>BFEA01000029.1:2359243-2373546 GCA_003427395.1 Chara braunii
AAAGTCATCAAAAAAAATTGAAAAAAAGATATGTTATGGAAAAAAATACATTAAACAAGATTTTCCTGAGCATTACATCCGAATTTCTTACCAAATTTGAAATAAAATACGAAAAATAAATACTAATAAAACAAAATAAAAAAAATTAAATTTAGTAAGTGCGCGAACATATTTTCGACACCGCCATCTTTGGCGATTTTTTTTTTTTTTTTTGGCATAGCTTAATACCTTGAAAATTTATAGATGTGTACTTCACATAATACAAAACCCACTAAAAAAAAATTAAAAAATAATAAAATTATTTAGACCCCGAACTAAAGTGAAAACATAAAGTAAAAAGTGAACAAATATGTGGGCGAGCAAGTTTTGACACCGCCATCTTTGACGATTTTTAATTCTTATTTGGCTTAGCCAAATGACTTGAAACTTAACAGGCATGTACCTCGTGTCATAGAGAACTCAAAATAATTATTTTTAGGCCTCGAAATAATTTTTGGCGAAGGCCGAACGTCGTCGGGTTCGGACCCCGTACGGGACCCCGAACACCCGTACGTACGGAGGTCTGGTCGGGGACCTCCGTACGTACGGGCTGGTGACCCTGACTACGACTATTACAGTAAGGTGAAAAATTTTGATTTGATCGAAAGGTAATGATACCTAGTATAGATAAGAGAATCGAATAATTAATAGTTTTACAAAGTTAGAAAATGAGACTATAGTCGTTTAGCTAAATGTATATCATAAATGTTTGAAATAAGGAAAAACAAGTCAAAATACATCAAAAGAGTTAGGTTTGAATTGCATAATATAGTGCATAGTGACGTTAATAGTAATAAAAAATAAACCCCCTTTGAATGAACTAAAGGCGATAACATATATAACAAAGTTTGAAATTAAACTCGAGAGATTAAATAAAATGATAAAATTAAGCAGAAAGTTTATAAAATGTGTCATAATTTAACGAAAGATGATTAATGTATCATTTAAATAGTTATTTATCATTAAAGGAATAATTAAAAAGTCTTTGGGAGCAAATAAAAATTATATCACACATAAGTGAGTCTCCCTGCTATGATTATAATTTTATTTGATGGTTTTAACTTTTAAGTGCTACATGGTTGTGACTTTGAGGAATGATATAAGTTAAACTTTAATGTAATAGGTGTGAAAAAACCCTATTGGGATATAAAACATCAATTGTAGGTTGTTCAAAATCTTAGAAGTGGTTTTGCGATCACAAAAAGTTAATAGAATAAAAAATAAATATGAAGGGGAAGTAATAAGTTGCAAGTTGTTTATTGTGTGTAAAACGTAAGGGATTACCTTTTTTTTTTGGGGGGGGGGGAAGGTTGGGAAGGAAGGGGAGGGGTTGAGAGAAAAAGAGGGGAGAAGGAGGGGTGTCTTTGGACCAAGACACTCGATTCAAAATTATGGTCACATAAGGCAAACAAAGAGGAGGATCGAGAATGCAATTATAAAAAGGAGTCTGGACTCCAGTCGGCCGGATTGAATTAATGGTAGATCATTTTAGGCCAGTGAATTAGGATAAAAGATAAATTAGGCCAACCAATAGGTAAAGTTTATTAGATGGGAAGTAGGATAAAAAAAAAAGGTAAAAGTTAAAATTTTGATTAATTTTTAATATTGCCAGACGATGATTTAAACGACCAACACTTTTCCCACACATTTTTTTGTAACACTGTGCTGCTAAAGCCGTGTCTCGAAATGCACTGGTTAACGAATTTCTTAAAAATATATCC
This sequence comes from Chara braunii, assembly GCA_003427395.1. Lineage (NCBI taxonomy): Eukaryota > Viridiplantae > Streptophyta > Charophyceae > Charales > Characeae > Chara > Chara braunii. Next base: position 2,361,004 of record BFEA01000029.1, read on the forward strand.
AAGCAAAACAGGCCATGCACGCAAAGTGGTTTGCCTAGATGTTTATGTTGCCAACCACCAAGTCCGTACATCCCATGCCGAAGAGAAATGGTTGGGAATATAGGTTCACCTCACCACTGTCGAAAGTGTAATTTTCGATCGTTTTTTATCACTAGACAAACTTTTGAAAACGAAGTCCCAAATAAAATTTGCTAATTGTCAGAGAAAGCTTTTTGACACCTCCTTTTGAAAGTGGTTCCATCCCCNGAAGTCCCAAATAAAATTTGCTAATTGTCAGAGAAAGCTTTTTGACACCTCCTTTTGAAAGTGGTTCCATCCCCAACCTGCGACTTCGACGTTTTCAACAGTCCCCCGCTCCGCTATCGAGTTCTCATCGGAATTTGGTGAATGTGCCTGAGGTTGGGCGTTTAACGGTTGTCCCATCCTCAAGCGCGTTTGTTTGTTTCCAGCTTGCATTCATGAGTTTGTGCATTCGACAATGCTGTGTGGCTAAGAGGGGAGAAACTGTCGAAGCGGCGACTGTTGAATTTGTTCTGACAACTTACTATTTCAATAATGGTGTGGTGAGCCAGGAAGTACAGGTGGTAATGCTCTGGGGGCATACCCAAACTAGGACCTTTTCTTATTTATGGACCTAAATGCGGCCAGATGAACCCAGGTACGGCCATAAATGTAGTCAGACACATATAAGATATAGGTGGTGGTGAGAACCCCCTTATTACCGCACCCAGGAAGAATGTGGGGTTCCCGGTTCAATTGAATGTAGTATAGTACTTGAATTGGGCTTGTCCGACGTGGGGGCGCATTCTTTTCCATGCTTGGCGGTGATAAGCAAGTGGAGTGTTGCGCCTCAAAATAGATGGGATTCATCGCGGATGATGGGGATTATTTGCGACCCTATGGCAGGATAGCACCACCGTATTCCGTTTTGTACCTCTGGAAATCGGTCCCGCGCTCGTCACACAAGCTTGAACGCAGTCCAACCCCATGGCTAGACTGGGATCTCCGTCCTGGCGTTTGACATCGAACGCGGGGGTGCAGAACGCGCCAGCGTTGTCCGTCCGGAATCCATCGCGGGCCCCGAGCAACCAGCAGAGGCCTTCTGGTTGATCTCTTATGTTTTTCCCCCCTCCCGCGTGTGTGCGACGCTGCGGGGCTGGCCGCAGTACTTCGTCGCTTGTCTGCTTTGTTGCGTGCTTCTCGGCTTGGTTCTGCTGAGGGGGCACAGTTGGTGCACCATGGCGGATGATAGACCGGTGAGCCCGTCACTGGATCTGATCGTATCATCTTCGGGATTTACGGATCTGGGAGGGGTGGGTGGGGTCGGAGTGGGAGGAGGAGGAGTAGCAGCAAGCGGAAGGGATGGAGGGACGCCAGGTGGAGCTGGGCCGGTGGCGGGGGGGGGAGGAGTTGTCCAGTCACCAGCAGCATCAGCAGGAGGAGGAGGAGGAGCAGGAGGAGGAGGAGTTGCGCCAAATGCGATGGGAGGGGATGTATCTGGGGGCGGAAGGGGGGTAGGTGGAGGCGGAGGCGGGGGAATCCGCCGATCAATCGGAGCGTTAATGGTGAAAGCGCTGTGCATCGTTGGCGGCGCCCTGGTGTTGCGCAAGTTGACTAAACGACAACACAAGTGGGACCACGTCAAAAGTGTTGCCCAAGCTCTTTGCGGGGAAAAGTTCTCGAGCGACCAGGCTGCCAGGGATCCGTTGACCTATTTCAATCTTCGGCTGACCACTTGTCCCGCTTTGACTTTGGCTGATGGCACCAGGGTACTCTACTTCGAACAGGCGTTCTGGCGGACGCCAGAGCGGCCCTATCGCCAGCGTTTCTATGTGTTGAAGCCATGTACGGCGGAGGAGAAGTGCGATGTACGGCTAGACACGTGTGCCGTTAGGGATATCGACGAGTACAAGAATTTCTGCGATCGGTCAGCGACGGACAGACCTTCGCCGCCTGAGATTAGACAGGACGTGGCGGAACATCTGATGTCGGTCTACTTGTCCAAATGTGAGCGGCACCGAAACTGTCTTTATGAAGGGGCAACGCCGCCGACTGGTTTTCCCAACAACTGGGGAGGAGCGAGCAAGTGTACCTCGGAGTTGACGATAATGAAGAATGGAGAGATTCATTGCTGGGACCGGGCGTACGACGAGAAGGGAGAGCAGGTGTGGGGGGTACGGACAGGGCCGTACGTTTTCAAACCCAAGAGCTCACAGCCGCCGGCAGTGCCACGTGTTGAGCCGGCAGGAAACAACGCTAAGAAGCCAGACGATAAGGGTGCTGCGTCAGCGACTGCCGGAGTGCCATCCTCGGCGGGAGAGTCTGCCTCCTCCTCCTCCTCCTCCTCCTCCCTTGCTCCTCCTCTCTGATTGGACATCGACTTGATGTTCTTCCTGAGTCCTTCGAGTGTTTGTGTAAATCCGCCGCGGTCAATTGCCCGTCTTCCCTTCTTTGATACGGTTAGTTTATACATTGCCGACCCGTCCGTCGCCTGTCAGTTAGCGCACACTCCGACGGCTGTATAGTTCCTACAGTTATTGCTTTTCCTCCTTCCTCCTCATGTCCTCCATCGTTCAATCTTGTCAGATCGCTCCAATCGAATACATTTTTTTTGGACAAGGCCATCATCCTGTTGTTGCTGCCATGTTAATCTCGTCCGTGCGTTTCGGTGCAAGATAGCATTTGATTGGCGGATCCAGTCGTGTAAAAAAAAAGCGTTTAACAGTGTCTGGCTGGAGCAGAGTTCGCAGAGGCACAAAAATGACGAAAATGACATGGCAGTGTCCAGGACGACGTAATGGAATGCGGACTTCGTTCCAAATGAGGAACGAAAAAGGAACAGCTGCAGCATCAGGAGCTGCAGCGGGAGGAGCAGGAGGAGGATTAAGGGGATGAAAGGGAGAAAAAGGAAAAATGAAGAGGAGGAAAAGGAGGAGCATAAGGAGGAAGAAGAAAAAGAGGAGAAAAAGGAGGAAAAAGAGGAGGAAAAGGAGGGAAAAGGAGGAGAGAGCAGTGACGAGGAAGAGGAAGATGCGGTGAAGTAGGGAAAGAGGCACGCTAAAAGGGAGAGGGAAAGAAAAGAGGAGAGGGTATTACGCCGTCCGTCTTCTCTCGTTTTAGGCCTGCGTCACAGATCAAGATGTCAAAACCCGTTAGAGTTACATTGTCAGAGTTCTATGTTTCCCGCCCTCGCCCTCGTCGCGCCCCGGCACACCAAACCTCCCCCCCGCCCCCCCCCGCCCCCCCTCTTGGTTAATACAGGCCACCTTCTGGTTAGAGTCGACCATGAGCGTGATGACGGTGAGAGATGGAGCGGAGGTGTGCATCGATGAGGAGGTTGGTTTTTCCATTTTTCGCGTTTTCCCGCCTTTTGTTTTCCCCTGATTGTTGTGTATTTGTTCATTTTTCTTGTGAAGAGGGGTGGTAGAGGTAAGCCAATAAATCTTTAGTCTGTCGTTTTAGATTTCTTAATATGAAATGAAAGGAGAAGGGGACGTAGAGCAACTTTCTTGTTTTCCACTGACCTTTTTTTTGGGGGGGTACTGTAATAAAATCTTTTTTCCTTCTTCTAATGGATCTGCGATGAGGTGGAATGTATTCCACTTTGCAAATCTGGAATTTTACTCGTCATCGGAGAGACTCCGAGTCATTAACCTTTTTTTTTTTTTTTTTTTTTTTTTGGTTCTGATTGTGGGACAATTTGTGGGTTCTCCTTTCTGCCTGTCGCCACCTGCTTTCGTTCCATATAAATCTCCGAGCTCGATGATGGGTGAACTCTCCCCTACACTATATCCATATTGTTTGTTTTTTTCTTGTTGTTTTTTTTTTTTTTTACATCGACATTCTTTTTCTTCAGGCTGGTTGGTTTTATGCAAGATTCGATTTTCCTTCGGACAGTTTGTTCGGTGAAATCATCTGCGTAGGACGTCGTAGTTTACCGAGAAATGGAAAGAGAGAAATGGGGGAGGGAGGAGGTGGGGAGGGAGGAGGTGGTTGACGTTGTGAAATCATCCAGGAGTGCACAAAAACCAACGTGCTGACGTCCTGACGTTTCCGCGACTTCGTTCATATATATAAAATATATATCCATGTGACGATATATCTAGAGAGAGAGAGAGAGAGAGAGAGAGAGAGAGAGGTTTGAGGGGTGAATTTTCCTCTTTTGTTTTCGGAATCAAGGAAAGGCATGTGGCTCCCGCTGTTTTTTCCTGCTCTTGTTGTGGTTCTCTACGTCGGTCTTTTCCTCTCCCCGGTTGCTGCCAGTGATTGGTTGGCAGAAAATTACTTTATCTTTTATTACTTTATCTTTTATTACTTTATCTTTTATTACTTTATCTTTTATTACTTTATCTTTTATCTCCCCGGTTACTACACAGAAAACGAATACAGTAATAAAAGATAAAGTAATTTTCTGCCAACCAATCACTGGCAGAATCGTTAACGGTGTGAGGGGAGGCCTACAGGGGTTGTTGACGTCAATGCAACTGTTTTTTGGAAGCGAGTAGCTTTCAGCATTGCTTTCCTGATTCGTCCTCTAATCCCGATCTGACTATCTGCCTGGCTGTCTGTCTGTCTGCCTGTCTCTCTCTCTCTCTCTCTCTCTCTCTCTCTGTGTGTCTGTCTCTCTCTTCCCCTACGCTCCTGCGCATCTACCGTCTCCTTTCTCCCTTTCTCATTCCTTTGTCCTCCATGTACTCAGGCTGGGATCTCTATGCCGTCTCGTCGGTGATCCTCTCTCTCTCAATCACCTCTCTCCGTCTGTCCACGTGTCGTCATCTCCATCGGCAACCAATCAAAAGATTGAAATGCGCTCTTTGGGCAAGCAGTGATTTTTTTTTTGGTCGTTCTTTGTCCCTTCTCCTCTTCAGAAAGAATTACCGGTAAGCCCCTGTCAGAACTCGCAAAGACCCGTATGTCCCTACTTTAAAAGGTGATGTACCTGGACATCCAGGACCTTGAAGACGTTTGAATGCACCGGGCGTGCTGCTCGTCTTCGTATATTGTGACAGAGGCATCCTGACCATCGCAGTACCAACGGGACCTACGTAGGGAGTTTCTATCTCTCTTAATCAAAGGTTTAATAATTGTATAAAAAGAACAAGCTTTGACGGCACCGTAGTGTTGTTGTTGTTTTTTTTTTTTTTTTTTTTTTTTTTTTTTTTTTTTTCAACTCAGTCCAGTTTTGAGCCTAATGGCCCACAATTGGTGACGTCTCTGCACTCTTCGTTCAGCATCCATCTAATTACCAGCAACGGCTGTCGCCACGGAGGGTGTGAGGTGCCTTTTCGGGTTCTGGGAGGTTGGAGAGGTAAAGAGGGGTGGGGGGTGGGGAGGGAGATGTGGACGTGGGGGGTGGAGGTGGAAAGCGGTGGGGAATGGGGGTGGAGGTGGGAAGGGAGATGTGGAGGGTGCACACAGGTTGTGCATTCTCATTTTCTGCATCTTCTGTTTTTTTTTTTATTCACTTCTTTTCTTTTTTTTGTTCAATTTTAATCGTTCCGTGCACCAGCCGTTGTTGGATCCATGAGTGGAGCTGGTCTGCTTTTCCTTTATTTGATTTTTTTTTTTTTTTTTTTTTTTTTAGCTCCCCMCCTCATCGTTACTCCTCCGCGCACATTTGGTGCTAATATTCATGAGCTGAGCAGTGAATGCCTACTCAAACTAGGACTTTTTCCACTCAGCTCTGGACGTCATTGTGGTCAGATACCCCACTTCGGGCCGTAATTGCAGTCGGATACATCCAGGAAAGCCCCCGTGTGAGCACGCGCGGAGGGCCGACGAGTGCTTGGATGCCTTGCCTGGGATTCTGCGCTTCTCTTGCCTTTCCTGCTTGCTCATCCGTTTCCTCATTTACCAACCAACCTGTAGTAATGATGGATCCATACATCTGGGCCGCATCAACCCTCCTCCGTGCATGCACGGATTCGAACCGGCGACCTCGGCCTCAAGAGCCATGTCTGTTAACCACTTACAGGCAAGACACGGTGTTCAGAAAGTGGAACCATACTACCGTAGTCGTGATATCCACACCACCCCTGCAATGGAACCATACTGGTCGTGATATCCACCCCACCACTGCAAGGGGACCAAACTGGTCGTGATATCCCACCCCACCCCTGCAAGAAGGCTGTGGTGTCCGGCCCGACACACGCCACACGGAACTCCAGGGACACGGCAGTTCACGGACACTTCGCGCTAATCAGTAGGCACCCCCCCCCCTTCTGATACATAGCCCGCTCACAACGCAAGCGCTTCGCAGGATCTCGCGAAGATTTCACTAGAATAAAATCAACATGGAAATGCATGGACGTAATATAATTTGGAAAAGAAAAAGACTGGAAGAGAACAAGGAGAGCTAAGCGTAAACGACAAAACGCCAGTAAGAAGATAAAAAAAAGAAGATAAAGAAAAGAAGGGTGATCAATAGAAAGAGAGAGAGAAAGAGAAAGAGATGTCATGCTGAAAAGAAGGAAGTTAAGGAGAGTGCGATACGCAAAGAAGGGCGAGGTACCTGCATGGGGCTGTTTTATTTCAATATTGCCCTCCAGCCCCCGCTGTTAAAGTATTTCGACAGGCCAATGGGCCGACCGCAGTTCAGGTGGTGAAGGCATAGAAGTTGCCATTCAGGAGGAGGTGGTGGGTTCGAATCCCACTACGCTCACGTACGTGCCTGGGCATGCTTGGTGCCTCACCATCTGGGAATAGTAGGTGGAATAGGTCACACTGGCCCCCCACGTCAGCATCAGCAGGACCGTTGTCAACATGGTTAGGTGGGGGCAACTCAACGCTGTTCTTAAGTAGACACGCCAATGTAGCAGGGGACGAGGCGGGGGAGGGGAGCGGAGGGGGGAGGTGGTGCAGCGGCTGATCGGAGTGCTCGGGGGGACTACCGGTAGCACTGCTGGCGTTCCCTCGCCCGCAATGCCGGTCTAGCCCCACGTCATCGTGTGGAGGGGCGGGTACAGCTTTGCTCTCGCACCACCACTGTGGTGCAAACCTATGGGGTAGGTTAGGGTTGGTCGGTGTTCCCTTCCCTGACGCACACCAATGCCATGGGCTAGGGAGAGGTTCGGGTCGGTGGATGTTGCCCCCGTAGAGTACATATATAGTAGAGAGATGAAGAGATGAAAACATGCAAAAGGTAAGTAGAGAGATGAAGAGATGAAAACATGGAAAAGGTCAGTGATGGTGAAGTTGGAGATGACGATGTCGACGTCCTGAGCACTCTGTGCAGATCATGAACCTCGCCACCTTGTCCGCCCAGATTCATTCGGACGGTGATTGCTGCGTCTCCTTTCCAAATCTCCGAATTGGCGTAGTGCTATTCCCCCTAGAAAGAACTGAGAAACGTTGTTCGCGAGGAACGAGGGAGACATAACGGTAGCGAAGACCCAGGAGGAAAAAAAGACCGAAAGAAGAAGAAGAAACGTAGTACGTCATACTAATACGTCCCCCTCACCTCCCCCTCCTCTCCCCACTTCCTTCTTTCCCCCCTTCCTCGGAACCCCTACCGTCTTCCCCCGAACATAACGCACCCTTAAAATGAATGTATACAAGTTCTATTTCCGGCCAGATACCGCCAAAATGAGGGTGCGTTGTGTTCGGGGGAACACGGTAGGACCCCTCGAAAAGGGGTGTCACATCGGTGTGTCGAGGAGGCATCCCTCAGTATGCCACGTCAGATTTTCTGCGATCGAAACTTGGTGCTAGGTAGTTTTTGTTTTGCAGAAAGTTTCTCAAGCTGTGAACAGGAGGATGCTCAAGGAGCGTGCATCGACCTAATCCCCTCCATCCTTCTCCCCGCGTTTGAAAGACGCCAGATGAGCCATTCTCCCTTTATTAAGCCATCCAATGATATGAGATAGCGGCGTAATATCGGGGATCTAATCATCTATCTAATTGATTGATTAGATTACTGAACCGTTACGGCATGATTAACGATGATTGACCAAGCATGCCACGTGGCATCTTATGGGTTTAGCGACGACTCGTCATCGCCTTGCCTTCCTTCCCCAGTCCTGCACTTAAGCGATTTGTCATTGGCCCCCCCCGCCCCTCCTCTTGCCATCTTTGTGTGTACAGCACTGTCTAAAAAAAAAAAAAGAAATAAGTAATTTTTTCCATGCATTCGGAGTATCCGTTATAAGGAATAGATCGGATCATTAATTGTCCCATTTTGAAGGGGAAAAAAAAAGAAAAAGAGCTCCGTTATGACTTCCTCGTGTACTGTTTTTTTTTTTTAACTCTTTTCCCAAGAATACCTTTATGGTATCCGGGCAGTAGCCCTGGTTACTTTTTCCCCTTTCTTTCTGCTCTGAATGGGATAATTCTGCTCCCTGGCCGCAATTTTATTGATCTATTTTTGTGCATATATAATAGCACGTCTATACCGGTAGTGGGTTCTTCGATACCGTCTGCTCTTACATTCTTAGGGCGTACTCACACTACCTTCTTCCCCCGAATAGAACGCACGGTCATTATTGACTGAAAGACACCCCAAATACAGCTATAATGACCGTACGTTGTATTCGGGGGAAGAAGGTAGCACTATCTAAAATGTATAGCAACGCATTTCCGGGCAAACCTGTATGCATCTGGCCGCAATTCCGTCCAGAAATAAGTAAAAACGAACTAGTGTCAGTATGCCCTTAGATGAGAAAAGATGGACTGCAGTCCTACCTGAAGCTGCCTGCCGGTAGGTACTCTCTTTTCTCCCAAACAAAGGGATAAGGTTTCGCATTCACAGCGGAAATTACAGCGTCTGCATTAAACCATCACCACCCCAATTTAGTATGCCCCGTGATACCATCTTGCCTAGCCGTAGTCTTGGTGATGGGCTCGGCAGCGGTGGCAATTGTGAAATTTGCTTGTTTTCAGTGTAATACCATCTTCACCCGAATAGAACGCCCGGTCATTATCGCTGCACCTGGACTGAAAAGTGCCCCAAATACAGCTATAATGACTGGGCGTTATATTCGGGGGAAGAAGGTAGCCATGTTGGGAAAGAGAGCAGAGATCGAAACCATCATGCCGAGCCTGCAGGCTTGGTGATGGGCTCTGGGGTAGCCGTGGCAATGGAACCTTTTGGAAAAGAAGAAGAAACGAACAGCCCTTGAGGAGGCACCGCTACCTTCTTCCCGCCAGAATACAACGTACGGTCATTAATAGCTGTATTTGGGGTGTCTTTCAGTCAAAATACCGCTATAATGACCGTGCGTTCTATTCGGGGGAAGAAGGTAGCACCCCAGGGGAGGCTCCATCGACTGCTGGGATGCAGCGCCTGCTGGAAAACGGGTCCAGCGTCCCTTATACAGCAGTATCAGAGATTGTCTGAGCTGCCATAGTGAGGAAAAGCCTCTTCAGCCTGATCCAGGCCCCCGGATATGCCTGCTAGCTGTTCCCCATCCGTTGAAAAGACTTCTAGTTCTGTGTGTGTCACTACTTTACACTCCAAGACCATGCCATCGAACTTCTTCCATGAGGGAAGGAACATATATGGGGAACCCATTGGGGGCCTCATCAGGAGACTGGGATCTAGCTGCATCCCATAGAGGAAGGTAAGGGACTTCCCCCTCCGGATCAGTCCTCCCTGCCCCCCCCTTTTCCCCCCTTGGCCAATTCACATGTGCCATCCATCCCCCATTTGCTCCTCCCAGCCAGTCCAATGTTGGAAAAGACAGAAGAGACCGAGACCATCATGCCGAGCCTGTGGGCTTGGTGATGGGCGCGCGAGTGGTGGCAATGGAACCTGTTGTCAGTGCAAGCTGCTGAACGAACCAGGAACCCTGATACAATCACCTTCAAATGCAGAGAAGTCGCCAAATGTTGTCACCACCAAAGTAAAGTGACACTGGACATGTCAATTGTGTCAATGGCTCTGCCACCTACCTACCCCCCCCCCGGCTCCCCCCTCCCACTTCCATCAAAATGACAAGAAACAACTGACACTTCTGAGCTTCTGAGATGAGGAAGTGAAACATTCTGAAACCCTGGCAATAGATAGTCTGAAATCAAGTGATTCAAAATAAACTCTTGTTCCTAACCCTACCACAGTGAATAACCTAGGTTCACTTAAACCACCAGCACCCCAGTCGCTCATGCGTAGTGCTTCAACACTTGAGAACAATGAGAGCAGTGGTGTTGCTGCAAAGCTGCGAGGGAATGTCTTCAGGATCACTGCATCGGCAGGAAAAGTGTTGATATGCAGTGCAAACAAGGTGCCAAAACAACGTTGCAATGGACAGAATTGTGGATGTTAATGCTCACTGTGGATCAGTAGCCCTTTGCAACACAATTTCAGCTGCTTGATTCAAGCGCGATGAACTTCCAGCAAACGGAAAGGCGGGCGTAGTTAGCAGTGCTCCTGGCTCTTTACAAGGGGTGCAGAGGGAACGCTGACAGTGTCCATCTTCCTTTTTGATTCATTGTAGGCATATGTGTGGTTTTGTTTTTTGTTAATTAAATTAATGCAACTGACAGGCTTCGGTAGTGTGACCCGCCTGACCTGGCCCTTTGATATGATAGATATCATATCATATATATCCCTTACGGGATTTGAACCCGTGTCTTCGCCATGAAAAAGCGATGTCCTATAAGGCTTTAATTGTGATTACTTTTGTGGGAGCTATGACATCCTTTTTTGCGGCAACTACAGGAATTTTACAAAATGATTTAAAAAGGGTTATTGCTTATTCTACTTGTAGCCAATTAGGTTATATGGTATTCGCTTGTGGTATCTCCAATTATTCTGTGAGTGTATTTCATCTGATGAACCATGCTAATCTTGTGCAACTCCACCTGGTCGTATATAACTAGCATGCATTCTTGCTCCCGAAACTCTTTCATAAAATTCTAACAATTTTTCTCGTTCTTCAAAAGCCCAAAGAAAAGGGGTTAATGCTCCTACATCCATAGCATGGGTGGTTAATGCAAGTAGATGATTTAAGATCCGGGTAATCGAACTTCCAGGCGACTGGAAGCTTAAGCGTTTCGCTTGGGATCTAATCAACACTTCGTGCCTCCAGGCTCAGGCTTGATTTATCAAAGTGTAGGTACTTGACCTATCAATTTTCATTTCCAAGCGGGATTAGATTAACACAATTGCCTAAAGAGTAACGGAGATAGGCAAAATCTCTGGACTTCAATATCCAGAAACCTTAGGTCAAATTCATTTTTGGATTACTTTCTTTGGTGTGAATTTGACTTTCTTTCCTATGCATTTCTTAGGTCTTGCGGGCATGCCACGCCGCATTCCGGATTATCCAGACGCTTATGCCAGATGGAATGCACTGAGTAGTTTTGGCTCTTATCTTTCTGTTGTAGGAATTTTAGTTTTTTTTGTGGTTGTTTATCTCACTTTAACCAGTGAAGTGCGCGCTCTGCAAGCGCCTTGGGCAGTTGAGCCAAAGATGAAAGGAAAAAATCGTTGTTTAACTGCTGGTACACCACTTATTTGTTCATTGACTAAGTTTAGAACGAATTCATAAATCATTTCAACAAAAGATTGCCAAGCATTGGGTACTAAATGACCTCCATTCATGGTGACAAAATGAAATAAAAGCAAAACTAAACTAATAGTGAGTAGCATAAACAAAGATGAATTAGTAAAAGAAAGATACAAGTTTCCTATATGAAAAGGAATCAATGGAATAATAGCAAATTGTTCTAGTGGACTAAAAGCCATTATGAATTCTCTTTTTACCTGTTTGTCTATCTCCAATAATAAGTTCTCGTTGACCACGACCTATTGGAACAAGGCCATCCACCGCTTTTAATCCTGTTTGCATTGGTTCATGCACAGATTTACGTGAAATAATTCGCTTTATTTAATTTGACAAAGAATTCCCGCTTCCAGGATATCTTCAACTTTCCTGCCAGCTTACGCTACGGCGCTTGTAACCTAAGACTCCAGTAAATTAGGTCACCATCGAATGGACTCTTGGTGGAACGGACCACTTCGTGTTTGCAACTCTTTTTGATCCAACTCAATCGAATGAGATTGAACTGGCGCCGCTGCCACTTCGTGGCTTTGGACATGTAAGAGTCATATCATTTATACATGATTCTCCAATCATTTGCGTACTTGAACGCAAACTAATACTACGTAATTCATGTTGTTTCAAGAACTCTGACAGCAGAGCCTCTTGAGAACTCATGAGTTGTTGTAATTCCGAAACAACAGATTCGCTYCTTGCTTCAAAAGTAGCCTTGAAAGTTTCGCCAAAAGTTTTTTGACTAAATAAAACAAAACCCACAAAACTAAAAGCTACTAGAATTTCTTCATTATAAAGTAAAATTTGTTTTGACTTAATTCCTAATGGAATAGCAGCACGCGCTACATTCTCAGCAGTAGCTTGAGCAGCATAATTGGTTGAACGACGAGATCCTTTAAATCCCACTGAACCAGAAGAGGACCAAGATTTGGTATCTCCAAAAGAATCTGTTATGGTAATTATAGTGTTACTTAAAGTTGATTGAATATAAGCAATACCGTGTTTTGTTTGCATGGCGTTTTTGATGTTATTTGACTTTGCAAGTATGATA
>BFEA01000029.1:2389838-2401784 GCA_003427395.1 Chara braunii
GGAATGGTTGTGTTTTTTTCATGATAAGTGATCTAGGCTTGGGACTTGCCCGGACACTCGGTTAGGCGTCAAAATGTTTCATGATTTATATAAAATAGTTATTTTTTAATCGTGTGATTAATTTACGATACTGTCCTTTTTATATTATTTTTTTGGTGGTCGAGTTTCATGTCACATGGGTTATAACATTTCATTCTTTCGCATTATTTTTATATACGTATGTCATAATGCATTTCTTTCGTTGCAATAATCAAATTTTGAGAAGGACATGCGATGTCGATTTATATCGGAGAGCGTCTGATAAATAATTATTAACCATCGTCGCCCTTTCGAAAATAAAGGTGTGTTTGTTATTTTACATAATTTTGTGGTTGGGTGGGCACATCATAAGTCATTATTAATTGAATTTTCATATAGAGCAAGTTTTATCCTCTTAACTTTTTTTGTTCTTACAAAGACTTTCCTTTTCATATAGAGTAAGCTTTATCCTCTTAACTTTTTTATTTTTACAAAGACTTTCTTCGGTCCTTGCCCGGTCGGGCGGCCCAAGAAAAAATGGACTTTGGGAAGTAAAAGTTATTTCTAGATTTTGGACTTAGCTTTGTCTAAATTTTGAAAAGTTATTTTCCCTACGGGGAGCGCTACCGAAATTTCTACAAATCTAAGGAGTTAATTTAAATTTTGTCTTAATGAAACTCAAGTCTTATGTTTGAGTTTATACATGACTTGATATAAATCTTAGAAGTCTACCTTTTTAAAGCAGATGCTACCCAAATTTTTACTAATTCAGGGAGTTAGACAAAATTGAGCTTTCTAGAGTTGAATGTTGTTTCAGTTTTTCGTATTTGGGCTACTATAAATTTAAAAAAAAATATTTTTTCCTACAGGAAACGCTGTCGAAATTTTCTTAATTTAAAGGAGATAAATTATATTTTGTTAGGTGACGATACTGACAATCCACTCTGTATAGGGAAGATTCTGCCATAGGTCTACCTTTCCTAGGGTATTGACTTAGAGGTAGACTTAGGTTTGGTTATCGGGAGAGTCTTAAGTGAAAACGTGTCATGGAGATTTATTCTCTATACACTTATGAACTTAGTTTGAGAATTGACCTGTCTTATGTTACAAGTCCTCTTGATCGATTCCATGTAAGATTTGGACTAGTTTCAGTTTGATCCCACGAGGATTATTTTTTATTATCCCTGATGAAGAGTCGGTTGCCGATTCGTTGGTCTACGACTAAACTCCAATCCATTCAGGTTTTCACCCGTACTTTTATTGAATGGTCATTTAACAAAGGTACTGAGTGTTTATTTTGAAAGGTTGAACGAAGGTTGGGGTTTGCATGGCTAAAGCAAGGGTTATGAGTATAGAGAATGGTTTAAGTTGACCCCATTAGTGTGTGAACTTTTGGTGATTTTTTTTTATGTGATTGCAAACCCGGGTATGTTTTGTGGTTCGTACTTTGGAATTAACTGGCTGGGATCACATACATATATATGGACGAGCGGAGTCCCACTGTGATTGTAAGAAGTGATCATCACATATTTATTCCCCTCTATATATATATACGTACATACCTATGTTTGAGTGTATGCGTGACCTAAAAAGCCCATGCTTAAGGGTTTAATTGGGGTTCAAATTGAGAGAGGAAAGAAAACTCTCTTCCTTTACGGTTTTTGCTTCTTAAAGTTTCTTAGTCGACCGTTGGTCCTGGGCCTGGATTTGAGGTCCTTGTCCAGGACATCCCAGGTCCTAGACTCTGCGCGGAAGGGATCACCCCCTGCGCAGAGCCTATTTGCCTTACCCACCGGGACACTCAACCTAAGGTTCGAAGGTGCCGCGGGGGCCGAACGGTTGTTCCTTCAACCATGTAATATCGCGAACGGCTCAACCCTCACGATACTTCGAGATTGACACTTGAGTGTCATAAGCAGTACTCAGATCCACGAGGGACCACTTGATTATGGGCACTACATAGTACGTCATCATTGCAACTGCTTGCATATTCATGCATTGTTAGTCGATATGAAAAAACTCTGCGTTTGCACGGTTTTATACTAAGTCTCGCGCGTGTCGCCTATCCGATTTCCACGTCGAAAGGTTGTAGGATTGCTACAAAAAGGACTAGGAGTGTTGTTGTGTTGTTTGTTTTGTGTCGTTTCGTGTGTGTGAGTGTTGTGGAGTAACGCGTGGTATGTAGGATGCGTCCTAGTCGACCGATGTCGAGTCGCGCTTGGGACTTCAACCCCCCCGGGCCAGTGCGCCGGTTCACGTGCGGGTTCAATAGAGGTGTAAGACCGAGCGTACCCCCCATGCTACAATGAACGAGAAACGCCCTCGGCTGGTTCATCTCTGCGGTTGCAACTGATTAGCTTTCGTACTGTGGACTGATAGCTCGGCGGGGATACACCTACCGAAAGGAGGTGACAGCTCCCGAAGGTGGAGGTAAAGTTGTACCTTGCGTTGATCCTATCCTGTCGTAGGGGCTCGCGAGAGGTATGGTTAGGGAACTCGGGCGGAGCGGCTTGCGGAAGCTCCATTTGTATTGCTACGAGAGTAAACCAACTCCTGCGTGACGCGACCGGGAGTGTCCCGCACTGCGAGGGACCGATGCGCTCGACACCGTCTGATTTCTTGGACCCTTTCCCGCCCCATCCCCTCTCCCTGATGAAAATCCCAAATTGACCCTGCTCCCCCCGGTGCCCCCCGGGGGGCGACAACATCAACACGAGGAGACCACACAACACTCAAGACTGCAGAAGGTCTGAAACTAGGCGAACAAGTTGAAGTCTGACACCAGCAACTGGATGAAGATATTCCTCGAACAAGGAATACTGGTGCGGTTTAGTAGGAGGGGCGTGGCCCCGAACTCTACTCACAGTTTGTTATTTTAAACACTTCCAGACACTTAAAAAAAAAAAAAAAAAAAAAGTTTAGCAAAGAGCTTGGTCCATCAAACAGAATCAGACGCTCAAGATGTGATAGAGAAGACAGTTGGCTCATCAGAACTTTATTGTTATCCTTTGAAGAGACACTGTTCCCGCTTTCCAGTAGACACAAAAGGGTTAGTCTAGCAAGTATGATTTGGCACCCAAGAAGCTCTGTTGAAATGCAAAATGACACTGGACCCGTTTTCTAGGAGGTGCAACTCCCCATCAATAGATGAAGTGACCTAAACAGGTATTCTAGCCAGGAAAAAAAGGCTACGTCCTGTACCTCGCGACTTTTCGTACTCTTGGGGTTGACCCCACAGAAAAACCCCGAGGTAGGGACCTCGACCGCGACCAATTAAGTGAGGGAACGCACTTTTTATTTTGCATAAATGCATGTAATTACGTACTTTCCTTGCACGAGTGACAATTTAGAGTATCGTGGCTGATTAGCGGTCGTGCAGAATAAAAACGATTATGAAAAATAGTTGGGGGGCTTTTTTTTTTTTTTTTTTTTAATCTTAAAGTCGCACATATAGCCATTTGCATATGCAAGCGTGCTTCCTGCTCATGCATGCGCACCAACTTCCTCTTCTTGCTCTTCGGCCTTTCTCTCTCGCATCTCCTCGACTTCTTTCTTCGTCTCAAAAATCGATGATTGGTTGAAGGTTGACGTGGTCGAATCGAACCGTAAAAACGTGAATGCATGCACGTCTCGAGCGACCAATCCAACCTCCGTGAATTTCTCAATCCTCCTGCCCCTTCTTCTCTTCCTCTTTGTCTTGCGGTGCATATGGTTTGACGTTAGTTTGTCTGGTTGGATCAAACCGTCTAAGCATAAATGAGTGCGTGACTTGAACAACCATGCCAATTATTTATAAATTTTCATCCTCCTGCCTTCTTCGGCTTTCTGGAATATTCCTTCCTTCTGTCCTTCTCATCTACCACCCCTTGCCTGCCCCCCATTACAAGTTGGTGCCCCATCGCCTTCCACGCTATAAATTCACATGACCCTTTCCTTTCCTTCTCTTTGATCTCGATTGCAATGTTGCGCGAGCTATGCATGAAAGTTGCAACACCAAACAAGCTCGACGTGCCTAGAAACGGGCGGGGTGACAGTGTGGGGCAGGCTCAGCGATAGTTTCAGTGGGTGGTAGCCGGAGGCCCCGGGACGGAGCGGTGGTGAAGACGAAGGTGCTGCCAGTGAAAGAGCCTTATGGCTATGTTGGTGCGCCTTGGGTTGGACTTGCTTGCTGCACACATGGAGTGTCAACCTTGTTATGGTTTAATATGAATTTACGAGGGAGTTCTGCTTCTTTTCCATCGCTGCTTTGTCAAATGTTCATGTGTGCTAAAGACTGCGCGCTCGATCTAAGTTGTGAGCATGATCATGAATGTGTGTCGAATGGTTGCATGATGCTTCATTTTTAGAGGGTCAGTAGATGTATGATGTGGATGCATGGATGATTACGGACTGGATGGTTGTCCTTCTTGTCGTTGTTTTTCACTTCCGCACCTAAGCATCAGTTATTAAGTAGGTCTTAACCATCGACATGGACGTATGAGTGTGATGGCAACCCCTTGCCCTAACCAATTAGGCGATCTTTGTGTTGCCAACGCGTGTGATCGTAATTGTCATTTGTGAAAAGTTATAATTTTGTATTGGTCGGTGGTGGTCGCTATCATGCATCAAGTCTTGGTTTTGTGATTGGGCGTATGGTCCGGGTCAGAATTAAGTGGGGATTGTATGGAGTCGAGGTTTACTCGCATGTGTAAGTACGGGAAACTGCCCATGCTCGAACCTCACATTGATCCGCCATAGCAGCCTTCCCACCGTCTTGATCGCAGACGAGGACAAACTTTATTGTGATGCGGATGTGTGAAGGACGAGGCCGCTCGGGTTCACCTCTATAACCCGTCGAAAGCATGCTACATTGGTGGTGCATGTCGTGTGGCTGCCTCAACGCGGAAACTCGTGTTCCTGGCGGCAGTTGGTGTTGTGGCACGAAGGGTCTGTCCGGTTTCCAAACCTCTTCCGTGACGTGGGTGCGCTTCCGGACCTGGGTGCCCCTGTGCCTACCGTCGTCAGATAGCGAGGCATCCGATTCTTTCAATGGTCAAGATTAAAGTCGCCCCATGACGGCTGAAGTTCACTTCTCCCTTGGTCCCACTAAAAGGGTGGTGCTTACATAGTGTAGTATAGTGTCCTTGTTCTTTTTTTTTTTGGGGGTGTATAAGAGACAGGTACTGGTGGTTTAAGAAGGCATAGTTTAAGGGCGAGTTGATGCTAACAGATATAGAAAACACGAGGGGATAGACCATTGCTCTGTTAGACCCGAGCTCGACTTAATCCTACATATCAGAGGGCGCTGTCAAGAAAATGCACTTGGGTATGCGAGTAAATAGTCTAGCAAAACCTATTGTCTCTATGTGGGCATATCAGAGTACCATCACGGTTTTTTAGTGTGGGGAAAACGTGAAGTGTTATTTCATGATACAAGAAGGAAAGCGCATTCCGCATGAAGTAACGTTTCTGATTGAAAAAAATATGTTGTTTGATATGATCTTGGGAATGGATTGGAATGAGGAAGCAGACCTCGAGATCAGATATAAAGAGAAATCTGTGAAAAACAAGAATGAGAATAATTAATTTATAACCGTCAAATTATATAACAAATCAGGTGTGGTTTCAACATTGTATTTTTGGTGTATGAGTTTCCCCGTACTTCAATCGATGGTTGTGAAGTAGAAGTTGGCACAGAGGTGATGATGGTATTAGTAAAGATTGTTGATGAATGTTCGTTTTCCTATCCTCCTTCTATTAAAAAACTATGTAATGGATAGAAGAACGTGCATGATGAACCAACGGCGGTAATTGGAGGGAAGATGAAACATACCATTGAGATTATTTCCGTAAGTGAAATTCATAAAGGACCAATCTAGAGTATGTTCTCGAAGAAACTTGATGAGTTGAGAAAACAGTTGTAGGAACTAACTGATAAGGGATGGATCAGACCTAGCTCTTCTCCTTATGGAACTCCTATTTTGTTTGTTTTAAAAAAGGAAGGTGAGCTACGGCTCTACATTGATTATCGAGGGTTGAACGTGATCACTATAAAGCATGTTGAACCCCTTCCTCGAATTTACGACCTTCTCGACCAATGGCAAGGATGCACGTACTTTAGTAAAATGGACTTGAAGTCCGACTACCAATAGATTTAAGTGGTCCCTGGACATCATCACGAAATGATCTTAAAGCAAGGTACGTTCACTATGAGTTCATAGTTGTGTTGGGCTCACGAACGCACCTGCCACCTTCCAAAGGTCAATGAATGAGTTGTTTAGAGAATAGTTTGACCAATTCTGTGAGGTATATCTCAATGATATCATGGTCTTCAACAATATACTAGAAGACTATGAAACACATATGCGTTTGATCCTATAAAAACTGAAAGAATAAAGCTTTAGATCGAATCCTAAGAAGTCTAAATTTGTAAAGTCTAAAGTTTTATACGTAGGACACGTTGTGAATGAAGATGGGTTGAGACTAGAGGGAGAAAAACATTGTTGCTATATGAGATTGGCCTAAGCCAAAAACATCAACTTATTTGCGCTCCTTTCTTGGATTAACCAGCTATTATAGGAAGTTCGTAAGGATATAAACTATTTGACTCATCCATAGCTGCCCTTATAAGGAGGCTTCTGAAAAAATGAACTATTTGACTTTGGGATAAAGACTATGAGTCCGCGTTTAAGAAACTAAGATATGCGCTCACTCACTATTATGTATGAAAGATTGCAGACCCATCCTTACCTTTTGGTGTGACCACTGACACAAGTTTGTATGGAATTGGGGCTGATGGAAAAAATTATCAACTAATTGAGTTTATGTCTTGTCGGTCTCCTTCACATTAAGTAACAAACTGAACCTATAAGAGAAAATTATTCGCACTGTTGCAAGCAGTACTAATATTGAAACACTACCTCCTAGATAGTGACTTCAAAGTTTGCTCTGACCACGAGACTCCGAAGTGGCTCAAGATTCAAACAGGTCTTACTAACAAGTTTACTAGATGGTCGGTTGTCGTTGGCACCTATGATTTTGAGTTGAAAAACATAAAAGGTGATTTTGAGTTGAAAAGCATAAAAGGGAAGTATAATAATGTCGTATTCGACACTCCCTCACGTAGAAGTGACTTTTTTGGAACAATTGTCACCTACTTAGATCTAGGAAACGATAGGAAGGATAATATTCAAAAATGATATACCACTAACCCAAAGCATTTCAGAGCATTTCACCGAGCACCAAATGACCGATGAAATACTTTTCTTCATTGATCGAAATGAACAGAGAATTTGTGTTCCACGCAATGAACCTGTAAAGAGTCTAATTATTGGTGAATATCAAATACAGAGGGGCACTTTGACTTCAAAAAGACTTTTATCAATGTCGAAGAATATTTTGTTTGACAAGGAATGGAAAATGACACACTAACGTATGTAAGAACTTGCCGTATAACATTTTGTTTGACAAGGAATGAAGAACGACACACTAGCGTATGTGGAAATTTGTCGTGTGTGTCGGCACAACAAGCCATCCCACGAAAGTCCTTTTGGGACAACTAATACCACTACCAATTTTTGAAAAGCCCGGTGAGTCTATTTTCATCGACTTCATCAGCCTATCGAAGCATCGAAATGGAAACAGGCAAGTAACGATGATCGTGGATCGATTATCTAAGTATGGGACGTTTGTGTCCTTACCACCAGAAGCAAGAACTGAACTTGTCATTCAAAAATTACAGATGCGATGAGTTTGAGGATATGAATTTTCCTCAAACATTGTATCTGACAGAGATGTGAGATTCACCGAAAAATCTAGGCAAAAATTTTTGGAAGCTTACGGCATCGGGTTGACTATGTATTGAGGACGACATCTTGAGAATAACGGCCAAAATAAACAAATGAACAAGTTGTGTCAACAACTCCTACGCATGTATGTACGACCTAATTAGATTGACTCGGATGAGTACCTACCTCAAGATTGTGAGTGCATATAATAATAGTGTACACACTTCTATATAACGCACACCAAATGCACTGCATAAAGGTTGGCAACCTCTGAGACCGATTGACTCCCTAAGTTTGCAGTTCTCTGCGAGCAAAACATTCAGAAAGCAAAAGATAATAGAAAGAAAGCCCCCCAAAAAATGATAGAATAAACAAACAAGCATAGAAAGCATGCGCAACTCAAAGAAGGAGATATTGTTTGGGTAAAATCGAACGAATTCTCACTTGAGGAAAATGTCTCGCAGAAACCGTTACCCGTTGACTACTGACCCTGAGAAATTTTTGAAGTAATACGGGATGCCGGTGGACCATCCTACCGAATTGGCAATCCCCCTCACATGAAAACCTACCTAGTCTTTCACGCATCTAAGTTGCTATCCTATGCCGAAGGACATAAATTCCTGAATAAACCGTACTCGTTTTCTCCTTCAATGAATGACTGGTATAAAGTAGAAAAAATAATTAAACATAGGTTTTTCTCCAGCAAAACTAGAGGAAGACCTGAGAAGCAATACAAGGTAAAATTTTTTAATCAACCGTTGTTTGAAGCTCGGTGGTTTAATAGAAAAGAACCTACTGCTCAGGATATTCTTTCCACATACGAGAGAAGTTTAAGAATCCAAGCCTGAAATTAAATTTCTGCAATGAAACTCAAAATTGGGCCGCATGGAATGTTGTAACTCGTGTGCTTAATTGAGCCGATGGCCTCTCGTCACGCCCGCTAACAAGCACGAACGGGCAGGCCTAAAAAAAAAAAAGGTCAAACAAACCTTGGAAAGGGCCCAGACTGACAGTTAATCGAAAAGTCAACAGTCAGGTGGTGGACCCAGGCCCAAATCCGATAAGTCAAAGTCATTCGGGCCTTCCGGGACTTCATATGGACCTACGCTGACCCTGGACAGGCGAGTCAACACCATATCAAGTTGACCTCGCTACTGCTTGGGCATTTAGTCTTGCGAGTTGCTTGCGGCTACGACGCTGCACGTGAGATTGGAGAAGGAATGTTGGCGTCAGACTGCTTGATGGGCGTCAGATACCATAATATAGAGAGGGAGAGGGAGGCCAAGGCCGCGACCATAGATGGCAGCGAGATAATGAGAAGAAACAGAGAGGGTATTGGTGAGTTATCGTGTGTAAGTACATGATTTTTTCATATGTGAAGTTGCTGCTGATTCTGCTCCCTGTGGGAGGATCGTTTATCTACGAGAAATTTGCTTCTACATCATCCACGTGTCATACTGAGTAAACTTCTCCTTCAGAAGGAGAAAAGGGACTTGTTTGTTATGTTACTTCTCATTCAAGCTGACTATTTTCCCCTCCATTTTTTTGGTAAAGTGGACTTTGAAACTTTACACGTGGGAATGAGAAATCATTTACTTTAATGACTTCGAATTGACGGACTTATTTGATTGATTATCTCACAACATTGCACGACATTGTTACTTGCGACATGATTGGATGGCAAGACTAGGTTCATTACACCGTCTTCACCCGAATAGCATTCGCGGTGATTATCATTGCATGTGGTATGAAAGTTGGTCCAAATACAGATCGGGTGCAGATGGATAGGATACCTTTCTCGGTGCACGGGCTGCCTCTGGCTTCACGTAATGCCTAAGCGGGCAAGGTCCCGACCACGTCCCGGGAAACCCTTGCACAAAAAATAATAATTAAAAAAAATAAAAGTAAGAATGAAAATCTGGAAAAACAAAACTCATGTAGAGTTGCGATGGATACAACTTTTGGCGGAGCATGGCCACATAATTTCTTATTGATTCGAAGATAGAGAAAAAACATAAAAAACCAATCAAACAAAGACACTACTTTAAACCCATTCTAAACCCGTTTACAGCTCCCAAACCAACAACACAAAAAAACAAGTACACCTTGAATTTGGGTTACTTTCAGTGCACGCAAAAACTCACCATCAACAGGAAAAAAAAATGGAACAGAAAAGGATTTCAGGCTATTAAGTTTTAATATGTCAGGTTTACCAAAGCGGGAGAATCTCTTGGGGCAAAAACAATTGTGGTTTACGAATGTGAAGATTGCTTTGGATGACTTTGTTTTCCTAAGTCCTTTGAAGACTTGTTGTAGAATAAATGTTCCTGCTATATATGAAATTCATCAACAAATATGCAAGATTTGTGACTGCATAATATATGGTTGCAAATGTTGTGTCAAAATTGTATTCTGATACGCTCGTTATTTTTCAATCAACAATTCGATCGCGAAACCCAAGAAGCATTACATCTTACAATATCTAAGAGGATATATAATTTTCTCCTCATCTGGGATTGGATGCGGCCGAAGCCAAAATCCGAGTCTGTCATAGACTGGAGCCGGATGCCAGGCTGCTAGGGCTGTCTCCTCACATTAGCATTTATAGCAGACCCGGATCTTTTGAAAAAAAAAAAAAAAAAGTGCATTGTGTCCACATCGACACCTCCTCCTCGAAAAGACCATTTTGTTGAATAAGGGATGACTTCCAGGGGGTCCATACGCATAAAAATATGATGGAGAACAAGGATAAGTAACATATAGAAGTAGATAATATTATGAAGTAAGTTGATAACATTATGAAGGACACACGGGAAATACATAATTAATGATCAATGTTTTTTTTCCCTCGTGTTTCGCTGTGTCCACGAGCGCACACGCGAGCGCGCTAGAGAGAGAGAGAGAGAGAGAGAGAGAGAGAGAGAGAGAGAGAGAGAGAGAGAGAGAGAGAGAGAGAGAGATATGATTCTATTGTCCGTTGCAAAAGTTGACCACTAGGATAAACTAGAAGAAACTGGATAGCACTTGTGGGTGTGCACTGCGAAAAACTGATGATAATCCGTATGGATTCACCACAACAATGGGATCAAACAGATATGCCTCACGATCAAGTATTGTTGGCAGAAGGCGTGCCATATAGAGTGGCAAAGCTGCACAAGACAACTGACACTCTTGTCAAACCACCATTGCCATTCCTTGGCAATGTTGCAATAAAGTTGGCTCAAAGTCCGTATGAGTCTAAGATAGGGTCGTAATTTTTCAAAGGTCTGGAAGAGGGGTCAAAAGTCACTGTCCTGACTTTTTAAAATGTATGAAAGAGTCTCTAAGAAGAAGTAAGTCAAACACTGCGTCCAGTACCCCCATGTGAGGCAATTGACTCCTTGAAATACAAGAAGCAAACCCATCGCCGAAAATGCAGGCCCACAGTCAAAATCAACGCAGTAGTACACCACGTACGTAGTTCAGATGTATATTCAGGGTTGTTACCCCCGATCACGACAACCTTATGTCGCCTTGTATCAAGGGGTATTACCCCTGGTTTGATAAAATGCGTCGGCTGTCACGATAGCCTTATGTCGCCTAGATGTGAAAGACTTGTAGTCTTCCGGAGTCCTAAGTGCCAAATTATTTTCATCTCGGGTCTGATGTTTGTTTTTTACGAGATGTCTCCACTTTACTTGTTGGGGGTCGTGGCTAATCTCAACCTTGGCACCGAGAAATAACCAGCTGCCCAACCACCATTTGTTTTAGACTCTGCAGTCATAATGCAGGTTGTGGGACGAAAGTGTAAAGGGTGTGCAATGTTTTTGCTTTGTTCACTTTGTTGAGTGTGTTCGTTTTGTGCAGTGTGTATTCTGTGCTCTGTACGAGCTTCTGACAATGTATGTTGTGAGTGTGTTGTGTGTGTAGTATGTGATGTTGTTAGTATGTAACCCTGTTTGCCAAACCTCTAAACCCGCTCCAGACCCGCAACTCCTTCTTCCCCCTTTACCCTCCTCACCCACACAACCATCGAGTAATAAAAATAAAACTTTGGTCTCTCTGGGCAAGCGAAAAAAATACTTTGCGGGGGGGGGGGGGGGGAGGAATGGTTGTGTTTTTTTCATGATAAGTGATCTAGGCTTGGGACTTGCCCGGACACTCGGTTAGGCGTCAAAATGTT
>BFEA01000029.1:2408964-2429838 GCA_003427395.1 Chara braunii
GGGGGGGGGATGCGCTTGTGAGCTCGAGGAAATTTTTTCCCATTTTTTTTTAAAAAAGGGCGACGGCCTTGAGATATTATCATTGAGTTGACCGACCCCAGACAATTCATTAGTAGTTGGTTTTACTCATCAAGTTCCATCATCTGGATTCAAACACAGGTTCGTATTTCATCAGTTCATGGGTGTACCCACCGAGCTAGGTTCTTGGGTACTTTTGGCTGATTTTTTTTATTTTTTTTATTTTTTTTAAAGCCCCTTCAGTGTTAGTGATGTTGATAAGAGTAGACACCACTAACACCTGGGGAGCGGCTCCGTTCCATTGGTGGGGAGCTACACCTGATGGAAACCAGGTCCAACATCCCTTGACATCTTATCACTTAAAAGACAAGGTTCAACTCGTCCTGGGAACCGAACCCAGCGTCCCTTCTGTTCATAAGACCTTGAGTATCATGATAGAAAAAGATTGGCTTTTGTGCCTCTTCACCCTGAACGGGCGCTGTATATGCGTGGCGACCTAGCACTTGCAGCCTACTTGATTGGGAGTTAAACCTGATAGCCTGCCGGTCAAGGAGAATACTGGCATGAACATTAGTATTTATTCTGAGTCAGGCGTGTACCATGATCTGGGAACCAAGGCCAAACCTGCAGGAGGAAAAAGATCCGGAAACTCTGATAGTGGTCTCATTGGAATGATGGGTCAATGTTACTCCAATCATTGAAAATTAAACGGTAATTCCTTTGAAGCCCATCCTGATCGATGCCTTATATTCCTTCCCATTTCACTTACCCAAAATTTCCTCCTTGGTCCCCTCCAAGCCAATTTTGATTGAATGTTTGGATGTGATGCTTAATATCCTTTACCGAATTCAGAAATTTGAGTTTCTCCTTTTGGGACTCTCATCTGGTAGTAATTTCTACTTGGATTTGATGTTTGATGGTTTCTGTAAATTTTGGACCATCAAGACGAACACTTTCCATCTCGTAAGTACACCTACGAATCCATAATGCCCAGATGACTGCTCTTCTTCCAATTGTGAATAAATTGGATGTGAAGTTATCCATTTGAATTGGGTTTCAGGAATCGAGGAGAAGCGCTTTCCAGTTCCATGGCCAGGGGATGGATGTTCCTACATGATTCCAAATTTTGTCCCACTAACGCCATAGCAGAAAAATATGTTATATAGTTTCCGGAATTAGTTTACATGGGAATGCTGATGTGCAGAACTTACACCAGGGCAGGGCTATTCCTCTTTGTTCAAGTGAGGTTCTGTCAATAATTCAGTCATTTGTGGGTAAGCAACGATGAGTAATTTGCCACTATAATGATGCGATTTTAGCCGGTCTAGCTTTAATCGTATGAAACCACTTTACTGGTCGCAACTCTTCTTTACTTATATTTAGGTGCCTCATCCATCGGTGTTTTATTTTATCCTTGATATTAACCTTGGGGCGAAGCATCCTGTAAGTGGACTTGACTGACAATGTATGAAGCATTATGGTGTGAGAGCATCCTTTGGCAGTCGAAAATGACCAAGACCAACAAGTCGGATCTAGGGGAAGTTGGGAAATGAGAGTGTTTGGTTTATAAGCCAGCCATTTTTCTTGGATTATTAGGACCCTGATCCTAAATAGACTATCTTTTTTGAACCATCCTGTTTGTTGTTGTGGTCTTCTTCTAAGGTAACCATCCTCTCCCAGGTCAAATAAGGACAACCAAATGTCTCCTGTAGTTCGGACTTCTTCCACCTTTCCCACTAATTCTGATTAGTCTGATAAAGACACCCAATCACGTGGAATTAGCGTGGGCCTTTCTCTCAGGACTCTGACCCATTCCAGTGAGACTATATCAATTATTTGTTTCCGTGCTTCTTTCTGATTGTGGCAGTATCTTAGTCTTTCATGAAGGATCAACGCATCTAGTCTCTACCATCGGTATTCCCGATGTCCCTAATGTGTGTAATTCCTCTTTTGATCCACCCTTTCTAAGGTGAATCAAAATAGTTTAGGGTATAGCATTGAGAGTCTTTGATGAGTGTGTTGTTGAATAGTGGTTGTTGGCAAACCTCTTTCCATCTTCTAGGTGCCTTCTTATCTGGGAGTGGCAATTTCCTCCATGTTTTCAGCAAATCAATCCAAAACGGATCTTTAGCTAGGTCCGCCTTAGCGGCTTGACGATATGAGAGTGCCGGATTTTGGGGAGCAGTTGAAGTGCCCCTTGGGAGTGACCATAATCTGTTTTCCAGCCACATGAGGGGGTCAACTAATTCAGAGGTGTGGCGGGGTAGTCTTCTAATTTGTTCACAAGCCAGCATGCTCCAAGGATTCAGGGGATTGAATAAGAGGCGCTTAATTCATTGTATGGACAAGGCCATCGCTTTGGTGTTGGGATCAATAACACATAGACCCTCTTTAGATTTAGGTTGGATAATAGTTAACTACGCCATCCTACTAATGACAGTTCCACATTCATGATTTTGACGCCAAAGGAAAGTTGTGACTTTATCCAGAGCCCATATTGCAGATTTATATCAAATTGAGGTCAGAACCATGTTGTTAATAACTAGTGTTCTTCCGAGTAATGAAGTGTGTTTATCCTTCCATAATTATAGTTTTGAATGTGCATGTTGTATGATCGTGGCATTATTGGAAGCAGGTTTGCCTAGTGCTGAAAGGGAAATCCCTATGACCCTAATTGGAGTTTAAGGAGGGAGTCATTTGATCATTGGCCTCTTTGGTGGTCTTCCTCCTTGATAGTGGATCCACCAACCAAGTGTTTTGTTCCCCCAATTAACCCTCATATCCGAAAGTTTGCAAAATTTGTCCATGATTTGTTGAATTGCCTTAAGATTTTCTTATGAAGCATTAACCATCAAGGAGAGATCGTCAGCGAAAAGAGAGCAAACCGGTATGGCTTCCTCTGGTATGGAAGCCACTTGTATGCGTCTTATGTCCTTATGTTGGTGGAGGTTAGCCGCCAGAGTTTCCATAATGATTACAAAAAAGAATGGGGCGATTAAATCCCCTTGCCTTACTGATCTTTGAAACGATATAGGGGGAGCTACATTACCATTGACCATGACCCTCGTTGTAGCGTTCTCATGTAGGATCTTAATCAATCTCCTGAAGTTCGGTCCGAAATAAAATTTGTCTACGCATTTATCTAGAAAAAAAACAATCCACATGATCATATACTTTCTCGAAGTCTATAAAAATGAATCCACTATTATGCTTAGATTGACGCGAGAGTTTAATTAACTCATTAATTAATAAAATATTATCCTAAATATTTCTTCGTTGAATAAAACCATGTTTGGGATTGATGAATTATATCCGCAATAATTTTGTTTAATCGAATCGTCAGGGTTTTTGAAATGAGTTTATAGATCACAATGAGAAGTGTGATGAGCCGTAATTGCGAATATTATATTTGTCTCCCTTTTTGTAAAGCAGTGTTAAAACTCTTTGTCCCACTATTTCTCCCATCTGGCTAGATGTCCAGACATTATGATAGAATTGCATAAGATCTTGGCAAATTAAATCCCGTAGGGTTTTCCATAATTCATTTGGTAATCCATCAATACCCGGAGTTTTTTCCTCCTCCATAAGCAATCAGTGCAGCCCATACTTCTTCTTTTATAAGAGGTAACTCCAACTATTCTTTTGTGATTGAGCAAGAGCCTTGGTCATTGGTTTTAAAAATCCATCAATTTCCTTATTACGTTGGTCCTCAGGGGTGTTACCTGTTCCAGATAAGAAGAGGTTTTGAAAAACTTCTCTAGCAATCTTGGTGCATTCTGCTGTAGAGGTGGCTAGTTGATCATTTAGTCGATGGGGGTGAGAAAAACTCTCAATAAATGTTCTTCCAATCCGAGATCTAGCCAAAGTAAAAAATATTGCATCCATTCCTCCTTCAGTAACTAGTTGTCTAAGCTTGCCCCCGAACCTGACACCATGTCAACGATACTTCATCTGGAAGAGAAGGTGATTCTCTAGTGCCTGAAGTTCTTGAGCATCTTTTACATTGTTTTCATCGTTTGGATTGTCGTCTTCCAATGATTGAAGTTGTTGGATTCGTTGATATGTTTTTGTTTCATTTAAATGTTTGTCGGTTGCTAGTAGTTTCAAATATTCATTGCGTTTACGCCCTCTAAGAACTAGACCGTTGTTGAACCACGTAATATCGTCCTGGATGACGATTTTCTTTTGACGCCAAAAAGTCCAGACGTCCTTAAGATATGTCATAAACCTTTTTATTTTTAGGTGAGATGTATTTAGCTTGTAGAAACCTCAACCTTTATCTGTTTTTTTTCCTAAAGGAGAGGATGACTACATACATGGCGTGGTCTAGTCCTGTGACTCCTAGGAAAAATTTCTGCAGTTTGAAGAGAACCTTCTAATTCTTCTAAGAGGAGTATTAAGTCGATACGAGATTTGGAGGCCGACGTAGTCTGAATTTTCTGAAAGCATGTGAAGGAGCGGAGAGTGGGGTTCAATCTTCTGAACGAATCAAACAGATTGAAGGACTGAGTCAGATTAGTAATCATTGCTTCATCGACTTCCACAAAGGCAGGACACGGGTTAAGAATCCTCCATCGATCCAGGGAATGGTCCGGAGCAGCGTTAAAATCACCTGTTGTGATCACTGGTATACCTACAGGCAGTTTAGGAATGAGGGTTTCAAAGAAATGTTGGCGGTTACCAACCTCATTTGGTCCATAGACACATTGGACAATGACGATCGCGAGCTCTAACATTGCAAGGATATATGTCCATCTCCCTTCTTCTTATCGATCTCTTAGTAAACTGGTTCTACTTTGTAACCTGGCGGGATCCATCTTGCAACTCCGGCACTTCCTGGGCGAGGTGCGTGGGCTTTGAAGGTTGTGTGGGGTCATATCTGTTTATGACAGTGATTGTGAGAGACAGTGTCTATGAGGTGAGTTTCCTGAATACAAATAACGTTAGGCCATTGTTTTCCCCCAATTCCTCTAACTTGAAGTTGGTCATAAATGACTTGCTTCTTTTCAAACTTAGCTGACGCAAGTCCATTGACATTCTCAGTTCTAAGTCTTCTTGTCTTTTCACGGATTTTCAGGTTTTATCCTTATTATATAAGGCATCCAATACCTGGAACTTTTCCATCTTACCAGTTCTTAAACCAGAACAAACAGGTCAGTTGTTCTTCACTAACGAAGAGGAGTAGAGAGCGTAACTGTTACATCGGTTGAGATTTTCTGCCATTGACCCATATCCAACAAACCCCCCGAGGTTAGAATGCGTTGATTAAGGAGACGAACCATAGCATTCCAACATCCGTCTTCGACCAGAAACTACTTGCTTTAATTTTCATTACCTGTAATTCTGTCAGGAGGTCCTGATTGAACCATTTGAGTTCAACGTTTTTGCTGACTGCATATTTCAAGAATACGTCTCATTCTGCCAATCGTTGTTCCCCTTCTGTTATGATGAGATAAGATGTACTTCTCGTGGGGAGGTTGTCGTTGATGAAATTACATATCTCTTGTTTAATGAGGGGTTCGTTTGCCCTCCGATCAGATCCAATAGCAAGCGAGAGAAATTGAGAGGCAGTGCCTAGACTGTTACTTCTCCATACATTGCTCTTATAGGAACAATTAATCCTACCTCCCACGTGCCTTCCTTACATCTAACTGGGAACAGGACTATGCCAGTCTTAACTAGGGACAATATCCCCTGACCTTTTGCCAGACGGTGTTTCAGTTCATATCTCTTGGTTGAGAGATCAGAGTCAGGGGACAACGACAGGGTCTGATGAATAATCAAGGAGGTTTAAGATAGTTGAGAGTTTTCCATGTTTCCTCCTTCAATTTTAGACCGGTCGTTATGAAGATCTTCTGTGAGATCTGCTATTTGTGATGTCTGGTGTCCTATTTGTTTATTTTATTTTTTTAATATTGAGTTTTTCTCAGTATTTATGGCTTGGGTGATACTGCTCTGTCCTACAGGTTGGCTTCCGAAATCCTTCGGATTGCATGCTATGATTGTGGAACAGAAGCCCCTGGATCCCACTCTATCAGACCCTGACTATGTCTCCTGGGTACAACGATCCGTTGGTCACTAGGGATCTGCCAGTACTTCTTCTCCCCAGTGAGCTCAGAAATGACTATTTGGAAACAAGCTTGTTCTTCACTCTCATCTGGGATCGAGGGCGCCCCATCCTGTTTGAGCTTGGATGGTTCCTCCATCACTGCCTCAGGGTCCTCTAACTCCTCGTCCAGGGCACTCGAACGCCACGAGTGTGGAATCAAGGGTTGATGTTCATTTGAATGATTGGGCATTCCTGACTGCAGTGTACTATTCTAAACATTCTCAGGTATAACCGTGACAGAGATATTATTATTAGGAGGAGTTAGAACCAGTTGTTCATTGATCTGTGATTTTTCGAAAAAGTCATCCTGTTGGAGCTGATCCTGAGGCTGAGCCTGCATGAATGTCTCTGCCTGAGTAGACTCCAGGGGAAGCCCACTGTGCCATGCCTTAACAATTCCAGATATCTCCGAGCCAGGGAGTGCATTCTGGTTACCCCGTTGTGTCACATTTGTTTCCTCCGTTTCTTCTCCTAGCAGGGACAGGGGTTGAAAACGATTGTGTAGTCCGAATAATAATTTGGGTTCCCCTACACTTGTGCAGTTAAACCTCGATGAAACAATGCATAACAGCCTGACACTGACTTCCTCCCATGTCACACCCATTGGAGGGCCGTGGAGTAAGAAGGAAAATAGGCTTCCGCTGTTTTCTAACATCTGCATTAGTTCCGTGAAAATATGAGGCCAGGATTCTGTGGGCAGGCTAGGATGCTGCCCTTTTAGATTACACAGTAACCAGTCTGCAATTTGGAGAACGATTGTTTTAGTGTCAATTGATATTGTTGAGTCACTAACTCCACCAGGCGTGATAGGTAGAGGAGGGGCGCAAGGTTGGATAGCTTCAATGTCCATTGGTTCCGGTGTCGGCACCATTACCCTTACAAGGGTAATTGTGCGTGTTTTTTGCATCTCGCAGGAGGGGCATCCCTGATGGTATTTGAGAGAGTGGCGTACCTTAAGCTCGTCCTCGACTGACTCTTGGAAGTCAGGAAGTGGTGGGCGCATGCTTGGATGGGTCAGAGGGGGTGTGTGGGGACGTGCACTTTGTGGGCACACGTTAGTTAAATGTTTGACTAGTGTGAATAAAACGGACCGCTCGGCGGTCCCAGTTAGAAATAAGCTAGAGGGTTGGATAGTGTAGCGCGGGTCGTAGCCTCGAACGCGCTGACGGAGTCGCCACCAGGCCTAGAGTTAGACTGTTGAGGCTATGGCTAGAGGAAAACTTTCGACTGACTTACAGAAGGGCGGCGTTTTAAGGCCGCACCGTGTGGAGCATGCAAGTACTAGAGTTGACTATAAAGGTATCGATAGTAGAAGTGGTAACAAATTTTAGTTAGGTACGACGCGAGCTGGATACGGCATGAGCAAAAGTCAAGGTCTTTCCGACCAAAGACGATAAAAGAGGTCTCTTTTGGCAAGCGCGGCGGGCTATGAAAGCCTCGGCCCGCGGAAGCAGCCAAGCTCGGCATTGCAAGGCCTTAGGCACGAAGGCGGAGCAAGCGGCGGGCTTGGTGCATCAACTACAGGCCCAGGTAAGCTGCGAATACTACTGATATAAGAATTCGCGATTATTAGGGTCAGGCTTGGGCTTAGACCTATTGGTTAACGAACTGAACTTTCAGCTAGCAGATTCTGGGATCGAGGCCAGCAGCAGAGGAGCGGAGGAGCGCAACTTGGAGAAAACTGAGGGGTCGAGGGTCCCGCGGGACTATCCCCCTTAGTTTTGTTGGGGAGTCCGACCGCAGGGCCCGTTGGGAAGCGCTGAGGTCCGAGTCCCGACGACCCTCCTTCCCCTCTCTTTGTTTCCTATAGTTCTCTATCTTTTATTAAATTTTAGTATTTGTATTTATCTTTATTATTATTATTCTGTCTGGTTCCGTTTTTCTTTTTCTGGGAATGGTCCGGATCAGATTGTTCGACCAAGTGAAGGTGCTTGACGAGCAAAAACCAAACATTCATGAACCGCCGGGCCCAGTCAGCTCAATGATGATACCTCAAGGTCGTGGCACGGCCCAGTCCTTCGGGACATCCGTTAAAATTGGAGCGATACAGAGGGGATTAGCATGGTCCTTGCGCAGAAGGCCAGATACTCACTTGCTGATGAATCTGGCATAGGTACAGGGTAGGTGCGTTCGACCTTAACTTCTCCCAAAGGCGTCCGGCCGACGGCCAGCAGTATAAGACAAAAGGGCTTGTAGTGGGGAGTTTCCGTTTTGAGACCAGGGCAGTAGTCGGTGTCATTCGGAAGTACGTTGTTTGACGATGTTGTGCTTCTGTCGCTAACGGTTGCGCTATGTGAGGGGGCAGGGTGTTGACGAGAAGGGGAGAGAAGGACGAAGACTGCGAAGAAGGGAGAAGGAGGAAACTTGCCGCGGATACGAGGTGCTGTGTGGGCGGGAGGCTGCACCATGCACAGACGAGTGAACGACAACTGAATCTCCCCATGTTTGGGGGTAAATCCATTTTCATATATTTTTAGTATGTGGGGTCCAGAGAACTATTACACACCGGAGCTCGCCATTAAAGCCGTTTTTTGCCACTCCGCGGTTGTGTCTTCCAATGTCGTAAGAGGAAATTCGTTCTCCGAGTCGGTGTTTGCAAAGAGACGGCCGGTGTGCTGCTCTTTCTATCGGTGGGAGCAGCGAGAGGCGAGCCGGGGAGTGGGGAATTGCCTGTTGACAGACGCGTGGTTCATCATATCGATGGAAGAAACCTTAGTGGTGGGAACTCTCCGCGGGTGCATCTTCCACCAACCACGATCTGAGGTTGATTGTGGGCATGCTAGTTCGAGCCCGACATCCGGCGGACTATGACGAGGAGACTCGGGTGGAGGCTCGCGACGAAGTTGACGAGCTACTCGTCTGTTGGACTTGAGCATAGGGGAAAACCTGGACGAAGAAAGGCGCCAGATACATAAGTGGTAACGAGGAAGGAGAATGGTAGAGTAAACCTCACCCCGCTCGTTTCTTAGTAAAAGCAAGGGGAAGGAGATAGCAGGTAGGGGTTTTAAGAAAGGGCGAGTTCAAAACTGAAGTCAAATTCTAACATTAGATAGGAGGTGGTGAGATAGAGGGAGAAATAAGTGCGAGAGGAGTTGAGGAGAGAGAAGAGAAGGTGAATGAGGGAAACAGGGAGTGTATCTCGCTCAATTCTTAATGAAATTGAGCGAGCAAAAATGCTAATTGGAGGTTTTGGGGCATTCCTGATCAGATGGCCGCATCGGATTCTTTATCTGAGCAACGGTTTTTGCGCCATCGAGGATAGGGGCTGCGTGGTTAGTAAGTGAAGGCGAGCGGGAAAAAGGTTGAAGTGGGGCATGAATGTCTACATTTTCTAGCGGAAAATTCACTCCAGATTTGTACGGTGAAGCTTTCGATAACCTAGCGGCAGATTCCCTTCCATTTGCACATCGGGGGCACGTATTTTTTCTTTTCCATGGTCATCGTTGCGTTAGCAGTCCTGGTCGTGGTCGCTTCCTTCTAGGTGGTTAGCTGTCTTCCTCGATATCGCGCTCATCCGGGTGATCGCGCTCATACTCGATTTGAGTGTGGTTGCGACCGCTCCCTTGGTGGCTGTCGGGATTTTTTCCTTTTTATTTTTTTGCTTTTCTAAAAATGTTGGCATACCTGGACCGCTTCCTGGTTAGATGCATTACGTAAGTAGAGAGGGAGAGGAGGCACCTACCGTCAAAGGTTGGCAGTATGTCTGCCTCGGCGCTAGCAGGGGATTCACTCTGAGTAGCATATGCCGTCGATGGAGGTACCCTCCCTATATCTCTATGTGTGTAAGGTTGGAAAGTAGTATATGTTTCTAGGTCCCTGCAGGAAGTTCGTTCTCCTCTTTGCACACTCGAAAGGGGGGGGGGACGAGGCCAGAAAGCGTTGTGCGGTCACCATTTTGGTTCGTGCAACGCACGTGACCACGAGTCTCGTTCATGACATTTGTGAGATCTGCTCAGTTAAGGTGCCACTTAAAATCCCAACCTTGTTGCTGCGTGTCGCAGTTTGTACCTCGGTGAAGCTCTTCTTCACGCGTGACGAGGATCTCATTGCCACACACTAATCGAGAAGAATGTTCACGAAATTACTAAGTTGCAGCTGAGTTTTCCTCGATTTTAAATAAACCCGACCACGTGAAGGGCCAGGTGCGTTCGCAAGCTAGAGACAGGAAGGAAAGGTGTCGGAGACATATTCGGATGATCGGAGGTTGCGGTACTTTGGCGGAACTTACCGGTTATAACTTCTTGATGCACCGGCTTCTTTTGGCCAAGCGTTGATTGCCCCTTCGGTCAGGCACAGAGGACGTACTCAAGTACAGTTGAGAAGCAGGGCGGAGTTCGGATCAAGAAATTGTTAAGACTGGGGCGCCAGAATACTACTACGACCGTGGATTGGGAAAATACCGCCCATTATCAAGTTGCTGCTACCGTGACCATGGGCTGCTGACCCTGGCAAAGAGGTGAATGGCACGGCACCATTGACCTCTTTAACAATTTGCATTAGGCCAACCAGCCTAGCCCGGGCGGTACACCTGTAAATGGTCGAAAAGCAGGCCCAAACTCGAATCCAATCTGCATTGGAGAGTTGGGACACGGTACTCACTCTGGCTATCCAAGGCGTCGAGACTGATTACTCAGATCCCGGAACACCATCGTTCCCCACTGACCACTGCAGGGGAGCTGTTGCTGTATGAATGGGTGAATGTTGAAGGACTGGCGAACGAGCCGCTATTGGATTGGGTAGTTGCTATATAGTTGATGCTCTTGCTGTATTTCGCATAGTAGTAGTGCATTAGTGGGGCTCGGTGCTGTGCGCTGACACAGTATCTAGTTGATTGCTCGCGGGTGTTGTGCACGCAGTGCCCTTACTAGGCTGTTGTGTTCTCAAGGTACTTCTGCGGGACTGCAGTTTGGGTCACAACGACTCGCGGCTATTTTCTTGGGTAGCTGTTGTCTCATCAAAGACAGGGTTTGTGCTCCGACAGACCACCACTGTTTTCATAACAGTTGGAGCAACTGCTGAGTTCGAGACTGCGATGTTGTCTTGTCAAGCTCACTCGAAAGTGCAGCTGCTGATTATTCAATAGGGCTGATTAAATTCAGGCAGCACTACCACGGGATCTTGAGTTCGGTGGTCCACAGATGGTACAGCAGAAGCGACCAGTCAGGACTATTGCAAGTACGGGTATCTTCCTCGAGATTACCGGTTGATCAGACTGTTGTTCTTCCACGGAGGGCGCTGCTGATGGTGCTTTAAACAAACTGTTGCTGGGTATTCAAAGACTGCCACTGTGCAGACCACATGGACTAACGCTAACTTGAAGTGTTGTTGCTGTTAATTACCGAGTTCTGAGAGGACTGGTACTAGCGTACAGCCGATGCTGTGCTAGTGTAAGTCTACCGCTGCAGTCATAGCTAAACAGCGGTGGACTGCGATCACTAGACCTTGAGGGTTGATGGGCTGTTGCCGCAATCAAGGCGGACGATACCGATGGGCACTTAAACGAAGCTGCTGCTGTCGCGTGACCAGTTGTTGAGACCTGTCCAGTGTTGCCGTTGCCAGCACTAGTGTCATTGACTATGCGATACTTGCTATGTCTGTTGTGCTTCGGCGGAAGCTGTTGCTACCAGATTTAGCAACCAGTGGACTGTGGCTTTGGGAACCGAGGGCTGCAGGGTTATTCTGGTGGTTGCAGACGATTGGTTTCCTGCGTTTACTGTGCTTTTGGGATTACTGCACGTTATTACCTTGCAGTACACCCTTGCTGTACCTCCTTATAACGCTGTCCCTCACTGAAACGGGCTGCTGCGGAGGACGCTGTTCTTTGTTGAGCACCGCTGTGGTGCTGAACGCTGTCCCTCACTGCGTACGCTAGCGGCATTGACCTGAAAAAGGACACTGTGAGAGTAGGGAGTGA
Organism: Chara braunii; assembly: GCA_003427395.1. NCBI lineage: Eukaryota > Viridiplantae > Streptophyta > Charophyceae > Charales > Characeae > Chara > Chara braunii. The sequence goes on from BFEA01000029.1 coordinate 2,421,006, forward strand.
CTGGGATTTCTGCAAGGGGTCACTGCTGCGACGACGAAGGACGATTGGGGGACTGTTGATTCTGCATTTTGACCGTCAACGGACTATCTTCGCTGCGTTATTGGCCATCATTGCGGGGCCCTCAGGAGTGGAAGACTACAAGGCCCTCTCCCACAAGTCTGAGTGAACCTCTCTTGTATCTTGAGAGTCTGAACTTTCTTTTTCTGCCTTTCTTACTCTCAGTCTAGTCTTTTGGTGCCGAGAGGAAGGCGGCAGGCGGGATTGAAACCCGTAATCCGCGCCAGGGCCTCTGTGAGAGGTTTGCCCCACCGATTGCGGGAGCTCTGCCGGAACCCAGGCGGGGTTCTGGAAACAGAGAATTGCAGGTATAACTCTCGTTTGACGCGTGTGATCCTTTCCCCTATCTGTTATCCCGTGGGTATCAGAACGTATATGTGAGAGGCTACTACTTTTTCTGTTTATTATGTTTGACAGGACATGCACTGTGAAAGGTTTAATGAACAAGTATATATGAGAGACCAGATAACCCTTGAGTGAATTCAGACAGAAGGAATTGGGGGAAGGCGGGAGGAAGGAGTTATGCATGCATTTGACCGAGTTAACCCAAGGCTGAGCCCCTCCGGGTGGATGTGGGCTCAGTGCTGTGTTTTATTGAGATTTGCTGATCTGAATGAGTGGCTTTTATGGCTGGTCTACCCGGGTGGGATAGGATCAGTCGCTGTTTTATTTGAGGGTTTCTGAAGAGGAGGACGGGCACCCCGGGTGGGGAAGACTCAGAGTCTTGATGTTTCTTTTAATGAGTTATGGTGCATGTTTTTTTTCTGAGGGGATAACGGCATAAGACTAAGCGTACCCTAGGGTTAGGGCGGCTTAGTCATGAACCACAAATTAACTGGTCAACCAAAAGTATAAATTTTGATATATATATTTTATTGAACTTATACTTCTGACAGACGGGCACCCCGGGTGGGGAAAGCCAGTCAGTAAGTCAGGTAGAACTAAGGAAGAGGGAAAGAGATGAAGAGTAAAACAAAGGTAACTGGGCAGACTGAACGTACCCTAGGGTTAGGGCGGTTCAGTTATATGCTCATGATAACACTAAGGAGCAGAGAGTTAGTATAAATCTGTTTTATTTTCCCTTCTAAACATGAAGCAGGCTCGGAAGTTTCATTATTGGAAAGGTCCGATCGACTGCTTAATAAGAGAAGGAAAGACATAAAGTCTGTGAAAGTATTTGTACCCTATTTTATGTTGTATGGCTAACTAGGCCTAACCCTAGGGTTAGGGCGGCCTAGTGATAAGCTTTTGTTGTTTAAAGTAAGTTGGACGTACCCTAGGGTTAGGGCGGTTCAGCGTTCAGTGTTTATAACTGTTCAGGCAGATCAGGCACACCCTAGGGTTAGGGCAGCCTGATCACATTGCCTTATGTAACCTAAACTGTATGGTTAACTAGGCGTACCCTAGGGTTAGGGCAGCCTAGTGATATGCTTTTGTCGTAGATGTGTTGTGGGTTGGACGTACCCTAAAGTTAGGGCGGTCCAACTTTTTGTCGTTTGTACTTATGTTCAGGCAAGCTAGACCTACCCCTGGGTAGGGATGCTTTAGAATGATGTCGTATGTAACTTTGTTTAAAGCAGATTGGGTACACCCTAGGGTTAGGGCAGCCCAGTTCTATGCTCTTTGTCGTCAGTTAGGCATAAGTCAAACGTACCCTAGGGTTATGGCGGTCTGGTCATATGCCTTATGTGTACAGTTCATGTTATGTTGGGCACACCCTAGGGTTAGGGCAGTCCAAATGTGCGTACTTTACTTGTGTACCTAGGCAGGTCAGGCATACCCTAGGGTAAGGGCCTTGTCTGACCGTATGCCATAGGAAAGGGGGATGTAAAAGAGAAGGAACTAAGCGATTTAACGAACTACTTGGACTAAATTAATGTGGGATTGTGAGAGATGTTTTGGTTATGCATGTTTGTGGGCTCTCACTCTGGGGCACCTCTTTGATAGTTTAGTTGCTTTAGGTGCTCGCCGAGTGCTAGAGCTATAGGCAGGTAGGATGGATGATGGGAGGGAAAGCTTGGGATAAGATAGGACTGACTCTACTAGGAGTTAGGATCAGTGTTATCGCACAACCTCATCAAGAGGTCGTACAGATTATCGTTGATTCTACCTACCAAGTAAGTGTCAGAAGTTAGTCCTAAGTATAGTTATGCCTTGTCTTTTCAGTTTCAGCTTTGTATAAATCTTGGCAACCTCCTGTTCCTACGGGAAGCGCTGTCGAAATTTCTACAAATCTGAAAGAGTTAGTCATTTTTGGATTCATAGAAATTATGGAAAGACATTTTTCCTATGGGAAGCGCTGCTGAAATTTCACAGAATTTAGGAAGTTAGATTATATTTTAGCTAAGAGAGACTTGACAAATCCACCCTGGATAGGGGAGATGATGCCAAATTTTCTCAATGACTTGGCGTTAGTGAGGGAAGCTGGACGTGAGACTTTTGAGGAGCTAGGGTACGAATTGGGGAACTATCCTCTACTTGGGTTGAACATAGTAGTGGTTCTCTTTGGCCTGTACTGTGATGCATGTTTTCGTGTTTCGCTTGAAGGCTTGATTTGTTCAGCTTGTCCTTTCAAAAGGGATTACTCTTCTGTTATCATTGATAACAGGTCGGTTGCCGATTCGTCGGGTTACGACTCAACTTTCCAATTTCTCCTGCCTCTCAACCTAAGGCCTTGGCCCCTGTCAGGATTTATGTATTTCTTTAAGTTTTCACCCAGTTTTTTTATAAATGACCATTTCGTAAAGACTGAGTACTTTTGTTGAGGCTGGGTAGGGAAATGGTTGGACTTGTGGGCATAGGGCAGGGTGTGACCCGCAGAAGACTGAAAAGTTGACCCATTTTAGTGCATGTGATATTGTCTGAATGTCGGATGACTTGCAGGTATATATGGGAGAAACTCGATTAAATATGTGGTGAATGATTATGTTGTGAATTCAGATGGGCAAACCACACAACTGCCGTGAGAGTGTATTATCCCACAACCTGTTGTTTGGTTAAGATTGTTCTTGTCCCAGCCCGATGATGTGATAATCAGAGTAAGCGTACGCTCGAGTAACCCTTATGGGGTTACGCGACCGCACGCTTGCGTTCTTCTATTCTCTTTGACTTCATGTGGTAGGGCAGTTGTCCCAAGCCTGGAAACCAAGATCCTTGTCCGGGACGTCCCAGGCCCCAGACTAACATTGAAGGTATTCCCTTTCGATAGTGTTAAGAGCATTTGTTTTTCATCCTTGTTGAGGTTATTTTGGTGGAACGATAAAGTTCCGGGCGGAAGGATTAGCATGTCGCTGGTGATGCGCCAGACAACTCACCACCGCTTCGAATTCCTTCCTGCCCTAGGGACCATCTTACCCCGCACCCTTTGGGGCACCTCAAGGTGCAGAAGATGGTAAGGCCCTCAGGCCGGTCTTGCGCTTGCTAAAAGTTTAACCCCCCTTAGCGCACACTTCAGTCGAGGCCTGAGCGGCGATAGCGACCCCATGGCTCAAAATAGGCCACTCGTATGTGAGCACCACATAAAGCGCCGTCATCACGACTGCTGACGCAGATCCGCATGCTGGTTAGTATGCGTAAGTCTTGCGTCCGCGCGGTTTTATATTAACCCGCGCGCGCAGCACCTACCGATTCTCGCGACATGAAGTTATGGGTCTGATACTGAAGGGACTAGGAGTGTTGTGATGTTGTGTTTATTTTGTGTTTTTCTATGTGTTATGTGTGGGTAGATGTGAGTGTTGTGGTGTAACGCGTGGTGTGTGTGATGCGTCCTAGTCGACCGACACCGAGTCGCGTTTGGGACCTCAGCCCCCCAATACGTCGATTCGCATACGGGTTCGATTTTTCGGGCGTTCGACCGCGCGTAACCCCCTATGCTATAGCGAACGAGAAACACCCTCGGTTGGGCCACCTCTACAGTTGCATACGAAAAGCTTTCGCATGTGGTTCAGTAGCTCAGCGGGGATACGCCCACCTAAGGGATGGTGACAGCTCCCGCAGGTGGAGGTAAGCGGTGCCTCGCGTGACCCTGTCCTGTCGTAGGGGCTCGCGAGAGGTACGRCTRGCGCACTCGGCCGGAGCGGCCAAAACGCTCTGCGACAAAGTCCTGCAAAATCCTGCGTGACGCGGCCGGGAGGGTCCCCATGCGGGACCGATGCGCTCGACACCGGACCAAAAATTTATATGAGGAAGTCCACTTCCATCGGCACTATTTCAGACTCGGGACCCATCGAGCCTACTCCTTATTCCTCCACCCTTCCTTCCTTCCTTTCCTTTTCTTTCTCCTCAACTCTTGGTTGTACCCCTCCTTTCTTTTTAACCTCCCTCCATTCCGAGACTGACCCATTTTTCTGTATATAGTTTGTTGCCTTAGGACCCACATAACGCTCCCCTTCATTTAGTGGGGGAGAAGTCAGGCCATTATGTCTCTGAGATTTCTCATTCCTTCCATCATTTCCACTCATGGTCGTGTCTTTACTCCTGCCACCTCGACTTGACTGAGCTTTCGGAATTGACCTTTGTTTGTTTGCGTCAGAGAGCACAGATTTCCCAGCTTGAGAAGAGGGATGCGGATGCGGATGGTGGGATTGACCCTGTGTTGAAGAAGACGGTGAATGGGAGGGAGGAAACCAGTCTTGTGGCGCGCGGGGGATTTATGAAAATCGCTTCTCCCTTCCCACACCCAGCCCACTGGTTGTCCCTCCTGATTGAAATCCTTACGGTAGACCCATCCTTCATGGCCTAATACCGCTAGAATCCATCTGTCTGGTCTTTGTGGATCCCTTTTGAAACGTCTATCAAGGGGAATCCCATGTTGGGGGTGTTGGATGCATGCATCATAGTCTGTGTGCAGGTGTCCATAAGCTTTACACTTGAAACACCACGGTCTAAATTTATGCGCCGTGTGAATCTGATACACCCGCTCTCTCAGTTTAAACGGAGTAATATCATCAAGTGAAATTAATTGTTATTTATGAAGCTTCAATGTCAGCGTTAGGCAACCATCTCGTTTGGCCACAAAGGAAGGCAGAAGGTTGATGAAATCAACTATCTTATATTGTTGTCTAAAATCGTGAATGAAGGCAGTTTGAATTTCTACTGGGATGTGTCTGAATTCCACCCAGTAGAAATCCTTCTTCATTTGTTCCCTCTTTTCTTCCGGTCCAACGTTCCTCGGCAGCCATGGATAGATTTTGACTTCAGACCTATCCCAAAATAATTTTTTCCATGCATCAATTTTCACTTTATCATTATAAAAAATGCCAAGTACCGTGAAAACCGTAGTGGTAATTGGTTGAATAAGAAAAAATTCAATCACCCCTTCCGGTCCTTCTCTCAACTATTCTAATTTTTTACATATATATTTAATTTTGTCGTTGACCGACCTATAGGCAGCGTCATTATAAAATATCCAGTTACTGTCGTGTTTGGTGTAAAGTTGGTCTCGTTGAGCCAGTTTGTCATGAGGATAAGCCTTCATTATGTTTTTTCTTCCTCCTTGGTCTATAACTAAATGCTCAGACGGCTGAAGAAAAAGAGAGAGGAAATACGCCCTTGCTGAGGACAGGTTTCCGAGAGGGACTTTCAACTCTTCTGCAGGAGATCCATCTGGATTAATCGATGAACGCTGAATGATCAGCGTTTTGTTTTGTAGCGACTCCCTCACTTTTTGTGCCCATGAGGGATGTTGGGCTACTTGGGTTGATCCCTTGTCTGTGTTTTTCCCATCTTGCTCCGTGAGTGGGGGATGTGCTTTTTCCTGCATCTTTTCATCTTTAGGAAGTATCTCATCATCACTTATTTCATTGCAATCATCTCCACCATCCCCCTCTTCTCCCTCAACTCCCTCAACTCCCTCATCTCCCTCTACCATAATCAGATCCCTTCCTTGTGCTGAGATGACGTCGTTGGTTGTGATAATTACCGGATGTATGACCTATCCTGTTGTTGTGTTGTCGTGGTGCAAGGGAAGAAAGTCGTCATGGTTCAAGGTAGAGGTATCGGCGGCCAATGAGAACACTTGAGGTCCTTGTCCGATTGTCCCTTTTCCGCTTGTGGTCTGTAATGACCTGATGCCCATGGACCTCCCATTCTGGTTTCCTGAGTGTCCTCCCATTCCTCCCATACTATGACATGTGGTCATTACTCCTGGACGAGTGTATGGTGCTGGGCCAATCTGCTTCAGCATTGCATATCTCATTGCGCCTTGGTAGAAGAGCAATGAGCCCGAAACTGAGATTCATTGTGACCTCTTTTTTGGGATCAGACAAATCAAAGAATTCAAAGTTAGAGGCAAGTAATAACTACTAATCAATTGAGACGGACCCTTTTTTTTTTTTATAAATAATTTGCAAGTAAAAGTTACTATTAATTAATATTGACAATTGATGACAATTAATAATTGTTAGAGGCCAAAGGGTTGTAAGATAGAGACACTGGTTGGTGAAAGAGTCAAACTCATTAGTTATCTATTCTTCCTTATAGAGCCTTGTATCACAGCGGCGAGACGTTACACTATCTCACTATATAATTGTGTACATTCATGTTAAATTTTGTGATCATCCTAGTGTGAGTGGCGTTAAACCACTTCATTGATGGAATTTTGTGAATTATGTTGTATTATTGGCTTCGAACCCAGAGGGTATGTCGGGGCACAAGGGAGGATGGAGTCTCGGGGCAATGCGATGAAGGAGGGAATGCACATACCAATTCAACTATCTTCGTGGGTCTTCAACCTCTTCATTCCTTGCAACCAGAGATTTGTTCGTTTCCACCTTGTCAACCAACGTCTGCAACTTCTATCCTCCCTCTCCTTACCACTCATCATAAGATGCAATGGCCTCTTTGATTTTCAGCCTTTTCACCAATTTCAATCTATACAATGCCGTTTTACTCTTCGCAATCTCTTGTTAGGAGCGACCTCTATACCGGATATGACCTACCACACCAACTGGGTAACAATTACAGATTTTGGTCTTGTGAGAGCCTTGTTGAGCGATGCAAGAAAGACTAGAGGATCTAGATCTAACATGACAGGAAAATATTGTTCGTATTTAAGGTGATCAATCCTCAGCTACGATACAAGTTGCGACAATGCCTTCCGGCTATGTGGCTCTTTGAGTTCACCTTTTCGCTATTCCGGATGACTTTCAACAAAAATTGTGAAAGCAGATGGCGTACCAAAATTTAGCAGAACCAGATGACTTCAACTAAAAATGTGAAACAGATGGCGTAGCAGAACCTAGCAGGCAGACGATTTATGAGTGAAGGTCCTCGCAGTTGAGTGTCGCTCATTCGCTATCACTTCGGAATAGATTGCCTCATACACACACTTTCCTTTCTCACGGGCACACTCCGCCTACTTCGTCAATGCTGAGCAATCAACATTGTTGGACCGTTTACCGTGTCCGAGAACACGATTGGCTATGAAGAATGTTGCGGAATCCAAAGAGCGTCAGGAATAGGACAGGAATGTACTTATCCGTTCCTCTTCTCCTAAGTGGATTTGGCGTGATTCCACGTCAGCCTGTAACGTGGATACGCACTAGGGCCTCTGGGTTCAGGCGCGTGTGCGTTAGGCGCCGTTCACTAACATTTTGATATTGCCTCAATCCGATTTCTGCCTTTTCGAAGGAATCCTTGGAACTGAGGCGAGAACCCCGGTTTCGTCCCGGCGGATCAACCCCCCGCCTAAAATCCTCGGCCATGCCCCAATTACTCTGATCGACGTTCTCAAGGGTACGAGATGCGGGGCGTGAGGTTGCATATCAAATGTGTGTGTGTGTGTGTGTTGTCATATTCACTGTACACTAAAAAAAAGCTTGACCGTGCCAGACTGTTTCGTTAGACTTTCACCGACGCATCAGGAGGTTGAACCGCGACAGTATGACCAGGATTCATTTGACTAATGGATAAGGACTCGCCACATCGCCCAGAGTTAGCGACACCCCTTATTAAAAAAGGCGAGTTTACTCACACCAACCTTGCAATCCTAGCAGACTGCCGGTCTAAACCCTTGACAAGAACGGTAGTAAGTCTAAGAAACTAATCTGACACAGTCATAAGACCACTTTACACACCCACTTAACCACGTGTGTGTGTGTGTGTGTGTGTGTGTGTGTGTGTGTGAGAGAGAGAGAGAGAGAGAGAGAGAGAGAAAAAAAAAAAAAAAAAAAAAAAAAAATCTGAAAATTTGAAAATCAATTGGGCCAATTGCAAAAGGGGTGCATTGAAATGATGACTTTGCTCGGCAGGGGTAAACTGAAAATGAATTTGTACCCGTTTGTTCAAGAGAAAGAAAAAAAAACAAAGTTGGACCCGTAGGGCTATATTGCAAAGATGGCCCAATTGACGAGAAGGGTATTTTGCAAAGATTTTTTTTTAATTGTCAGAAGGGTATTCCACTCTACCGCCATCTTTAAGGGGCATTTTGGCATATATCTCATCTTTGATGGGTATAACGCAAGTTCTTCCCTCCCCAGGGACAAAAAGGCCCCGCTTATTAGCTTCCAGCCTTAGCATTTTCTTTTGGGAGGAAGTGCACATGAGTTCCTATAACAAGAGCCGGGACCCACTAGCATCGAGTAAATCTGCGTGTATAAAGAATCTTTTTTTTTTTTTTCCCATAAATGCAAAGAAAACAAGGCCAACACTATGCATCCACACTTCCACCAACCTAGTACATCTGCATGCGACCTTCCCGCCGGCCTGTTCGCAGTCTTCCACGAAAATCTCAATATTATCAATTTCTGCAAAAAAAAATAGCAAGGCGCGAAGCTTT
>BFEA01000029.1:2431184-2499676 GCA_003427395.1 Chara braunii
GTTTAATTTTCTCCTCCGTCGATCTCCCAATTTAACGAACGGTCAGATAACCGGTTCCCAACTTTCCTGTACTGGAAACCGGGCTGCGCCCGCAATTCTTCCAAAGACCGCACCGCCGTCCCCCGCCACGTTGGTATCGTGTTACGCGATGCCATATATACCCACTTACACCTATTTTTTAGGCCTAGTTGCACAACTCTGCAGGACTTGCCATCGGACAACATTGTGAGCCCTCCGTTGGTTCGTCACCCTTTCTTTTTTTTTTTTTTTTTTTCGTTCTTCTCTTAATTTCACCTCACACTACGTACCTACCACAACTCCCAATTGTAGGCATACCGGGGAACCCGTAGCAGCCAGAACCGTGTTCACGAGAGAACATGCGGGGGCTGCTCCCGACCTGCAGGTGGGCGATACCGGCTAGGGGAAGGGGACAGCCAGTAGCGTCAGGGACCATGCCAACAGGACCAATCCCTGTGCCTCCCTCAGAAATTGCCGACGCTCCTTCGGATGGGGATATGCTACTGCTCATTTCGACGTCCAGATTCGAATCATGGACTTGGTCCGTTTCCCTTCCAGATGCATTGAGTGCAGCCGAGTTTTGCATTTTCCGAAATCGCAGCGGGGCAGTGTATGTGCCTTTTCTGCCTTTTCCTCCAAACCAAAAAGGCCGTTGGAGGTCGTGTGAGGTGAATTGCGAGAAGAATGTAGCTGACTTTGAAAAAAAAAAAAAAAAAAAAAAGGCCGTTGGAGATCCCGACGTCCACATGTGTGCTGTGACGGATGAAATGGCACGACCATGAGAAAAAATCGAAATGGCATGGCGGCTTTAGCTTTTAAGATGCGTCGTCAGGCCAGGGGGCTTGCCGTGCTTGTGTCCGTGCAAGAGTAAGCAAAGTGGCGCGGCGTTCGGAATCAAGTGGCGGGGGACTTGCCGCTCGCCGCTTGCCGCTTGCCGCCGTGATTGTGTCCGTGCAAGAATAAGGAGAGAGTGTCGCGGCGCTGGCGCTGGCGCGGAGCTGGGAAGCAAGGTGAGGTTTGCCGCGCTTGTGTCAGTGCGAGAATAAGGAAAGTGGCGGGACGTAAGATGCGAATCTTTTGGAGAAGTTCGGATCACTGCTATGGTTGTGTTTTACCCCGAGAAGGAATATTGGGAGAATCTCAATGGTAGGCAAGGAATCTGGAGGGTGCGGCAAGGCTTGCCGAAGGCGGGGACAGAGAGGAGGCCGATCTTCCGCTGGACTCAGTGCGGCGGGATGGAAAGCGCGAACTGCGATTTTTGTGCGACAGTTCTGGGAGAGAGAGGAGGCCGATCTTCCGCTGGAGTCCGTGCGGCGGGATGGAAAGCGCGTCCTATGACTTTTGTGCGACAGGGGCAGGCGGGGAAAGAGTAAGGATGGCTAAGGCGAGGTCGCCGCCAGGAGGCGTCAACAGCCGGAAAGCTGTGCGGGGTATGTTTCACGTTTTTTACTGAGGGCGGGAAACGACGCAACGGTCACGAAATTTTGAATTCTCACGATATCATCATGACTCATCAGCTAATCCCGCCTTTTCGTTATGCCCTTGTGGAGGAGGGCTTTTACCGGTATGGCTGGTACATCTCAGATCTCCTCAGCCTCTGCTCTGTTATTCATTCATGTCCCTCCTAACATGCCTATCTATCAACTCTTTTCAGCCATGTCCCCCCTCCTAATGTGTCTATTCAGCGACTCTTTTCACTCATGTCCCTCCTTATACGCCCACTCAGCCACTCTTTGCACTAATGTCCCTTCTAATGTGCCTCCTTCTCGGTCTCTCTTTTCACTCGAAGTGATTGTCTGTTTGCATGGAAAGGGCACTGATCAACTTGGTGGATGTTTTGTCGAGCAGTATTTGGCTGCAGTGACTCTTCGGGCCTCGCCAGACAACAGACGGAAGCCAAAAAAAACTAGTTCAGCATTTTCCCACAGAAGGTGGCAAGGTACATTTGTTGCTGTGCATAGAAACGGATGAATGTTGCCACTTTCTGTAGGAAGATGCTCTCGTTTTCTTTTTTTTCTGTTTTGTTTGGTGGGTAGTGTGGTGAGGCGCTTCCTTCTGTGAACAAGGTCGCACCTCTGTGAACTGATCGATCGTCTCGCAAAAAAAAAAGTCGACACTCGAAAGAGCAAACAAGTGCGAATTGCTCTATCATGATGGACAGCGTCGCGTACATGAATGATGTTTGTTTTGGGTTCCTCTGGTCCGACGACAAGCTGACATGGACGGCTATGGCTACGATCACTCTTGCTTCCCTCCCTCCCTCCCTCGCTCCCTGCTTCTCTCTTTCCATCCGTCTGTTCCGCCCTTCGTTTCTAGATCCCTTTATCAGTTCATTGATTAGTCCTCACACTATAAGTAAACTGAAGCGTTGATTGCTTGTTGCTTGTGTACGCTTGCTGGTGTGGAGGGAGGGTGGGGGGGTGGTGCATAGCATTGATCGCATCTCTGTCCCCCCCCCCCCCCCAATCTCCGTTTCCCCTCCATCTCAACCCAAGCGGTATTTGGTTCAATCTCCTGGCGTGCATTCGGTCGGTGTTTGTTTTGCTGAGCTGAATGTTTGCGCGAAGGGGAAAGAGAATAGAACGGCGGTGAGGAAGGTCGGATCGCTGGATGTACAAAGATAACAAGTGTGCCTGGTAGTCTTGAATCGATCACGACCTTTTAATGAATGAGCCAATCAACGAACCAGTCTATCGCAGCGAAGTAATCGATGAACCTGTCGATGAACCTGGTATATTCGTTGGCATTTCAGTCAGTTGATTGGTTGACCTGATTTTATCGATTTAAAAAATGTGTACAGTTCATTTGTAGGTTATCTCATTGGTTGATCAGCCAATTAGCCAGTTAAGTAGTCATCTGATTGTGGATATCAGACGCAATTTATCGACTGATCGATGGATGGGTTTTATCAGACGAAATTTATCGCAATTACCCTTTTCCTCCCTTCCTCCCTTCCCCCCCTCCCCCTCCCCCCATCTTCCTTCAAGCAGAAAAGAAAACAGAAAAGATTTGAAAATTTTATTGATATTCTCTGTAGTACGTTGATGCAACGTGGTGTGAAACTCGGACCTCATTGATTTTAGGGGGGAAAAAAATGCGGGGGCTTATATTTTTCCCTCCCTCCTCGTCCCCATCCTCGTCCAGTTTAGCCCATCCTGGTCTGTTATGGCCCCATCCCATCCTGGTCCATTATGGTCCTTCCTGGCCCATTTTCAGTCATCCTGGCCCCTTTTTGTCCTGCTGGCCCATTTTGGTCCATCCTGGCTTGCCCATTACGGCCCCTCCTGGCCCGTCTGGCCCCTCCTGGTCCTTTTTTTTTTTTTTTTTTTTTTTTAATTCCAAACTTTCACTTACAGGAGGCCGGGGACCTCACAATTCAACCCGGAGTTATCCCGGCAGCATCAGCCGGTTTCGCTTATAGACTTTGTTCCTGATCTGATCGAAGTAAAGCTCCTTCACTCTGTCTTGAAACTTGGCTTGGTGCGTTCCTACCTACTCTAGTGCTATGACTATACCTATTCTAGCCTGGACTCCCTGGCTACTACTACACTGGCCTACAGAACGGCCAGAACCCGGCCCAATACGGTCGGGAGGAACATTTTAGGTCCCTTTTGAAGAAATGACACTCTCCTACCCTCCCTACCCTCCCTACCCTCCCTACCCTCCCTACCCTTTGCGGTCTACTGTGGCCGCCGACCGGAACCGAGTGTGCCTGGTTCATAAAAAGAAGTCTCACACGGCAAAGAAAACTGCACAAGCCCAAAAAAATTATATCCTAGTTCCTACTCCTACTCGCACCAGACCAACCAAACCCTACTCACTTCAACCACTCTGTAATCTCCAGTCTACCTTGTGGGGAAATCTTAGCCAGTCGACCCTCCATCGCCCAGGTTTCTCTGAACCATGTCAAGCCTGCCTGCCTCTCTCCACGCAGAACTCTTCGAACCCAGTCAGCTCTGATCTGGGTCCCCACCATGCGTCTGGAAATTTTCTCAGCCTGTGTTTCCTGAAGAGGTTCTCCTTGAAAACCCCTACCATTCCTGTCCAGCCAGATAGTCCACAGCAATGTCAGTCTGACCACCTGTGCTATGTACTCCCACCCTTTGTTGCCTGCAACATCAGGGGGCAGCACTCCTTGCAGAACCCATCTCTTGCCAGTCAAATCATCTTTGCCGGAGAGGGCCACCCAGTGTCTCTCCCACCATTTCCACCACTTTTCCGAAACCTCGCATTCCCACCACAGATGTTGCATTGATTCTGTGGCGTCTGAACATCTGTCACATTGAATTCTCAGCTCTATCTGACGGTCTTGAAGCCATTTGGCAGTAGGGACTGCCAGATGAGATTGTAGCCAGGCCAGAGAAGCCAGCTTCTGGGAGGGAACTACCTTCAATTGTGACCAAAGCGTGGTCAATTCCTTTTCTGAGGGCGGTTCTATTTCCCTCCTGGTCCATTTTGGCGCATCCTGAGTGAGAAGGTGACGAAAAAAAAAAAAAAAAAAAAAAGAGAATAACATTCTGATACGCTCATTGTATGATTTCCTTTTTTACATACAGTGAGTGTATGCGAATGGCGTACAGTCAGTGTATGCGACATGGTTTGATTTGGACTCTGTATAGATAGGTGAGAAAATGCGGGGGTCATCTTCCCCCCCCCCCCCCCCCCCTTCCCCTCTCTTCTCCCCCTTTTGATCGGGGTACAAATACGTAAAAGAAATAAATCAGACCGAAATGGTTGGCGGTGTTGTGTGCATGCATGCCACGTGCAACGTGGTTTGGAAAGCTTCTTGTGATCACCTCATGCAAGGACTTTTTCGATTTCTCTTAGACATCACTTCCTTAATTAATTGTAATGATTTTCGTTATCCTCCCGATCAATGAATTTTTATTTTTCCCACGACAACGGCCCATTGTATTTTACTATTTTGAGTTTTCCGATTTATCAATCCACACTTCTTTTGTTTGACAATTTATTATTGTAAGTGTACTCGATAATTTGTTATATGCCATGATGATGATGATGATGATGATGATGATGATGACCAATTGGATGATGATGATGCTGTCATCATCATCATCATCATCATCGTCGCCGTCGTCGTCATTGTCGCTCTTCTTATCATCCTCCTCATCATAATCGTCATGGATAATCGCCCGTGTATCGTGACGATTATGCCTACCTTTTATCATCCACCTGAGGAGGGTACTACGTATGTCTCTGCGGAATGCTATGCCTTGTATCCTCCTCAAGATGAACCACACGGCACAGCGTCAGAGCCTGCTGCTGCAGCTCTCTCAGTCGGCCACTAAACTGTTCTTTGCTAGAATCTCTCTCTTTCTCTCTCTCTCACCGTCTTTCTGTCTCTCTCTCTCTCTCTCTCACCGTCTCTCTCTCTCTCTCTCACCGTCTTTTTGTCTCTCTCTCTCTCCCGGTCTCTCTCTGTCTCTCTCGCTCGCTCTGTGTGCCTGTCTGTCTCTTACATATATATTGTCACACTGTGAATCAGAGCGCGAAGGCGGAAAAAAGCAAAACAAGGAAAGGAAAAGAAGGAAGGAAGCCCCACCTGTTCATCACCTCTTACGTACAAGGCCAGCCACGGGGATGACAGGTTGAGCGCCGGCTGTCCCCATCCCCGTGTGTCAAAGAGGTAAAGAAAAGGAGGAGGAGGAAACCAGACCTCACGGAGGCAAGAGAAAGAGAAAGGGATCCAATCCAAGAAAAGACAAAGGAAGAAAACAAATGACACCTCCCACAGATAAACCAATTGCCACTGTCTCTGTCACTTTCCTGGTCTTTGATTGGCTGTCAAGTTTAGTAGTGTGAGACATTCTAAAAGGACTGGAGAATCTAAAATGCAAGTTTTGTGCGTTTGCAGGGGCGCCTATCCTACCCTGAAGAATTTCCGGTTCTTGCGACGCTTGCACCTGAAGACGATGATTTCCTTGACACCGGAGCCGCCAAGTAAGGATCTCTGTGAGTTCTGCCAGGCCGAGAACATCACCTCGCGACACTTCTACGTGGAGAAGTTTCAGGCATGTGCTCTGTCTCTCTGTCTCTCTGTCGTTTGGATGTTATGTTCTGTTTTCGCTCTCATCACCCAGTTCCGCACTGAAAGTGCATCTGTAATTATACTTGCTGGCGGCGAAGGGGTAGGAGGAGGGAAGAGGGCCAGGGAGGGAGAGTGGAAAGAGAGGAGGGAAGCAGAAGAAAGCAGAAGCAAAAGAAGACGATTCCCAGTTGAAAACGTGCATGTTTCCCCGACTCGTTTCGGCCAGGCTGCGCTCCTGGCACTCACTCCTCAGTGGGCTTCTTCCCAGATCCGCCTTATGGCACCACCCAACATTCCGGTCAGTCTGCCCTCTAGATATACTGTTCCTATATCTATCTGCAGGCGTAGTCACACACACACGCTTGCCCTCTTCTACTGCGTCCGTCGGTTTTCGAATTCAAAATCCACAGTAGAACAACCTATTGCTTGCTGCGCGCTAATTTGAAATTTCCAATGGCGCGCCACTTTCCTCTTCACAATAGTGCGGGTACTAACCGGCGGTTAATAGCTAACCAGGATTTTCCACGGAAACGGAAAACCAATGGGAAAAAGGCAACAAACTACTTCATGTTTCGTGTATTGTTTTCAAGTTTGTAAAAATATTGTGGACTTCGTTTTATAGCGATATAAAAAAAAAAAAAAGGGACTACCGTGTACACCCGCGCATTTAGTGAAATCCCGAGCTCGAAATGTAGTACTACCGTCTTCACCCGAATAGAACGCCCGGCAATTGTGGCCGTATGTGGACTGAAAGCTGCGTTAAATACAGCTATAATTCCCGGGCGTTCTGTTCGGGTGAAGGTAATTATGGGCCGTATGTGGACTGAAAGCTGCGTCAAATACAGCTGTAATGACCTGGCGTTCTATTCGGGTGAAGACGGTATAGTCAGGTCAATAGCCTTTCAATGCCAAACGTTTTAATCCTAGGCTATTGATTTCCGTCCCGCATTGGTACTATTGAATCCGGACATACAGCAGGGCTCAGATCTAGGTAGCCCGTGTGACCAGCAGAGAAAAAAAAAATTGAAATAAGCCTTCAGCAACCTACTAATAATTCTGATTTATAAATCCGAATCCGAAAATACACAGAGCAGTACAATAATTTCAGAAAAGCCGAAAGTTACCAAGGAACGGGCAGAATAAACATCCCACCCACTACTCGTCCGTCTTGCAGGCAGAACCGATGAATCTCGATGGCAGCAATATCATGCATGGTGTCCAAACGTTCTTTAGGCCTACTACAAGCCGCAAATATACTACCACGCGGGTACAGGGCTTCGACCGCAGCCAAGGTACTAACGCAGGGCTGTAAATATCTAGGGTCTGCAAAAGAAGATCGCCATTTCAGCATACCAAACAATCAAGTAGCCTTTTCCAAGGCTCCTTGAATGACTTAGTGCCCTTTGACAAACTGTGCAAGGGCTTTGAAGAAGAGCACCGCCCGGGGGGGGGGGTAGCCGCTGGAGTTCTTGCTTCATGGCTATCACAGGGAGGGTAAGCGTACAACCACAATTGGCCAATTGCTGAATGCGGTGGAGGCTTCCTGTGATAGCTCCAATCTTTGCTCTCTTATCCGAATATGAGCAGAAATCTTGGAAGCAACAATACGTGAGCTGCTGATGGCGGTCCATGGTACTCGTTCTTGATTTTTGGTTCCAAGAGGAAGCGGATTCTGCCCTCGGTAATAGTGATCTGTGCGCCGATGAAATCAATGGTGTTGGACTCATCATGGGTGCCGCGGACAAGGGAGAGCTTGTGACCGTAGCAATTCCCAAACGGATCCATGATATTCATGGCCTTCTGAACAGTCGCCTATTTCCTACGGTTGAAAGCGACGGCCAAAGTAACGTCATCCATGAATCTAACTGCATGAACCAGCTTCCGATCCTTTCCAAGCGAGTTCAGAAACTCGACTTCGAACCTTTGCACAGAGGAGGCAAGCCAATGGTGGTCTGGAATTTTCCCCCATTGGCACTCCCAACTCCAATCCTCTGTCTAAGGAGTTTTCCCTTCATGACCTGTAGGTATTTTGCAGTTCAAAGGCTACAAACTGCAGAATCTGCAGAATCTGGTGAAAACTGTTTTCACATAATCTTTCCCGAACAACTTCACTCCCATGGAAACCAGCTTTCCCCTTCTGCTCACAGCGACGCAATGGTATCCTCTCTCTTCCCACGTCTTCAGTAGCCAGTGAACCGCTTCCAAAAGTGCAGCATGCGGCAGTGATGTAAACATTTTTTTAATATCAAATCCTCCACCAATCACCATAGTGTGCTCACCATACAGCTGGAGTTTTTTCTCGGCCAGCAGGAGTTTTTTCTTGAGATGCGCAGTAGCTGTCAGGTTGAAGTCCGTGACACCTGGGATCTTGGCAAGTAGGTAGTTCATCGCCGTAGCAACCCAGCGACTACCTGTCTTCACGGGCTCACTGCAGGCTGGCGCAATGGGTCGAAACCGTTGGTCCAATCGTCCCTTTACAGTACCACGTGGCGAGTTGGTCCAATCCATGTGTTTTGTAATCTTCCTTCATCTTCCCCAGTACTGCCTTTTCATTGTTGGGGACGGCATCGTATGCAATGTTCCAAGTGAACATCTTATCGAACCCCCTTTGGTACAGCAGCAGACACATGATAACCAAGTCTCCAGCATCCCTATCCACTTGTGCGACAACCAATCCTCAAAATTTCTTCTTCTTCACTGCTTGGACAAGCTCCTCGTCTGCCGCGTCCTTCCCGCTGCAGCAACCTGTAGCAAAACAATTCTCCAGCTGCAATTCTTGGAGGTGCTTTTTCACTCTGCTCCCTAAAACCGCGGTAAGTCCTTGTCTCAGACTATCGCTGAGTTCTTCCAAAGATGTCTCAAGCTTCGGGCGTGTAATGTTCTTCCATGCTCTTCCCGTTAAGCACCAGCTGAGGTAAGTTCTCCACCTCTGCTATTCTAGTGAGGACATGTCCATCTGTGCGTGAAAGTTCAAAACCAGAACAGGTACAGCTGAGATCTGCATTTCTACTGAGGGACCGATGGTTGCACAGTACCTCGGCCACATTTCTATTCCTCCGCTCTATTCCTATGCTAGACAAACCGTAGTTTCTTCCCCAGCAGTCCTGCAATAGCAGGGTGTAATCCGCAGCTACTAATTTTGCTTAACAGTACGTGTTTGACCTCTCGCTTCTTAATCTCCTTACTATACCTTACTCTGACTGTTTTCTTCCTGACATTTACACAAGCCTTCTTCGACACTGCATTAGCTACAAATTCCTTCACAGTCTTCCTAGTACTCTTTTCCCTTGAAAGTACCAGCACTGCTGTACAAACACATAAGTTTATCTATAGACATCCCCGACTGCTCCTCGAGTTTGCATGGCATCTCCAGTAGTTGGCGTAAGTACCTTTTCCCCCTCTCCTTAGCATTCTGGGTCAGGACAATTGGCGACACCCAGAAATGTCCTCCAGCTTCGAACTTCCACTTCACATGGGAGAGCGAAATCTTGCCATCTACTAGGATAACAGCCGATGCTCCGTACATCCTTTTCACCAATGCCCAATCTTCTCCCCAAATATCCCAACCTTCACAGTACAGATGCACTCCCTTTCTACCTTCCATACGGGCTGTTTGAAGAATAAATTTCTAGCTAGTTTTTGCCGCAGAACAATGCTGTGGACGAAATAGCAAGATCCTCGACCGCTTTTTCCCCGTAGTCAGCACCCTTTCTCTAGCCTTCCGCTCTCTCCTACCTGACCTCTTCTTGGTCTTCCCAATCCTCCGTACCAATACTGTTCAGGGATGGGGAGAAATGCTTGATTAACGTTTTCTCCAAATCTACCAAACCTCCGACGTCCGATGACGCAATTGGAATGACAACATACTTACTCCAACCATACTTTTCTAACCAGTTATACAGAGTAATGGCGTTTTGCTTCCCCCTCGGTTCTCAGAACATTTGATGTGCTCCCACCACCTTTCAGCCGCACCTCTAACCGTCCTACCAATGTAGGTCTTCCTACACCACCGGGATACTAAGCAATAAACGACAGGTAACCAGTCCCCATTGTACGGGACGAGATTGATAAGCTTCCTTGCCCAAGGTATTTGCCCATAAACCGTGAGCAATACTGTACTAGCTGCAAGCGCTCGCTCAGCATTCAATCTGAGCTTTGACAGTCCTGTATGCCCCCAGATAGCGTCTCTAAGCTTGAGGAGGCCTGCGATGGTATCCCAAGTCTGCTTATGTTTTTATGTTTGTTGCAGCATCAAAACGAAATTCTGAATTTTCTATAGAGGCTGGATTAAAATATTTCATTTTAGGTGCATTTTCCTCTGGGATAATCCGCGTTCGCTCGCCACTACTAACAGAGTCTTGGTTGATGTTCTTTCCTTTAGCTACTTAGATGTTTCAGTTCACTGAGTCAACTTTGTTGCGGTTTCCCGATAGGAAATCCATGGATCAAAGAGAGCTTCTCCCCATGGCGTTTCACCTTTCATTGCGTCCTTTCTTTCTCAATGCCAAGGCATCCACCCAGGGGCTGACACCATCATTGAGAAAGCTCTTCTTCTGGTTGGTCGACCTCGGCTCTTAACTCTTCCAATCCATTGTCGCAATCGTTGCCGGATAACACCATGTGGTTAACCAGCCCCCGAACCGCTTGCTCTTTCGTAACATACGTGATGTTGCTCTCCTCGCAGATCTTCTTCACTTCACGGAAGTCTCTCTTCATCAGTTTCTCCCAAGCCTCCAATATCTCCTGTATGATTCCACCTTTGCTACAGGATGGCCCTGCTTCACGAGTAGTGAAGTGGGTCGGCTGTGGAATACGTGCTTTCTTTATCTGATTAGCCTTGTATTCCTCCCTCGTTTGTGCTCTCATTTCTTCTTCGTATTCGTCCGCTTCGCGAAATCTTCGGGCTTATCTCTTCCCTCTGTTTTTTCGTGGTGGTAGCTTCTTACCATTGTCCTTGAGGGCATCGTCGTCCCTGAGGTAAGATTCGAGGCCGTTTTCTAGCATACTCCTATCTCTCTTCGGCGTTTGTGTTCATCGCCAGCGCCATTTTCACTTCAGTCCTGATTCCAGCCTTGAAAGCTTGGAGGCTATTGCTATGCTTGCTATAGTCTTCATCTCTGCTTCTTCTGCCAATTGCTTCACTCTCTCTGTTTCTTGTACACATCTTCTCTCTGTGTCTGCAATCAGTCTTCTCAATTGTTCTTCTCTCTGCTCTTGTTCCATCTGTGGCTTCCTTCGTTCAGCCTCTAGTTTCCGTTTCCCCTCATCTGCTTTCTTCCTTTCCTCTTCCTCTTGCGCCTTCCTGATTTGGAAATCTGTCCATTCTTTTTTCTCCTCCAGTCCTCTTCTTTCTGTTCTCTGGATTGCCTGTACGATGAGTTATTGTTGAATGCACCCTGCCCTTCACCCACCGGGCAGTCTCGGGCAAAATGTCCGGTGTCACCGCATATGCCAGGAGGCTTACCCCCGCGTGTGCCAGCATTAGCCATGTCTCTACCGCTCACACAACAATCACCACGTAGCTTCTTCTTGTTAACTACCTCTCCTTCCTTAACTTATTGAATGACTCTTCTTGTTAACTACCTTCTCTCTATCCGTCAAGTACGCTCATTCCAGAACAGTGCACATGCCAGCGTTCTGCTAAGAACTTTACTCAAAGCCTATCTAGGGAACTAACACAATGTCAACATAGCCACCAGTGTGAGTACCACTTGAAGAAGAAGAAGATGAAGAAGATGAAGCAGCAGCAGCAGCAGAGAAGAGAGGCCCGAGTGGCGGGGGAGGAGCAGTAGAGGAGGAGGAGAGGAGAAGGAGAAAGGAGAAAGGAGAAGCCAGCCCTGGTTCACCCATGAAGAGATTGCAGACCGGTTTTAGTTAGGGGGCATTTAATTTATTGTTTGTTCCAGATCTATATTAGTGGGTTTTGTGAAGAATATTGTAGGCCCTCAAGCTTTGCATCACACTGGAGACTTTTCATGTATGATAAATTCTTCATGGTATATGGCGACTATCTAAAGCTATAGTGAAGGAAGCTCCCTTCAGGCTATGGTTCAAATGACCAAACTGAGCACAACACATTCATTTGTTGTTATTCATACAAGTGGACCTACGCACAGTCGACACGAAGTACACTACAGAGAAAGCTGAAAAAAAGACGATAGTGTATATTTTGATATTCTAGCGAAAGATTCATTCGATTTTGCTCGTCCTATCGATGGAAGTAGCTTGAGGCCAGTCGCGGGGTTGGAGACTGACCTGTTGGCCGGTGCGTTGCAAATCCTATCAATGGAAAACTCTCTCTCTCTCTCTCTTTCTCACACGTACTCACACAAAAAAAAAGGAAGTGTGGCGGTGTATATTTCCATGTTCTAGCGGTAGATTCATTCGATTTTGCTCATCCTATCGATGGAAGTACCCTCTCTCTCTCTCTCTATCTATATATTCGGTCGATTTTGCTCATCCTATCGATGGAAGTACCCTCTCTCTCTCTCTCTCACACACACACACGTACATGTGTGGCAGTGTATATTTCCATATTCTAGCGATAGATTTGTTTGATTTTGCTCATCCTATCGATGGAAGTACCCTCTCTCTCTCTCACACACACACACAGGTACGTGTGTGGCAGTGTATATTTCCATATTCTAGCGGTAGATTTGTTTGATTTTGCTTATCCTATCGATGGAAGTACCCTCACTCTCTCTCTCGCGCGCGCTTTCTCCCTCTCTCTCTCTCCCACACACACACACACACACACGTGTGTAGTAGTGTATATTTCAATGTTCTAGCGGAAGATTCATTCGATTTTGCTCATCCTATCGATGGAAGTAGCATGAGGCCAGCCGCGGGGTTAGAGACTTACCTGTTGGCCGGTAAAAAAAAAAAAAAAAAAAGAGTGTGGCAGTGTATATTTCCATGTTCTAGCGGTAGATTCGTCCGATTTTGCTCATGATCTAGCGGTAGATTCATTCGATTTTCCATCGATAGGATGAGAAAGTGTGTGTGTGTGTGTGTGTGTGTGTGTGTGTGTGTGTGTGTGTGTGTGTGTGATAGAGCATGAGCAGTTGCACTTCTCTGTGTGTGTGTGTGAGAGAGCATGAGCAATGGACGTAGCGTGAGGCCAGTCGCGGGGTTGGAGACTTGCTTGTTGGCCGGTGCGTTGCTCATCCTATCGATGGGAAACTCTCTCTCTCTCTCTATTTCACACACACACACACACACACACACACACACACACACACACGCACGCATGCACGCATGCATGCAAGCGTGCAGTAGTGTATATTTCGATGTTCTAGTGGAAGATTCATTCGATTTTGCTCATCCTATCGATGGACGTAGCGTGAGGCCAATCTCGAGGTTGGAGACTTACCTGGTGGCCGGTGCGTTGCTCATCCTATCTATGGAACACTATCTCTCTCTCTCTCTCTCTCTCTCTCTCTCTCTCTCTCTCTCTCTCTCTCTCTCTCTCTCTCTCTCTCTCTCCTCCCGTTCGTGGGACATCCCACCGACCCCGGACTATCACTGCGCTTGCTGCACTTCGCTTCCAGCACCCCGCGCTTACGCTGCGCTTCCCAGCACCCCCACTCGTGCACAGGAAACGGCACGTGGCGGCGAATTTCCGTAGGTCCGACGCGCCCACGTGGCGCTT
Organism: Chara braunii; assembly: GCA_003427395.1. Classification (NCBI taxonomy): domain Eukaryota; kingdom Viridiplantae; phylum Streptophyta; class Charophyceae; order Charales; family Characeae; genus Chara; species Chara braunii. The sequence continues at coordinate 2,444,903 of BFEA01000029.1, forward strand.
CACAGGAGGCTGCGAATTTGAGTAGGCCCTACATGACGCTTATGGCTAGGCTGGCGTGCGGCAACAAATTTGTTTTCTCACTCCGCGCGAAGGGTGGAGGGGCTGGTGGGCGGCAGCGAATTTCCCTAGGCCCAACATGACGCGCGACACCGAATTTCCCTGGGCCCGCTGGGAAGCGTCATGTTGGGCCCTTTGGGACTGCTGTATTGTACGCCAGTAAGGACTGCCGCGTTTTGGGCTGATGTTCCCGCATTTGGGACTGGGACCAGTGCCGAACTGACGGCGCTGCCACTTGAGGAGCTGGCACAGGTTCCTGCGCTCGTCACAGTTACATGCTCTCTGCATGAGGACTGTGTTAGGGTAAGAGACTGGGACTGCAGCAGGACGAAGATTAGGTGGACGAGGGGCAAGCAGTTGGGCTTCTTTGAGGCTGACGATCCCAGCCTGCAGCTCTTGGTTCCGCTGCTCTAGAGCTGTCACACGGGACTCAGATCTTCCAAGGTCTGCAGTTGAACCAAGACTGCTATGGCAGCAGCTAGCTTCTCTCTGAACCGGGCATCAGTAGACTCTGGAACCTGGAGGAGAGCCACTTGGGCAGCAATACTTGCGGGCTTCTGCCTCCTCTCTGTGTAATGCGTCCTCGTAAAGTTTATGAAAGAAAGGTTTCTCGCTCTCGTTCGCCGCGTCCAGCATGGCCTGCCATTGGGCAGATGAGATGTCTGCCATGCTGGAGGATGGGGTATCAACAGATCTCTCAAGAGGGATCCACTCTTTACTCACGTTTGGACGAACGCTCCTCTTACCCCTCTTCACACTCTCAAAAATAATACCTTCTTTCTCCCTTCTCTCTCTTTCTGTTTTCTGAGCACGCGCCTCAATACTGGACATAAATAGTTCAGATAAAAGAAAAACAAATAAATCACGAAGAGCAGAAGGTAGAACTCCTAGCCGGAGCGGCAATTCATTTGGGCTTAGAGAATGGCATTCACGCAGCAGAAATTAAAAAAAATAAAACAAATGAAAGAGAGGACTGACTTAACGGGGCCCGATCAGATTAGCTGGAGATCCCCTCTTGTCTAACCCGACAAAGAACATGTACCACGAATAAGTCACCCGAAGAAAATGAATTGCAGCAATGGAGATATCGAGGGGTGCAGACGGTCGCCGAGCCAGACGCAGGGCAGTGTGTGAGAACATGCAGTAAGACCAGTCAAGATCCCCTTGAAAGGAATGTCCTTGCTTGCCGTGTGTCCCCCAAATTCAGCACAGCAAAAAGATGCATTGATGGCAACAGATTTGGGTCCTAAATGTCCTGTCCCATTGGGCCTGGTCCCTCTGAGTCCTGAAGGGTCCCAAGTAGGTCGTGGACCAGGCCCAATGAGATAGGTGTACCAAGTCAGTCCCAAACTGCCTCTGCGGTACTGAAAAGGAAAAGACAACTTTCAGCAAGAACCTACCCCTACAGCGGTTCAGAAGTGAAAAGACAATGCACTGTAGAAAGATATGTCATTGAGAACAAGATGCATCATCCATCCATCCATCAGGTGAGAAAGCAATCCACATGCTCACACACACAACCAAGACCACAGAGAAGAGGAAGAGAGCCCAGCACACCCCAACAGGCCATGAAGCACCAAGCAACCACCCACGGGCATACCCAAGTCACACGGCACTTACCTGTGAGCCCCAGCCTCCAAAGATGGATAACGACTCACCCCCCTCTCTCATAGGTCCTCCTGACCCCTAGCTACCACTACACGGTGTCCTAGCATGACTAAGAGGGCCTCCCTACAATCATGTTACAACGCCGGATCCTCCGTCGATGTTGAAGACCAAAGTAGCAACTTGCAGCTCTTCGATGCAGATATGGCAGCCTCCGATCAAGTCTCAAAAGTCACTCAATGTCTTCTTGAAATCCAGATTCCAGGTGTGAGTACCTCTCACTCTCTACTCCCTCTCGCTTACTCCAATCAGCCTCCTTTGTGTCTTGCCACCCCAGTCAATCACGCAAGCAACCTGGTCAGGTCTGATGTCGACCCTACATGACCTAACCAGGTGGGGGCAGCATCCACATACCTCACTGCCCCTCTTAACCCTAACCTCCAACCCTAATACGAGATTAGGTTAGCCCTAACCTAATTCGGAATTAGGGTTAGGGTGACTATCACCTCGCGCCAGCAAGTAAGTCTGCTCTGATACCAATTGTTACGATCCTGGTCATTCCCAAAGTGCAAATTCACAATGAAAGACAATGCCACCCAATTGCGAAAGAAATGAGAGCACTTGCAAAGAGATAGAGACCAAAGAAGAGAGAAAGAAGAAGAAGAAGAAGATGTACACCAGCAAGACCAATGACAGACCCCCCTTCTCTCTCCACCTTCCTCCTCCTCCTTCACTTCGCCAATCTTATTCTTCTTCCAATAATAATAATAACAATGAGTGGATGAACCAGAATCAATATCTGAAGTTCCTTCTTACTGCTGACACAACAACAGGTCCACCATAGCTATGGCTTCCCCCCTTCTTCCTCCTCTCTCATGCCTATGCTATGGCGGACTACTAAGGGCTCTGCCCTCCTGTGCAGAGGACAACGCAAAGCAGCTATGTCGCTGCACTCCTGTCCAAAGGACAACCCAAAGCAGCTATGCCGCTGCTCACTAAGCTGCCATGCCTGACTCTGCCTCGAGCTTCCTTGGTGTGGCACTACCCCAACTGGGGCCTTCCATGCAGTGCCCAACAAGGTGATGAAGATGGTGTCCACCATAGCCAGGTAGGTACCTTGCCACTCTCCTCCTTTGCCCCCTTCTTCCTCATCCTGAGACTGGGCTGCTCGCCATAGCTAGGCTGAGCGCTCAGCTGCTCTTCTCCTCCAGGCAGTGCTTCCCAAGTCCAGCGCTTGGCTCCAGCAGCATGTTGTCAATCCTTGCATACCGCAGATGAGGAGGAGCTGCTTGCTCCTGAAGATATAGCGTATTACTGGCCTCTTGGGCGGTGACTTCCTAGGCCGAGCAGCCTCCCAGCAACCGGTACCTCCTCCCTTTCGGAGGGAAACATCATTGCAGGCTCTGCTATCGTCCGGACAGACCCTAGACTCAGGCTACTTGGACTGGTACCGGCCTACCTCTAACCTACGGCTTCTGGGCCACTAAAAATGCCAACTTTTGTCTTGTTCTGCTCGGCCTCCAGTACCCAACACTTCTACCACTACTTGAGTGGTACCGGCATATCCCGCTTCTCTAAGTGTCGCGGGCCTACCTCCGCTACTTGAGTGTTTTCCCCGCTGCAACCCTCAAAGTCATGGCCACACGTAAGTACCAAGCCCTGAGGGGCCTTTGAACCAACAAGTACCCTTGTGGGTCACACACAGACTCAGCCGACAAGCACTCAGACAGGCACGCAAACCAGCAGACACACACACACACACAGATTTAGAAATCACAGCAGAATGCGGGAATCTCAGCAAGGCATTCATTCCAGCGGCAAATCCCAGAAATCAGCAGTGTTCTCAGTCTGTGTTTTGGCGGGTCATTACAACTAACGATCTTTCATTTCTGTGCTTTCAATTAGTGTGACATCAGAATCCGATGTCTCGGTTCTCAGTCTTGGGCCTCGCTCCACTTTTCTCCACATGCACAAAGGACAAAAAACATGGCTGTGTATCTTTCCTTGTTCTAGCGCAAGATTCTGTCTCATTTTGCACACTTGGAGAGTAGTGGACCGAGGCCCAGTGGTTGGGAAATTTAGACCCAATTAGAAGTTCGAAACAGTTGTCCTTCGGGACATCCATTAAAAGGATTGGAAGGATGCAGAGAAAGAAGATTAGCATGGTCCCAGGGCAAGGATGGACACACATAAATCGATACATGGTCCTTTTTTTTCCAAAAAGTAAAAGAAGATCGAAATAGAAGACAAGAATGGTTTGGAGGTGGAAGAGTTGGTGCCTGCATGTGTAGCGATGCAAGGAAGGGGCAGATTGTATAGGTGGATGGACAAGCAAAAACCACGACGTGATGGTCTCTACTTCTGCTCTGAGAGTTGTCCTTGCTATAGAGAGTACTGGGTGCTGTGATTAGGCCTCCACAGTGCACTGGGTGATCTGATTACGGCAGGTTTCCATGGTCCACTCAGTTCAGTCGGTCCATGGCCCCCTGTGCAAGGATGACATGCATAAATTGAGAAATGGTCCAAATTTCCACTCAGTGTCCATGGCCCCCTGTGCAAGGATGACACCCGTCATCCCCATAAATCGAGAAATGGTCCAAATTTCCACTCGGTTCAGTCGGTCCATGGCTCCATGGGCAAGGATGACATGCAGAAACCGAGAAATGGTCTAAATTTAATTGGCAGAAAAGAAAAAAAGATTTCCATGGTTCACTCAGTTCAGTTGGTGCATGGCCCCTGTGCAAAGATGACAGGCATAAATCAATATAAATGGTCCAAATTTAATTGCCAAAAAAAACAAAAAAGATTTCCATGGTCCACTCGAAAAAGAAAAAAGATTTACATGGTCCACTCGATCCTGGTGAGGGACGATTCAATGGCGAGATAAATGATCCAAATGCAATAATTAAACAAAAAAAAAGAAAAAGATTTCCACGTCCACTCGATGCTGGTGAGGTTATAATGATACGGAGAAAATTCGCTTGATTTTTTTGGATGCAGGACGTGGTTCCATTGTCAACAGCGAAAGTGATACAAATTCTGCAGATAATTATCCGACCAGAGAATCTGCCACTCTACCTTCACTGCCTTGATGGGACGCATGTCACAGGAGTTGTGGTAATTACTAATCATTGTTCCCTCTGAGCTTGCCCCGTTTTTCCTTGGTGCATTTTGTTGTTGTCACCAGTATTTCTCTTTGGGATGCCTGCAGCTGCTGTCATGCCACATGTACGGGAAGTAGAGGAAAGAAGGGCCATAGAAGGTGCAAGCATATTTTGTGCTTATGTGTACACATTTGACTGGAGTACAAAGATGTAGACACACTGGTGGTCCCTGGGGGGAGAGGGGGGAAAGGGAGGGGGCGGAAAGAGGGGGAAGTGTAGGATGCTAGGAGGAGGGGGAAAGGTCTGGGGAAATGTACGACAAAGGGTAAGAAAAGGGTGGTGGGGAGAGAGAGAGAGAGAGAGAGAGAGAGAGAGAGAGAGAGAGAGAGAGAGAGAGAGAGAGAGAGAGAGAGAGAGAGAGAGAGAGAGAGANGAGAGAGAGAGAGAGAGAGAGAGAGAGAGAGAGAGAGAGAGAGAGAGAGAGAGAGAGAGAGAGTTTTTGGAGGAAAGCTTTGGTGTGTGTGAAGACCTGAGATGTATCTGATGGGCACTCTCTATCACTGTAGCCATGTGAGTCATGTTTCAGTTGGTGCTGTAACCTCAGGTCACTTTGTCATTTCACGTTTGCAACATATCCTGTGTTTAGTCTAGCTTTCAGGACCTGGCTCTTTGCAGCAGTCGGTAGTTAGTGGATACCCACTGGCTTAGTTGTCCGCTTTCTAAATGGAGGGCAATGACTTTGAGGTATCCCCACCAAACTGGCCGAACCCCAACAATGGCTTCGAGGTATCCCCACCAAACTGGCCGACCCCAGGTATTTGAGAATTATAATCAGTTATTTCACTCATTTGATTCCATGAGAATTTGGACTCAGGTCTGTTTATAAATTGTTATATGGGTGTACTATTCAGCCACACAGGCTGGGTAGCCACTGACTTTAAAGCGAGCCAGGCTGGAATCAGTATGAAGCATGTTAAAATGCGCTGTATCGTGAGTATGTGCTATGTGCTATGTATGTACTATGTATCGTAAGTACGTGCTATGTACTAAGTATCGTGAGTACGTGCTATGTACTATGTATCGTAAGTACATGCTATGTACTATGTATCGTGAGTATGTGCTATGTACTATGTATCGTGAGTACCTGCTATGCACTGTGTACTATGTACTTATGTGCTATGTAATGAGTACTCTGTACTCTGTACTCTGTACTCTGTACTCTGTACATAGCACATAGTACTATGTACTATGTATGTATCATGATTATGTGCTAGTGAGTATTTAATACGTGCTGTATTGTGAGTATGTCCTATGTACTGTGTACTATGTAGTATGTAGTATGTACTTATGCACTAATGTACTTTGTATTATGTACTATGTATCGTGAGTACGCGCTATGTACTGTGTACTATGTACTATGTACTATGTCCTTATGAGTGCGCGCTATGTACTGTGTACTATGTACTATGTACTATGTCCTTATGTACTACGTACTATGTACTATGTACTGTGTAGTGAGTATGTACTATGTACTACTATGTACTATGTCCTTATGTACTACGTACTATGTACTATGTACTGTGTAGTGAGTATGTACTATGTACTATGTACTATGTAGCGAGTATGTACTATTGCTTGGTAACCGGCATTCACTTGTTCTTCTCTTTCCATTTTTTTATCTGTCCTCTCTTCCCTTTTCCTTTCTTTTTTTTTCCCTGTTTTTCAGGTCATGTGTTTCCGAAAGTTGCAGAGCTGGAATCTGTCCTCAGGAACGGCAGAATGTGCCAAGTTTCAGAAAGAAGGAGAGATTACGCGAGAAGAGTCGCAATTTGTGGAGTCGTTTCGGGGAGAGATTGATATTCCTCCCGTGATCCCTCAGTGGCTGTGGCAGGTATATGCTCTTCGACAGCCTGTGCTGCTCGTGATTTGTAAGCAGATTGACTGCATTCTGCTGAATGGCTTTTTGTTATAGGCAGGCTAAATCTCCGCTCCTGTGTTTTTCCCCCTTTTTCCTTTTTCCTTTTTGAAGTGCCACCACCTTTCACACATATCAGCCACCGGGCGAGGCTCCGGGAGGTTTGACGGAGGGCAGTGACACACCGCCACCGCCGATGGAATGTATCAACGGCGGGTCCAGCCTCCTGAAAAATATCCTAGCTTACCTAGGCTTCATTTCCGTGCGCACGGGTACCCCCGGCACGCACGGCCGTGCGAGTCCCCCGTACGGGCCCCGTGCGGCCCCTGCGCGGTGTGCTTGGGGGGCAGTTCTGGGGACGGCGGGCCCAGTTCCAGCATCGTGCAAATTTTTTAAGGCCCCCCCACACCGGGGGGGCCTTAAAAAATTCGATCTTGGACTCGAGATCTTAGCCGTAGATCTTCGAAGATCTACGGCGGAGATCCGTCGAGGATCTCCCCACGACCTGCGCTTTTTCGAAATCGAGTTCGAAATTTCGAACTGCGCAGGCCTGAGGACGGGGGTCCCCCGTGTTGCCACTCCGCCTGCCATTTCGTCGCCGTTGCCGTTGTCGGTCAGGTCGCGCCATTGCCCACCTCCCACGCCCGTAGCTGCTCCCTGACACATCTTCCCGGGACCATCGCCGCTCTTCTTCGTCGCTTCCCAGGGCCTTCGCCACTCCTTCGCTTCTCCCCAGGGCCGTCGCCGTTGCCCAGGGCTGTCGCTGGTCCCATGAAGTGAAGGTAAGTGGTCTTCTTCCTCTTCGTCTTCTTCTTCTTCTTCTTCTTCTTCTTCGTTAAACTTGTCCACCCTCCTCCTCCTCCTCCTCCTCCTCCTCCTCGTCCTTCGTCTTCTTCTTCTTCGTTCAACTTCTCTGTGTGCTTGTCGTCCTTCACTTCTCTCCCGCCACTTCGTTCCTTCTCTTCCGCCATCATCCACCTCCCTCCCGCCACTCCGTTTCTGCTCTTCTGCCATCTCCCGCCACCTCCCACTACCCCTCCTGCTACCTCCCACTAACCCTCCCACTAGCCCTCCCACTAACCCTCCCACTATCTCCCACGTCCCTCCCACCATCCTCCGCCTCCCTCCCGCCAATCCTCCGCCTCCTTCCCGCCACCTCCTACCTCCCCTCTCACTTCCACTTCCCTCTCTCCTCCTTCCACCTCCCTCCCGCCATCTCCCACCTCCCTCTCTTTCGCCATCTCCCACTTAACTCCCGCCACCTCCTACCTCAATCCGGCCATCTCCCACCTCCCTGCATGCAACGTCCTACCTCCCTTTCGCCACCTCCAACCTCCCTTTTGCCATCTCCCACCCTCCTCTCTCCATCTTCCACCTCCCTCTCGCCATCCCTCACCTCCCCGCCAGTGTGGAAAAGGCTGATTCGGGCACATCTCTGCATGCGCAACGGCCCCCCATCACCTTTTTTTTTTTTTTTTTTTTTTTTTTTTTTTTTTTTTTTTTTTTTTAAATAACTCGCGCGGGTGACCCGTGCATGTCTTCCTCTTTTGAAAGGAGGTGCGACAGTAGTCCCTGACCTTAATTGTATGCATTCATCTGATTCCATCAGTCCATCTACTCTTGAGAACCGGAAACATGGTTTATACTTTCATGATCAGGGTGCATTGTGTTCGGGGGAAGACGATAGCCTCCTATCACACGTTTCCTCTAGTCTTGAGAAACCTTTCAGCTCTCAAGTGATTGCACGCCTGAGTTGCACTGAATAGGTGCTGTGTTCAAGGCCTGCACTCAAGTTCATTTTCAGAGGAAGGGACATCCGAGCCCCTGTCCTGGCCAAGAAATGAAACTAGCTTGCCAAGGGGGGGGATCACCAAATGCCACGGGAAGAGCATCGGCAGAAGGCGCGAGTAAAAGGTTAAGCAAAACTAACTTCTCAAATTAATTTTCCGAGGAAGGGACATCTGAGCCCCTGTCCTGGCCATGAAATCAAACTACCACACCAGGGGGGGCAATCACCAAATGCCATGGGAAGAGCATTGGCGGAACTCGTGAGTAAAAAGATATGCAACACTAACTTGATTGGAACGAGGAATAGGACCGGGAATGTGGAACGTAGGTACTTTGGTAGAAGGATGCAAGTTTTATGTGAATGTCATCAGAAATACTGGTGCAACGTCGGTAAGACTCCCTTTTGATGCTTTCGGGCATTGAAGAGAGAGTCAGCGTGCGTGACTCTCACGGTCGGTCAGTGGTGTGTGCGGCGGTTTTTGGGTGTGAGGCAAGACGGGGGTGACGGTTGGTGTTACACGGCCAAGCGCTTGTAACTTCCTTACCTTCTTTGGTTTGGCTTATGACAGCAGCTTGATGCTGTGACTACTATGGTTTCACTGTGTGCTTGGCCTTCTTGTGTGTTTTTGCATTGCGACTTGCGTGTCAACTTTGCTTCTTCTTGAACACAGCACCCATTGCGTAACTTTTTACTTGCAAGGGAAAATAACTCTGAACAATTTTGGAGTGCCCAAGGTGATTGAATTGGTAGGGTTTGGGCTAGCAGCCTAGCTCTGTTGGTAAGAGCACGTAAGTGGCATTCAGGACGTCGTGGGCTCGATTCCCCATGTCATCCATTCGACTGCCCACGCTCCCCTGTGGCGCACTTCTGGTGCACCAGCTGAGATAGTTTGCTTGCCCCCCCGGGTTGGTCTTGGTGGGGAATGCCCCACCTCCCATCCAGCATCAGGGGTTAGGTTCAACCCTAAGGGGGTAGACTCAACCCTGAGGATGGTTCAACCCTGTGGGGTTAGGGGGCCTGGGAACCCATAATTCTCAGCGGCAATTCTTATACGAACAGTACAAATTGGTATTTAGCTGGTGGCTAGGGTGAGGTTGTTTCAATGTTCAGAGAAGAGATTAGTGTAGGGCACAAAAGGCTGTCACCTGTTTGAGGCGCATACAGGTCGTCGCCCTTTCCTTCTTTTTGTTTTTCCGTATGCTTCTCAGAGTTTCTTCTACTGCTGTTGCTCCACCTGGTTGTCCTCCGGACTACTGAACAGAAATGACAGGTAACAGTGGGATCTAGCACTGTTGATTTGGTGTAATAGCCGTTTTGTGCTAACGTTATTTTCCGAGGTGCACTTGCAGCCCCCAAGGTCATTTTGTGCCAGATGCTCTGCCTGGGCCTCTATGATGAGTTGACCCTTCTTTTTATGTTGGCCGTGCTGCAGGGTTGCCGAACTGTTCGTCATCCGACATTCCGGCTAAGGTTGCTTCCCCCCCCCCCACTGCCAACTGAAAAGTCAGATGACTCAGAGAGCAGCACTGGGAGCTCCAGCCAGAAGAGCGAGGGACCGAACACTCCACGACCATCTAATACGAGCACGAAGACCGGAAGTTTTTATGAAAGGGGTTTTGGCAGACCAAGAAAAGCACTTTAGTGTTAAGCGGCTCCGGAATGACGCAGGTAGGAACTAGCTGTCAGGACACCCCTCTCTTGCTTCTGGCCTGAGAGAGAACAACTGCTGAGTACAAGTAACAGGATTGGCTCCCGCCGTTCTGCCCCGGGAGGGTGGGACACAGATATAAGGGAGGTAGGTGAGCTACTGATCTGGGGGGGATTGCTGGTAGATACATATGTGAGGCTTACGATCGATCCGAGGGTCCAAATCCAACTGGAGACCCAGAGCGAATCACAGATTGGGGGGGGGGGGGGGGGGGGGGGGGGGGGAGGCAAGAGCTATTTGTTTGGTAGAGATACTGTTAGGCACGAGCTATTTGTTTGTGTAGAAATAGGGTTTCTGAAATTTGACATACTTGTGAAGTTTTCAACTGATGATTGATTTTCAATATGGAACAACTCATCGCCGAAGTTTCGTTTCCACTTTGTATGGGGGGGAGGCAAGAGCTATTTGTTTGGTAGAGATACTGTTAGGCAAGAGCTATTTGTTTGTGTAGAAATACGGTTTCTGAAATTTGACATACTTGTGAAGTTTTCAACCGATGATTGATTTTCAATATGGAACAACTCATCGCCGAAGTTTCGTTTCCACTTTGTATGCTCGAAATCTGTTGACGGATTTATGAGTGTGAATTGGAACCTGGTTTATCTCACTGATGTGGCTTTTGGCAGGAGACTGGCTATCGGTATCCTCTTTCCCTCTATCGAGGGCGGGTTAGCTAAATATAGATGAATATAGATGCATTATAGGTGATGATTCAGGTCATCAGAAGTGCCTTGTCAGTCTGAGGGTTTGGTATCTCATCTCTCTGTGTCGTTTTAGTAAACGTATGTTCTTTTCTTTCTTTCTTCTCCCCCCCCCCCTCATGGTAGATCACTGTAGTAAACATATGTTATGTTTTGGTAATCCAGTTTGTACCACCGTCTTCGCCCAAAAATAACGCCCAGGTGTTATATTCGACTTCCCTAAAAAGATCAGTTTTCGTTTTTACAGTTTTACTCACATTTTTTCAAATAGAACGCCCCTCTGAATATAATGCGTTATGTTCGAATAGAACTCCGGGGCGGTATATTTGAATGTTCCATGGGCAGAGTGCCTTGTAGAGGTAGTATACATGGGTTTTGAAGGCCAGAAATGGGGGTAGTATACATGGGTTTTAAAGGGGGTTGAAAGAGGTTTTGACTTCCAAGGGAAATGTTTTTTTTTTTTTTTTTTTTTTTTTTTTTTTGAGTTTGTAAGGAATTCTGAAGTGACCCTCAGCAGAAAGTCAATTCATTCATATATGCAAGTACAATGATTGAAAGCGAGAAGCACAAATCCAGATTGCAATTACACGAAAATAGCCAAGAGTCTCATAAAGAACCAGCGAGCAGAAATGCACTTGAAATCACTAATGTACAGTACAATGATGAACAGTATCGACAATGTAGCCGTTTGCCGTCATCAGCAACACATGAGAGTTATACTCCCATCTGGCGCACAGCACCCAGCCTACTCCTAGCCCATCTACTCTTAGCCTATCTACGTTGCAGACAACCAGCCAAATCAGCACTGAAGTCGGAGCACATGAAGAATGTTGCCCAAATGCAGACCTTTGCATGACTCCCGATGACCTCGCTCTTTACCTCTCGCTCTCTTCTTCATCCCTCGACTTCCCTCAACGCACTACCGCCGAAGGTCCACCATATCCACCACCATCAGTGTTGGCCAGAACGCCTGGCTATGGCGCCTCTCACCCAGCAGCTACCAGAGCAGCTGCTCGTCCAGCGCTACGGCACGCACACACAAGGGCTAGCCAGGCAGTGTGAGACACAGTAGCGTGACCGCATTGACTGCCAGCAGCCCGAATGCCCTCGAGTTAGCCCTGCCTTGCCTATATGGTGCTGTGTGCGACCTGGACCGGTCCCAGTCGGGGTCATCGCGTGCGGCCCGCGTATCCAGCATGCAGGCCCAGTTTCAAGCTGCTTCCAGGGCCTGGTACCGACAGTTAGGTTCAGGCAACTGTGTGCCTTTGGACGTCAAGCTCACACGGACCCAGCATTACGTGCTCAACCAACTGGCGTCTGGTAACTGTCTGGCGCCCCCAATATTCTCAGAGACTCTCGTCCTGGCCAAAAATGGAAATTGACAGGCCCTCCCTCACTTAGTGCGCCCTGGAGCTGTCTTTGGGGTCCCGGTTTTGCTGTGAGGGGCCTGAACCTCGCATTCCCTCCTCCTCAGAATTGATAGTCCTTTGAGATGCTCTTCTTTTTTTTTCGCTCTGCACAGCCTTCCCCTTCAACCTTCTTTCAGACTCAGTGACGATCTGTTGTGCAGTCCTGATCAGTTCCTCCTTGGCATTCCAGCGATCTTTTGCAGGATCAATGTGATGCCTGAACCTCACGTGATACTCTCGGGGTGGTCTAGAAGGTCTTCCTCTGCCAACGGGTTTTGCTGGAGGAAGGTTGCGATGTCCCACAATATCGTCGATGTCAACTTGGCCTTCTTCCATGGTGTCTCCTTGAAGGAAATTCTTGTGTTTCTGCAAAAGGTGCCAGCTTGGAGGCATGGAATACAGGGTGAGTGCGTAGATGCCTTGGGACTATCAATGCTCTGGAGCTGTCTTTGGGGTCCTGGTTTTGCTGTGAGAGGCCTGAACCTCGCATTCCTTCCTCGTTAGCATTGATAGTCCCCTTTGATATGCTCTTCTTTTTTTTTGTCCCTCTGGACAGCCTTCCCCTTCAACATTCTTTCAGACTCAGTGACGATCTGTGGTGCAGTCCTGATCAGTTCCTCCTTGGCATTCCAGCGATCTTCTCCAGAATCAATGTGATACCTGAACCTCACGTGATACTCTCGGGGTGGTCTAGAAGGTCTTCCTCTGCCAACGGGTTTTGGTGGAGGAAGGTCGTGATATCCCACAATATCGTCGATGTCAACCTGGCCTTCTTCCATGGTCGGGGGCAGCATGGATCTCCTTGAAGGAATTTTTTATGTTTCTGCAAAAGGTGCCAGCTTGGAGGCATGGAATACAGGGTGAGTGCGTAGATGCCTTGGGACTCTGACGTTAGAGGGCCCATCTATATCTGTTCCCATTATGTCTAGTACCTCCCACGGTCCAAAATACTGTGGCATTAGTTTCCTACATACGCCGAACTCCTGTCCTAGCTCTGCAGACTTAACGGAGACACATTCCCCTACCTGAAATGTGGACTGTCGGCGATGCTTGTTCTCGAAAGCAATCATTGCTGCCTGAGACTTGATGCAAATGGTCAAAAGCCTCTTCAAGCATCTTCTCGTAGTGGACTGCAAGGCTCCAGGAGCTGCTGTTGGTTGGCTTCCCGGAAGGAGGAAGTCGATTGGAGTTAGTGGCTTCCAGCCAATATGCAGATTGATAGGGGTCTTGCCTGTTGTGCTATGAACAGCGTTATTATACAGGCTTGCGACGAGGGGCAACTGCTTGTCCCAGTCGTCCTGACTACTTGATGTAGTGCCGCAAGAGATGCTGCACTGCAGGGATCATTTGCTCCGCCTGGCCATTGGCCTCCGGGCGATTACCCGAGGTCATCTGCATTCGGCTGCCCATTTTTTCAGCAGTTTGCTTCCAGAGCTCACTCGTGAAGCAGACATCTCTATCGCTAACGATAGTACGGGGTAGAACGAAATCCCGTACCGAGTGTTTCATAAAGAGTTTGATGATATCTACGATGACATACTCATACCTCTTCCCACTCTTGCTGCTGACCAGCGTATCCATGAAATCCGTGGACACAGTTTCACCTGGTCCAGCAGGAATTGGAAGGGGTTTGACCAAGCCAAGTGGTGCTTGTGTTCACAGCTTGTCCCTCTGGCACACTTGGCAGGTCTCTGTGTATTTTCTTTGCGTCATCGTACACGTTAGGCCACCAAAACCTCTGAATGAGGTTTGCACAAGTCTACTTGTAGCCGAAGTGGCCGGTCGCGTTGTGACACTCCCTTAAAAATAAACTACGCAAAAACTCATTTCACGGAACACAATCTTTTTGTCCCTGCTTGTTCAAGAAAAAGCGACCCCTCCACCATTGACTCGTCCAAGGTTTTCTTATCCTTGGAGTCGAGTTTGCGAATGATGTCCATCATGACTGGGTCTTCCTTGTAGGAAACCAGGTTTGTGTTATTGCATCGGTTAAGCCAAACTCAGTTATTAATGCCCCCAGGTAGTCAGCTCTACAAGACAAGGCGTCAACAACCTTGCTATACTTGCCCTTTATGTATTCTACTTCGAACTCGAACTGGTCGATATACTCGATCCAGCGCTTCAAAACGTCAGACAAGGCAGACCAAGTCTTAATCGTTTTTAGAGTCTGATGGTCAGTTCTTAAAATAAAGAATCTGCCCAACAAATAGTGCCTCCAATGGGTCAAGGCCTTGTATAGAGCGAATAACTCTCTCTTGTAGATGGACTTGGCTAACTTTTGAGATGGCATCTTCTTGCTCATGTATTCTACTGGTCTCAACTTTGGCCCCTCCTGCTGAACTAGTACGATGCCTATGCCATATTAGCTTGCGTCAGTTGTTACTATAGATAGCTTATTCGGATTTGGAAGCTTAAGGACATCATGATTGGTTAGAACATGCTTCAGTTTCCTGAAGGCTGTTTCACAATCATCAGTCAATTCCGAAGGGGTGTCAAGACATGTTAGATCAGTCAAGGGGCTCAGAATCGAACTGCAGTTCTTAACAAACGGGCGGTAGTACCCCGTTATCCCCAAGAAAGATCTGACCTCAGTAACAGTTCGAGGTAGTCAACTCCCAAGGGGTGTCAAGACGTGTTAGATCAGTCAAGGGGCTCGCAATGGAACTGTAGTTCTTAACAAACGGGGGGTAGTAACAGTTCGAGGTTGCGGCCAGTGCCTGATACTAGCCACTTTCGCATCCTTGGGCTTGCGTCCCTGTGCGGACACTCCATGACCTAAGTAAAGGATCCTGGTGCATCCAAACTCGCATTTCTCCAGGTTTACCTTAATTTTGTGTTGCCGCAAGAGGCCTAATACAATGTCTTAAGTGTTTAGGGTGCTCCGTGGTAGACTTACTAAAGATAAGTATGTCATCCAAGTACATGACTACAAACTTATCTAAGTAGTCATGAAAGATCTGATTCATAGCGTGCTGGAATGTTCTCGGCGCATTGCATAGGCCAAAAGGCATTACCACAGACTCGTACATACCGTACCTGGTTTGAAATGCCGTTTTGTGTTGATCCTCGGATCTAATCGCAATCTGATGGTAGCCAGATTTCAAGTCTATCTTAGAAAAGTACTTTCATCCCTGCACACGATCCAGCTAGTCGTCTATGTGCGGTAGGGGCTCGGCATTCTTCACGGTGATGGCATTGAGACCCCTATAATCAATGCGCATCCTTAGAGTGCCTCCCTTCTTTGGCTCAAATAAAACGGGTGATCTGTAGGGAGATCCAGCCCTTCTCTATTAGCTCCTTCAATTGTTTGCGAAGCTCGTCAAGCTCCGCGGGTGCCATCCTATAGATTCTTCCTTTAGGTGTTCTACTACCAGGGACTATCTCTATTGCGTGGGCTACTTCTCTTCCCACAACTCCTGAGGGCTCCTAAAAAAGGTCCGGATCCTTAGTGATGATGCTTTCTATCTTTGGAGGGGTTTCTACGGCCTTTCCCTTCTCAGAGACATAGACTGGGTACATTCCCTCCTTAGTTATAGAATGATTGGGCAGACAGGCAGCAATAGGATGCCATT
Source organism: Chara braunii (assembly GCA_003427395.1). Lineage (NCBI taxonomy): Eukaryota > Viridiplantae > Streptophyta > Charophyceae > Charales > Characeae > Chara > Chara braunii. The sequence continues at coordinate 2,460,763 of BFEA01000029.1, forward strand.
ATACTAGTAGGGCCAAGATACTTGGCCAGTCTAACCGTCTGTCCATCCGGTAACTTGTACAGCACCAGTTTTCGATCCCAGTCGAACTGGGGCTTGGTAACTTCGGGGTAGGACATGCCTAGTACCATATCAAATGGCAGTTCGTCGCTGACAAGAAAGGAGATTTTGTGTTTTACTTCTCCATCCCCGTAGGAGAAGCAACAAACCGCGTTCCTAACATAGGAGTCCATGGTCATACTCTTGTCGTTGGCTAATGTAGATGAGATAGGTCTACTTAGCTGGTGCACATGGTCCTCGAAGTGCATCCTCTCAATGCAGGAACGGCGAATGAGGCTCCACACTTACGCCCATCAACACTAACCTGCACCCAGGAGTGCTTGCCCTTAGGAGCTTTCCTGGCGGCCATCCAACTCTAACGAGGATCCTTACCTGACCACTCAGTTTGGAGAGTTTTAAAGTCTACAGACACGTTTTACGAACATAGCATCATTTGGTCTAGACTTGCCTGTGGGGTGACTTGAGAGTCGCTACCGTCTTCACCCGAAAATACTGCCCGAGGGTTGTATACGAATGTAATGCCCGCTGGGCGTCGTATTCGTGTACAACGCTCGCCGGGCGTCATAGTCGTTTACAATGCCTGCCGGGCGGCATATTCGTCTACAACGCCCGGGCGTGATAATCAGTAAATTGGTGCCAACTTCGGTGGGGGCGCAAAATTCCAAAAAAAAACAAAAATACAAAAATAAAAAAAAAATAAAATTCTGTAAAAAAAATATGTTGTCCAGAATTGCAATGCAACCATCTTTTGGTTGAGGGTCACCACATAATTCCTTATAAACTTGGAAATGAAAATTAAAAAATCAAAATTAAAAAAAATCAAATTGAAATATGCCCCTTGGAATTCAAAAGCCCTTTCAACCCCCTTTAATACCCATGTATATTTGCCTCCCCCCCTTTCAAACCCATGTACACTACCTCTACAAGGCACTCTGCTCATGGAACATTCAAATATAACGCCCGGGCGGTCCATTTGAATTTTACGCCGGGGCGTTATATTCGACGGGGCGTTCTATTTGAGAAAAAAAGAGTAAAAACGAAAATGTGATATTTCAGGGTAAGTTGAAAATAACGCCCGGGCGTTATTTTCGGGTGAAGACGGTAGCTCTGGCCAACTTCTGAGGTGGCGAGGGTTCATCCTTCACTTCAGGCTGAGTAGAAGCAGCTAGAACTTCTACCGTCCTGATGTGTTTCCCTGCGATCCGCTCGCACTTTGGGACGAAGATTCGCCCGCACCTCCCTTAGGTGGAATCTTCTGAGAGACCTTGTTTTGGCACCGCGTGTACGTGTGGCCGTACTCGCCACAATTTATGCAAGCGCCCCGTTTGTGCCGGTCCATCCACATATCCTTATCAAGACCGACCTTTACCCAGGTGGGACCTGAGGTTTGGGTCTGCATCTTGCCCTGACTCCCCTTCTGACCGCCCTTACCACGGTCAGCCAGCTTAGACTTGACATTTATGGCAACTGTACCTCCCTCTAGGACCTCCTCGCTGTCATACGATTTGTCTTCGCCTAGAAGATCGAAGTCGTCGGTCACCTCTATCTGATTACCGTCTGTATCTACGAACAGTAGGCGTTCTTCTTCCAATCCTGGGGGATTTTCTTTCTTCAATCATCTACAGGTTCTGACTGCGTGGTCCCCAGCTTAGCCTCTATATTAAAGGCCTTTTTTTTGCTGAAGGATGGGAAATCGTGCAGTTTGGTGCTTGCCTCTGTGGCCAGCATCTGCCTAACAGGCTGAGGTAGGCAGTGCAGGTATGCCGTCAAGAGGACTTGTGGGTTGTACTCAACCCCAGGGACCACAATTAGGTTCTCTATGACAGTGGTAATATCGCGCACAGACTTACACTTCCTAGTATCTAACTTGCTACGTGCATCTGTAGCCTGCTGCGCCTGCTGCGGGTTATGCCACTGCTGCTCCACCAAGTCCAGAAACTCCAGAAGGCTGTGTGCGCAGCACCAGCCCTCATAATCCTTGTGGTAACCTTGCTGCTGGACAATGCCATCCAGCCACCTAGCCGCCGACCCTTCCAGGTATGACGCTGCAACCATCATGTCCTGGTCCTGGCGCGTGTCCTTGGCCCTAATGTGTGCTGGCAGCGTCCTAAGCCGAGTATTCAAATCTTTGTCCTTTCCTTTGTCTCCGGAAAAAGGCTTGGGCAGTGCTATCGATACTTTAGGAGTCCACCTAACCTGTTGCCCCAAGGTCTGTGCCTGAGCAGCAAGCACTGTCTGACACACTTTAAGAAACCTGATACACTTTGTTTATCATCGTGTGCGGCGAGCCCTACATCTGACAGAACTGGCTGATCTAGAGGCAATTTAAGGACAGCCCCCGAAGTCCTCAGGAATTCTTTTACGTCGCAGACAGGACGGCGATCGCACCCAGATGTCAGATACCGCCAGAGGTTTTTTTATAGACGGTCTGGTGCCCGTCTCTGTTTGCCCACAACCCCCTCTACGTGCGGCAAGAGTCTGAAAAGACAATGCAGCAAAGCCTGCGTGCTCTACTACCATTGGGTTGGCATGGTGACTGTGACCCAGTGTGCTTCGTCCAGTGCCCGTCAGAGGCAACACCCTCTCCCACCAGATGCTTCAACAAGAAGAATGTCGACATTCAAGGTTGCGCGCTCACGACCCCTGCCAAGAGAGGACACTTAAGACTGACTCTCAATCTCACGGTAAGAAGAGATGAAGATGGGAAGATAAGGTAACTGGCAATGTACCTGATAATTGCTGCCCCCAACCACAGATTTCTCACCAGTTGTTCTGACGTGCATGTGATGACCGGTCAGTAGCCTCAGCACCACCAAAACAGAATGCAGTGCCACCTCAGCAATAATGCCACACCAGCGTACTCTCATTATTCCACAAGTGTCCCTACACCCATCTAGTCGCGTGCGGCGACCAGTAGCCTTCCAGCGGCTTCCCCTCTACCCAGGGACTGCTTTTTCACAAGCCCCAGAAGCGTTCACACCACAATGATCATGGCAGCCAATGTCGCCGTCCTAAAGTGCCACGTCAGCGAATGTACAGTACCAGCTCCGATACCAAATTGCAAGGACAATGATTGAAAGCGAGAAGCAGAAGTCCAAATTGCAATCACACACGAAAATAGCCAAGAGTCTGATAAAGAACCAGTGAGCAGAAATGCACTTGAAATCACCAATGTACAGTACAACGATGAACAGTATCGACAATGTAGCCCTTTTTTATCATCAGCAACACGTCAGAGTTATACTCCCATCCGGTGCACAGCGCCCAGCCTACTCCTAGCTCATCTACTCTTAGCCTATCTACGTTGACGACAACCAGCCAAGTCAGCACTGAAGTCGGAGCACATGAAGAATGTTGCCCAAATGCAGACCTCCACATGACTCCCAGTGACCTCACTCTTTCCCTCTCACTCTCTTCTTCATCCCTCAACTTCCCACAGCGCACTACCGCCGAAGGTCCACCATATCCACCACCATCAGTGTTGGGCAGAACACCTGGCTATGGTGCCTGCCTCCACTCTCACCCAGCAGCCACCACAGCAACCGCTCTTCCAGCGCTACCGCACGCGTGCACGAGCGCTAGCCAGGCAGTGTGTGGCACAGCAGTGTGGCCGCATTGAATGCCAGCCGCCCGAATGCCCTCGAGTCAGCCCTGCCTTGCCTATGTGGTGCTGTGTGCGACCTAGACCGGTCCCAGTCGGGGTCATTGCGTGCGGCCCACGTATCCAGCATGCAGGCCCAGTTTCAAGCTGCTTCCAAGGCCTGGTATGGACAGTTAGGTTAAGTCGACTGTGTGCGTTTGGACGTCAAGCTCACACGGACCCAGCATTACGTGCTCAACGAACTGGCGTCAACTGGTGTCTGGTAACTGTCTGGTGCCCCCAATATTCTCAGAGAAATCTTGTTGTGGCCAAAAATGGAAATTGACAGGCTCGCCTTCACTTAGGGAGGCCTGGAGCTGTCTTTGGGGTCCTGGTTTTGCTGTGCGGCGGCTGAACCTCGCATATATTGCAAAAAAACAATCAATTCGAGGCTGGGGACCTCACAATTCAACCCGGAGTTACCCCTGCAGCATTAGCCAGTTTCGCTTATGAAATCCACCAATTAGTAATTCGTATGCTGCTAGAAAATCAATTTGAATTCACTGTGGTCTGCAAAGTCATTCTCTTTTTACACTGCAGGCAACTACCAGAGAGTACTCTCCTTCATTTACTGTCTCTAAGCGCTCTCTACTGCTAATAGCTAGCAGGCCTAAGTTGGCCCCTGGGACTAGCTCGGCCCAGTGGACGCTGTCCTCCTATCTTGGCACTCTCCGACTCGGCCCGCTGTGGCCCTGCAGAATCTAGTGCCCTGTCTCTCAGTTTCCGCTTTAACTATCTACAAGCCATTGCGTGATTAGCAACTTCCCTTCCGGTGTGATGGTTGCCAGTCGTTTTTCTGTGTGCCCACGTCTTCGGGAACCACTTCAGCTGTCCCTGCTGCCACGTCCCATGCGCATTTTCCTCCGCCAGTCAGCTCTAATTGCCAGCTTTAGACCCTGCTCTATTAGTACCTTTGCCGCGTGGGAAAATAGCGGGCCTCGGTTGGTCCTCGGAATTTTTCGGAGGCTGAAACGAAGTGACGACCACCGATCAGATTTATCAATGGCAGTCGTCGTCGGGCCCGACCTCTGAATCTTTAGGAGTTTGGGAAAACTGCCACTTTTCCCTATTTTCCCAACACTGGCGGAGGTACTAGTGGTTTAACACAAGAGCTCCATTCTATTCGTGGGGAGCAGCAAGTGTTGGGAAACGGGCCCAACGTCCCTTATTCATCTCCGATGGGGCGGGGGTCCCCACAGTCTACCCGGATAGGAACCATCAAGGATATTCAGAGGTAATAACTAAAACTGAGATCACGGCTAAAGTTGGTGACACATTGAGTAATGGAGCATATCGTAAAGTAGAGAGAGAAGTTATAGAGCTCCTTCCCTACATCAGGCCCTCTCTGCACAAAGGTGGCTGCCTAGTGGAACTTTATGAACAAGGCCTGATGGGGGGATGATCCCACAGTATATCTGAGTAGGTTCCTTACCTGATTCAGAGATAGTCGCCCATTGGAAGGAAGAGAACCATTTTTTTCCGAAATGCACTCCTAGCCAAGTCTGTAGAAGTAGAGTTGTTCCTAATTCTTGTCCAGACTGTCATTTTGTCTATGCGCATTGCCTGTTCATATTGGGCATGCAGAGAGGGAAGTGGGATTCTTGTATTGAGAAACCTCCTGTCCTTCCTGGCAATCCATATTTGCCAAAAGGCCTTGGCTCTGAAGAACTGAGAAATTTTTCCGTCCCGCTGTTCTTGTAGACCTGGTTTCACTCCACCTGTGAATACCATGCTTTCGCTCCAAAAGTCTGTTACATTATAGGCTTGGGACCACCATCCAGCAAAGATGCAACCAGTCTCCTAGACTTTGGTGGGGGCAGATGTCACAAACAACATTGACATTCATCCCTGTCTCTGAGCGCCATAGAGCGGTAGGAGTACAATAATGTAACTGTAACCACTGTAATCCTCCTATTTTGGTTTCTATTGAAGAGAGAAGAATGCTAATTAAAAAAAGAAGCCACTTAGATGACATAGGGTAGAGTTTGAGTGTAGAAGATTTTTGTTGCCATTTATTCTGCTCTGATCTCGATGTCTGAGAGAGGTCTTTTCTGGAACCTGGCCCTGTTTCGGTCCACCCAGATCGTCTCACACAGAATTCACCTGACCACATGCGCCACGTACTTCCATCCTTCTTTGGCCTTGTCCCCCAGTGGGAGGAATCGCGACAGGACCCAGTGCTCTTCCCAGTCTACATCTGTTCGGCCCATCGTCTCACAGTGTTGTTTCCACCACTTCCAGATTCTCTTGGACGCAGGACATTTCCACCAGAGGTGCCTGGTCGATTCAAACGGCCTGTTGCACCGTCCACACCTCAGTTCCACTTCCAATCCTCTGCTAACCAGCCATACCGCTGACGGAGTCACCAGTAGCGATATTTGCCACATAATACTAACTTGTTTTCCATTGGGCCCAGAGCTGGTTAAAGTATTCCTCTGAATTCTGGATGCCGTCTCCCAGCATCACTTCCTGCCTGCTGGCTGCTATGGCTGCCGGGGCTTTCCTGTGTGCACCTGCCAGCTCATACCCTGTCCTCACCTTGTATTCACACAAGTTGACGCATGGCTGGTTTGCTCTTCCTCTTTTCAGCACCAGGCCGTAGGGTCTATCTTCAGTTCCCTCAGTGGAATTATTGCTATCCATGACAGAGTCCTGACCCTCCTTGTTACCTCCGTTCCTTCGACCACCCGTGTCTGTGGCGGGTTGTTCCAAACCAGGATTGTTTCCTCCCCCAACTTTGTTAAGTTGTTCAATCTCCTTTCCATTTTCCACCACTCCACTCTTCTTAACCCACTTGGTTGTATCTCCATTACTTTCCATACCACCCCTGGTTCTTCCTTCTGCTGGTCCACGTACCGGGTGCCGGGTGGGTCCACTTCTTTTCCATTCCTGGGGGATGGCGTGGATGATGGTCGCCCAGTTTTCTTCTGCCCTGTGCAGCCCCCTCAAAATTTTTATTTTACTTATTTTATTATTATTAATATTTTTTAAAACCCAGGTTGTTGTAGATGTGGGATACTTGACCGATGGCTGTCACCCACAGTACTCGGCCACTCATTGTCCCTCTGAAGACCCCACCCACCCTTCCTCTCATCTTTTTGCCCTGCTGGACCCCCACCCCCCCTGTCCTACCCTAGTGTTAACCACCGGGGACCATCACCCATCACCATCTTGGCGGGGTGACCTGACGATACAGCGGTTGCAGGCACCCGGGCTAAGCAGAGACACCTACCCCCCTGCTCAGCCCTGGTTGAAGCAGACGCCGTTCAAGCCTGATTGCACGGGGACTTCGGGAGCCAGGTATGAACATGCTACTACAGGTCTTCATGAGGGTGCACAGTGGCTCCCATCTAGCACACTTGTGTGGTGATGACAGAGAGCTGGGAATCCTCTGTTCCCTTGTGTGTCCCTGGAGCCCGTTCCGGCCCCACGGTAAGGTGCAGTATCTGCTGACACCCCCGACATCCCGTACCAAGGAACTGCTATGCCAGCCTCAACCCTACGCTACGTACTAGGAGGATAGACAACCCTGAGTCTTGAGTTATGATTTTGAATCTCTTATGTTGTATTACTACAATGTTCTATTGTGTTGATGGTAGAGAGAGCTGGGGATCCTCCATTCCCTCGTATATCCCTGGAGCCACGACCCCGCGGTAAGGTGCAGTATCTCCTGAGGACCCTGACGTCCCGTACTAAGGAACTGCTATGCCGACCTCAACCCTATGCTACGTACTAGGAGGATAGCCAACCCTGAGTCATGTGTGTATTACTACAGTGTTCTATTGTGTTGATGGTGGAGAGAGCTGGGGATCCTCCGTTCCCTTGTATAAACCTGGAGCCCGTTCCGACCCCTCAGTAAGGTGCAGTATTTCCTTACACCCCCGACATCCCGTACCAAGGCACTGCTATGCCAACCTCAACCCTAAGCTACATACTAGGAGGATAGCCAACCCTAAGTTGTGAATCATGGACTGTATCATGGACTGTGTATATTGACCCTGGAGAATCTATTAACCGTGTGTTGTATGGTAATCTGTAAGAGCTGGCAATCCTCTGTTCCCACGTATGTCCCTGGAGCCCGTTCCGGCCCCGCGGTAAAGTGCAGTATTTTCCTGACACCCCCGACATCCCGTACTAAGGAACTGCTATAACAGCCTCAACCCTTGACTACGTACTAGGGGAATGACCAGAATCTGGTATTGTACACAGGACCTCACGTGAATCATGCAAATGACCTAACCTATTGGCCTAAGCTATGAAATGGTCTGTAGCTTTGCTCTGCTGGGCTCGAGTAGACCAGACTGTACAAACCACCCAGCAGTCTCGTGACGACACCATAGACCAAGAACATCAGGATACCACGCCATCGCCCAGTCCCAACATACAACAACCATGAGCTACCCCTTGGGTGGTGCGCAGGCAGTGTTTGTAATAGCTTACCTGCGTCATCCCAAGGGGTGTGTCCAGCCGTGGGTCACTCTAACGCCCTGCGGGTGTCCATGCGCAAGGTTGCGAGGTTTTGAACCCACAACCTTATACCACAATGCGCATTTCGAACCGGTGCTCTAACCACTGAGCAGTGAGGACCAAAGGTCCCTGATTCTCACTACTCCCCTGCGTGTCCAGGCCTGCCCAAAGGTGGCTGTTGCACCGTCTGCTGCAAACGTTCTACCTCCTCCACGTTGAATCTTAGTTATGGAACAAGACTTGGGCAAGTACATCCTATTTTGTATGCAGCTGCTGCACGGGCACTGGGGGACATTTCCTCCATGCCTTTCGTACTGCATTTCAGAATGTAGATTTCAGTCTTCTTTTGCTGAAGGAGTCCATCAGGAAGCATGCCCATACGTCTTTGGGCCGACTCAGTTGCCATTCTGTCATCAAAAGCGGTTCCGCAAGATGGATCCAGTGTTCTAAGTCTTCAGTAGCGCATTTTACATTCTTTCGTGATGACAAAGTTACTATGAATCAAATTATTGTATTTTTCACGTAATGCAAGATATACTTATGGTCCTTATGGTCCTGGCTCCTTTTCCATTCTGGGGGGCATCAGTCCGGTTCCTATTCCCCCGGCAAGTCAAGAATGAATACATCAATATACACGCTCACGCTTCCTTCCGTATGGCCAAAGGACCCGTGACCAGCATTGATTACTCCTTGAAGGAGGATTGACTGTCAGCTTGCCTGTCCCTTAGTTCCGTCTCAGATTCTATATTGAAAACTGCCAGGTACTGCAATTAAGGCAAGCAGAAGGGAGATAAGCTGCTGATTGGATCCTGGTCCGCCTCTTATGCCTCTGGAGTCCCCCATTGGTACATTCTGCAGCTCACTGAGTGTTTCCCCCGACAGCAGACAGCTGCTTGGTGAGTGGTTCCCAGGGGGTCTCGCGTATCCCTGTGATCTTGTTGTTCCTTATGGAAGGAGCCCCTCGTTCCTTAGGGGGTAGCTGAATTGTGCCAATCTTTCCATCTGATTTGTAGGCCGTGAATGTCCGCCATCTTTCCCTGGACCAGCCACACCCTCCTGAACTTAACTATCATTTCCCGTTGTTTGTCCGGGTCCTGCTGAATTTGAAGCTTGACCTTCTCCCATTGGCAGCGGATGTCAGTCTCCATGAGGATTTTCGCTGATGCCCGTACTTGTTCCGACGCCATGCTGGAGTTGTCAATGGTTCAACTGCACCTCTCCTTCCATATGACCCACAATGTCACCTTTCTGATTATCCTGAACCAGATGCGCTCCGACTTGTTGAATTGGGAGGGGAGGTTAGTCCATAGGAGTAGCTGGATGGGGTGTTCAGGTAAGGGAGAAGGAAATAGGTGGTCCCAGAGAGCTGCGGCTCTCGCCCATATGTCAGTAGCAAAGCTGCAAGTTATGAGTCAGTGTAGCATGTCCTCTTGTTCATTACTAGTGCATATGGCGCGTTGTTTTGAACTGTTAGGGTCATTGTTTCACCTGCGGACGTGTAACCATGTGTTCACTAGGATGACATTGTAGGTGATCAACCATTCAAGACTTCTGATTTGGGGAATTGTAGGTGATCAACCATTGAAGAATGGGCGAATTGATTTGTATTTCCTGCAGGGGAATTTGGGGATTGGTTCCATTCTCTGACCTAGCAATTTGGTCCATCTTTCCTTCATAACCGGCTCCGGGTCCTTCGTTTTTAGGAGCATCCTATATCCCATTTTGATTGTGTATTGCGTTATCGAGATGGGTGTGGGTCGAATTCTAGGTTCTGGATTGGTGTTTCGGCTTGGAATATTGTTTTTGGCCACGTACCCAAAACTCTTATTTTTCGAAGTGTGTATGAATTGAGGGTTGTTTTTTGTGGGTCAACGTTGTTGATGGTGAGAGTTTTGGGATTGGATCGGGAACAGATTGAAGAAGAGTACCAGAAACAGCCCCAAAAGATTCAGGCCAAAATCGAAGCCTTCATCAATTGTAAACAAGGTGAACTGAAACAAGAAGCAAGCAAAAACATGAAACAGACTTTGGTTGCCAACAAGAGAGCAACAAAAGAGGTAAGAACGAAGGAAGGGGGTGAACTGGACCTCAAGAAGAGAAAAGGGACCACTTCGGACAACAAAGTGGGATCAGGGGAACCATTGGTCAGTGAGCAGCACCCAACCCCCCCCTCCCCTTCAAAGGAACCCAGATGGACAGTGACCAGTCCATCGGAAACTCCAAAGCCCCGGACCCCTCTTCGGAATCAGGGGAGGACGACCCAGCCAAGAGATTCCTTCAATGGTTGAGAGAATAAATTGAAACAGCCAAAGCAGAACGCGAACACCTGTTCGATGTCCGGACTGCGTGCCTAAAACACATGGAGAGAATTCACGACAAAAAGAAGGGAACAGTAGCAGGAATCAAGGTCGCCTCCAACCAGTATGACCTGCTGGTAAAGGCTGAGGAATTCACGGAATACGCAGCACTCAGATATGCTGAGAAAAAGAGGTCAAGAGAACAAGGTCTCATGGACACAGACATCACCCAAGTGGAATCAAAAAAAGCCCTGCAGGACTTGAGGCCGAAGAAATGGAGAACCAGCAGAAATCAGAAGAAGAAAGGTGTCAACAGGGAGGGAAAGGAAGTGGACCCCTCAGGCAAAACAGTCCGGACTGAGCTGGAACAAGAAATTGCGGTGGTGGAAGCCCAATCCGATAAGTTGAAAAAACTAAACAAAGCATACGAACCTAAGTTCGTTTCCCTCACTCACATTGCAAAGGGAAAGGCCCCCAAGTACTGGGACAGGCCCAGTCTGCAAAGCTGACTTTGATGGGACCGCTAGTCGCAGCAAGATACATGGAAAGAAAAAAGGAGTGGCAGGCAGCTACAGATGTGGCTTTCGCAATCCCGAGGATTGAAGAAGGCCAAAATGTGGTCACCATTCTGCAAGAAAAGGTCATTGCGGCATTGGGGATATGTGAAATCGAGTCCCAGATGGCTCAGCAGGAGGAGTTGCTGGTCTTGGAACCACAAGAGGAACATTTTGACACAGAAGAGTAGCCAGGCCATAACGAGTCCCACGAGGATCAACCAGACCCCAGATCCCCGAGGTCATTCACCCCTATCATAGCCAAGATGCTTGAAGGTACAACAGTCAAGGGAGGGATGAGGTGGCGGCCATAGAGCACAGTGATGGCCACCCCTACAACATGCTGTCGGGGATGGGCATCCCAACGGAGCTACAGGCTGCCTCCTTAGCAGAGTTGATCGGCAATGGCACCTTCCATGGAGATGGTGACCTAGAGTTAAGAACATGGGCAGTGGATATGGATAGATTCCACGGAGACGTCTACTCCTCAGAAGATGAAATGGAGGATGACCTAAAGGGATGGAACATGGAGAAACGTGAGTTACAATCAGATACACCCAGAGATGAGGAGACTAGTGACAGTATAGGGGGATCCAAGATAGACGATCCGAAGGCCTCGACCCAACCCGACAAACCGGGAGACTCAGTTGAGTCTATGGAGATGGGGGGTTAAGGCGTCTCTTAGAGTAGTGAGCTCCAGTATGCTTGAGTTCACCTAACCTGACTGTCCATGGAGGAGATAGGAAAAACAAGTGAAGGTGAACTAGAAAACCCTGGGGATCTCTATTCGAAGCTGGAACATTAACGGGCTGGGGAACATCATGAGTAACGAAGACAAACTGAACGATAAGGGCTTAAAATCCCATTCAATGAATATGTGGATATCATACTACTACAAGAAACTCACCTAACCAACTTTGAGGAACACCTTAAGATAAGGATTTTTTTCACAAGGAGATTAGGAGTCGTCAAAGATTAAATTTGGGCTACGGACTCCATCCTCATACCCAAATCCTCACGCTTGTACTCAGCCGGCTCAGTGGTGAGTAGTGAAGCAGATCGTGTCACAAGTAAGGGGTGCTGGATTGATCTGAAGTGGAAGGAAGAAGAATTAACGCGCCCGGTTCTGGACCTGCGCCATCTTCCAATCCCTCCTCCCCCCCTCTCTTTTTCGAATTTTGGTGTTCCTACGAACAGGCCGACAGGGTCTCTTTTTGTATTTCCATGAATTAATGTTCATTGTTCGTAATCACGGAGGCCCCTCCTTCTCAGGACCTTCGTGATTTTTGGATCAATTTTTGGGAATTTCACCTTTTGCAATTCGAAAAATGGATGGGAATTACGCGCGCCTTAGCAAGCGCGCCAGGAATTTGGGTCGACAATTAGGAATTCCGGAATGAGCGGAACCTGACGTGTCCTTCCTTGTGCATGAGCGTTCTTTACTTCGTCTTGGAAAACTTCGGGAAATTTCGTAGGAATTTGAATAGGTATAGGATTTTTTCCCGCACTCGCTCGACACGCAGTTATGGTACTTGTCAATTTTGAATTAACTGTAACTGTACGGTGCCCTTTTTGCCTTTGCGTTGGCGCCATGCATGCGAACCCCCCCTCCCCGCTTCCCTCGCTACCTTCGACACTCTCTTTTTCGCGCTCAGGCTCCTTTCTTTGTAAACGTTTTCCATCTCTCCTTCGCCTTGCGTGCCTTTTCTCCTTCTTGATTGTTTGAATCTTGGTTCCGTTTCGCGCTATCCCTCGCGCTCTTCTTCTTCTCGCTCTAATCCTTACGCCGAAATACTCTGTCGACTCCCTCTTTCTTCCCTCTAGCCAAGGAGACGTGTCGTGTAAGAAGGAAATTCCCGATACACGACGATTATGATTGGCTACGACTGGGCGCTGAAGGATCAACATGGCTTTCAACGGGCGATTATCCTCGAACTTCCCCCACCCGTCCCTACCTCAGGCCTAACCCTTCCTAGCGTCTATCTCCTTTTTCGCAACTATAAATTCCACAAGCGTTCTTGAAAATCTCTCTCTCAACTCCAGATTCCGGGAAGCAGTGGCTAGAGGGTGTGTGTGAAGGGCGAGTTGAAGAATCCCGACGGGCCGACTTTAGTCTTGTCGGCTGTGCGCTGGATCGTCCACCGGATTGTGGGATTCGGGCCGGGCTGTGCAGAGACTAAGTTGGCGGGGTGACGATCGCTACGGTGGATTAGCACGTGATGGCCGGGATCATCAGTGTTTATGAGAGGTTGGAATCGAGAGTTGAGTGAATGCATGCCCCGGGGCCATGGTGGAACCTTATGGCAGAAGCGCCTCTTTTTTTGTCCATTCTGTGATTGCTTTCTACTCGTTCTTCCCCTCTGATCTACGTTTATTTTCCCTCACTCTCTCCTTTGGAATGTTTGTTATAATGGATGGATTACAGTAACTTTGCTTCTCTCACTTTGATGTGTGCGTGCGGTGGGTCGTATAAGAGAGTTTGTCGTAACATGGTTGAGATGATGATTGGCTGATCGACTGGATGATTTGGCTATCTAGGGTGTCGAATGGATGATGTGTGATTGGGAATAATTTTTGCTTTGTTGCCATGCGGACTGACGGCCCCAACCCGACCGGGCGCTAACTTCCAATACCCTCGCCGCGCCCATTCCCGTACAACGAGGAAAGGATACGTGTATGCGAGTGGGACGTATGAGAAGTTGTCGCTAAGATCGGCGGGCGCTACTACTTTCCTCCCGAAACTCGGTGTTCGGGATTTGTCAGTGCAGGTTTTGTTATTGTTGATACGCACTTTCTGCCCTATTTGTTGTTGTTGTCATTTAATGTGTTGATCGTCGTCCGGTGGACAGCAGTAGAGCCTTATTAGCCTAACACTCTGTGCAGCGATTGTCGCCGCTTCGAGCGTTACCGGGCCAAGCACAAGGAGAGGGCTGCTCGATTGAAGCCCTCCACATCGGATTCGGAGTTGTGTACCGAGCGACGACGAGACCTCATCCGTAAACGGGATACCACGTGTGTACCCGCCCCTTTTCACACGAAACGAAGAGCGACGGCTCGCTGGGAAGTTATGCGACACTTTTTGGATTGAATTTCCCATAGGTGCGAGTCTCGCGCGCGCCTTTTTTTTCCTTAAACCCGCGAGGCGACGGACCTCCTTACTAAGGTCGGTCCAACACGGGGGATTTCAGTTTTGGCTGTGTCCCCACACTCAATTTTTCCAAAAATCCTTGGCACACCCCATCTTCGCTGTCTTCTCGGGGCCCTTCTGCGAACCAAAACACTCCGATCGGGAAGCAGCGCAGGGTGTGAGGTTGAACGTCACATGTACTCAGCCGGCTCAGTGGTGAGTAGTGAAGCAGACTGTGTCACAAGCAAGTGGTGTTGGATTGATCTGAAGTGGAAGGAAGAAGAATTCAGAATAATCAACGTTTATGCTCTCAACAACGCCACTGAAAGAGCAGCCTTCATTCAAATAGTAGGACGATTAATCACACCGACCTCCCCTTGTGTTATAGCAGGGGACTGAACAACCATCATTCCTTGTGATGATAGAATTTCCAAAGCAGCATCTCAACAATCTTATCAGGAAGCAATTCCAATCATCCAGCTAATGATGGATCATAGTCTGATTGACCCCTTCCGCACATTAAACCCTGATACAAAGGCCTTCTCCTTGGTCAAGAAAAATCATTCCCACCACACAGTCTTCTCTAGGATTGACTATTTTCTAGCCTCCGAATCTATGATATGCGCGGTCAAGGAAGCCGACATTATGGCACTTGCCCCCTATCCAGGACTTACAAAAGGATTCGACCACAAACCCATCGAGCTGATCCTATGTTTCGATCAATACATTACAAAAGGAGCCAGCTTCCACAAACTCAACAACTCCCTACTCCTAAGCCAGACTTTCAGAGAGAGGATTCATGAATGTTGGCTTAACTCTAGGGGCATGCTCTTAGAGGGCCAAGACAAATGGAGGTGGTTTCTCTTGAGCTACCTCTCATTATCACAATCAAATGCTTGAATATCCTGACAACTAGCAAACGACCGCAGACAAAGGAAACTATATCTACAAACAGCCGTAAAAATTGATGAAGCCAACCTCATGAGGGATCCCTATTCACCCCTATATACAACTACCTTAGAATAAGCGAGGGAAGATATGTCATTATGTAGAGTGTGGGAGCTGAGAGGTCTCCAGATAAGGGCAAAAATGACTGACTATGAGTTATATAAATCAATGAGCAAACATTTTCTTTTGCCATAATAAAAGCGAACAACAGATCCAACACGATAGAAGGTCTAAAAGAAAGCACAGACGACCAGAACAGACAGTGAAGGGATGCTACAAACAGCCAAAGGGTTTTACCAGGAGCTGTACCAGAAAGAAACCCTCTCCTTCCCCCCCCCTCAACGGTAAGAGAGGCAAGGTTAAAAATGCTTCAATATCTAGACAAAACAACTACAACAGAACAGGCTGCAGCGCTGGACAAACCAATTACCCTTGAAGAACTAAAAACAGCACTGAAAAGCATGAACAATGACAAGTGCCCAGGCATAGACAGGCTCACCAAAGAATTTTAGGACCTGTTCTGGCCAGTCATGGGGAATGACCTCCTACAGTTCTACCAAGATAGCTGGGAAAAGGGAGGTATGGGCGAATTTTTGAGTAGCAGCATGGTGACCTACTTTATAAAAAAGGCGACCGTGAAGACGTTCGAAACTGCAGGCCTATCTCTCTTCTTACTCTCCCCTACAAGATTCGAGCAAAAGCATTGGCCCTCAGAATTCTTGATCTTACAGACGAGTGCTTCCATATAGACCAAGCTGGATTCATCCCAGGCAGGAACATTCTGGACAACGTCCTTATGCTGAATGAGGCCTCCCGAAAGTAAGAGAACTCGCTCCACCTATATTTTTATTCGTGATAAAAGCCATTGCCTCCTTTTTGCGCAAAGACCCATCAATTTAACGTTTACATGACCTTGACACGGTCACACCGCACCATAATCAATTCCCAACAGTAATAATGTTCGCGGATGACCTCACTGTCCTCATCAGGGCCTCAGATTCGTCAATCAAAGCATTATAAGAGTGCTGGAAGCATTCAGGCTAGCCTCATAAATGAAGATCAACTGGAAAAAAAACATAGGATGGTGGCTCACAGAAGAGGAGAGACCCCAACGGGAGGGACCGGAAGCGGACATGATATGGGAAGAACCTGAGGAACCAACTAGGTACCTAGGTATCATGGTTTCCAAGGAAGGCCTTACCCCGCAAATGGCGCAAAACCTGTTAACTAAGCAAATCAACAGAATGGGGCAATGGGGGGACCAATACACCTCTCTGCTAGGGAGAGCCCTAACGCTGAACACCTCCATCTTTTTTATGATGTGGTACATTGCCTCCATCTGGACGATACCTTACCACACGATCAAAGAAGTTCACAGCAGAGCACGAGCATATCTATGGTCAGGGGACCCTAACAAAACCAAATACATCCGCCAAAATAGCATGGCACTTCATAATGAGGGAACCTCCTAAAGGAGGGCTAGGTATAATTGACCTGAAACAGGAAACAAAAGCCCTGCTGGCCTCCCACAAGCTTGCACTTGATAGTGTATGAGCCATAGCCCCAGTCCAGTCACCTGTGAAATATATCTGGACTGTTCTGGGTCATGAATAAGGACTGGTCTTCCAAGACAAGAAGGAGAAGGTGGAGGCCGACTTCACAACAAAGTGGAGTCACCTCCCGGATCTGGAGAAGCATCATGCCGAAAAAAGTAAGAAAACCAAAGTCTAAAGAAGAGGTCTTACGACAGCCCCTTCGCGGAAACCAATCCATAAGAGACGCTTGGGACTTACCCCTGTCCCTATCTAACGGACAGCGATGGCTTTCATGGGTCAAACATGGAATCTGGAGGGTAGCACACATATGGGACAAAGAGAGGAAAGAATGGATAGATGAAGATCAATTGAGGCAATGCCTGAAAGGATGCCACAACAGAGACAAAATTCTGACTACTGTGATGAATCGCTTCCCAGATGGCTGGAAAGATCTTCTAAAGGAAGAATTCACATGGAAAGCGGGGGAATGAGGAGTCTTAACTCAGGAAGCTATACCGGAGAAAGCTTATCAATTCTATCGCAGATCCTGGGGTGCTGACCTATCGGCAGTTTTCACCTGCTTCCCTGCAAGATATACTTCTATCTTGTTGATTAATTTAAATGAACCATATCTATCTGGGTACCGAACAGCAGCGATCTTACATAGCCACGTGCGGAGTTGTGCCTGATTCCTGGTTGCTGGGTCAATCAAACCAAGCCCTCCTTTCTCCCGCGGAAAGGTAAGAGTATTCCATACCACGTCGATCATAAAGCCTTCCGATTGTTTTGCGGATGGTTTCCACAAAAACCTGGCAACCAGCTTGCGTACTCCTGTTAACGCACCGCAGACCTCTCACTTGACTGACTAACCATATGATTGACAGCAGCGCCATGTTCGCCACTAGAGCTCTTCCTATGATGGATAGGGGCCATGCTCGCTATGTTCAGATTCTCAGTTGGACTAACTCCAGCACCTCGATTGCTGTGACTATGTTGTTGAAAATAGACCTCCCCTGTACAAACGCACCTTGGTCTTCTTGGACTAAGTCCAGTAGATGTCTTGCAAGTCTCGCAGCGTCTTCACTAGAATCCTGTAGGACACACTCAGGAGGGAGATAGGTCTCCAGTTCTTGACGTCTGCCTTGTCCCCTTTTTTTTTAAATAGCACAGTGATTACCCCGTTTGTCATAAGGCTTCCCAATTTTCCTGCACTTAGTACTTCATTATACACCTCTACCAAGGCTGGACCCATTGAGTTCCAGTTCTTGGAATAGAATTTCACCATTAGCCCGTCGATGCCTGGCGACTTGCCTCTTGCCATGGTCCGCAGCGTGTGTGTGGTCTCCTCTACGGTCAATGGTCTGTCAAGATCCAGTCTTGCTGTTGTTGATAGCTTCTCTTGAGTATCTGTCCACATGTCCAAGACTGCAGTCAAGTCTGTGTTTGCATCATCTTGGGGCTGGCGTGTGGTCAAGATATCCACGTAATACACCTTCGCATACTCCAACATTCCTGGGGGCGGGGCCGCAGGATCAAGTGGGTGCCTTAGTTCCACCATTCGCTGCTGTGTTCTTCTCGGTTGCAGCTTCCGGAACGACTCTTTCGTCATTTTGGCCTGCATCACTATCTCTTTTGCCATTTTGTAAAGCACCTCCTTCCACCTCCGTTCTTCTCCATCTGTAAATTATCCCACTCTGCGCCTGTGTTTTCTCTCTGCTGCTCGAATCATCCCTGATATGGGGCGGGCTTCCATTTTCTCCTCTGCCTCCATTCTCCTCCTATACTCTGCTTCCTTCATGTTCCAAGATTTGGCTAAGATCCTTGAGCACACATCCATGACTTCAGAGGCAATGTTGATGCTGCTGTCGATCCAATCTGCGGTCGAATCAAAATATTGGCATGCTGATTCCCAGCCGAGCATGTGCTGTTCCACCCATTCTGCAATCCCCGGATCCTCTGAGTACTGAGAGTTGAGCCTGAAGAAGCCCCTCCCACGCTCCAAACCAGAGTACAGTCTTATGTTAGCCACCACCGGCCTATGATTGGACAGGGGGTTTGACACCTGTCGAACTTCTGTCACCCCTTCGATGCCCTTGTCGCCAACCAGAAAGTAGTCAAGTCTCCGTTTTGTGACCACCTGTCAATCACTGGGTACATGGGACATCCATATGTATCCTGGTCTGTTCAGGGTAAGGATCTTGAAGGGATCTGCTAGCGACAACTGTGCTGTGAGATTTAGCAGCGCTTGCACATGTTGCCTGTCTGCATATCTTGATCCTGGCTTCAGTGCCTCATCTAGTGAGAGGTTCCAATCCCCCGCTAGGAGGATCTTGTCTACCTTCGGTATGTGGCTGGTTAACTTCTTGAAGAAGCTTGCTCTATCATTCACCTGTGTCGGAGCGTAGTGTCATCAGTAGCCATTCATCTGCTCCCACCTCTATCCTCACCCACGCCCACTTCCCCCATATGTCGGCCTCTGAGTCAATAACTCTGATTTGTAGATCTTGGTGCACGAGGATACCGACTCCGCCAAGGGTGCCCTGCACTGACGACCATACTTGTGGGCCGTCCCACCATGCTCCTATCTCTGCCACCTTCCCTTCATTCAGCTTCGATTCCTGCAGCATAAGACAGTCTATCCCCCATTCATTCATCCATGACTTTATTCTCCTTCTCTTCGCTCTACCATTTCTGTCGCCCATTCCCTGTACATTCCACGTTGCTATTTTCAGTCTATCCATCTCGGCCTTCTCCTTCCGCTTGCTGTTGGATGCGGATGATGGAAGTGAGCTGCTCCCTGTATCCCTCTTGTGACTGTGACGTGGCTTTGGCCATACTCTGTGAGCTGCCCTTGAGCTGCACCTCGAGCCACTGGATCGTGACCCTTCTCCCCACTCCTTTGTTAAGTTGGACACCATAAATGCGGATTGTAATCCTTCCTCTTTCATGAGTTTCTCACTTAGGTTCAGGAGGATTACGCCAGTGATTCCGTGTGCAATCTTAACACCCAGCTCGCCAAATTTCTCTCTCCCACCACCGGCACGTGGAACCACCGTACCCCCGCGTTTGTCAAGGAGTATGCGCAATCAGGGGGGATTCGGACATCAAGCATCGGGAAGGAGAACTTGAAGTAGGCATCTGAGGTCTCCCAGAAGATATTGATCATCGAAGACTTCGGAATCAATCGTATTGGGATTTCTCCGCAGAGGATCTTTGTGCACTCCATGATGAAGGCAGGGGTTGGTGCTCTGTCAATCTCTTCTGAGGGCAGTACCGTCCGCCCCTCTTGTGTCTGCGAGTGCAATAAAATAAATTCCGTCATTTGCCATCATGCAAATCAGCGGAACCAACTGTCCGCTTGCCACCTCTACCTGACTCTTGTCCGCTGCCGCTGATCATCTGTTGCCTTCTCTCTGTCCAGGGAGCAAGTCCATTCTTCTATCGTCATTAACACATCCTTTCTTCGATTGTCATGAGCACATCCTTTCTTCTATCGTCATGAGCACGTCCTTTCTTCTATCGTCACGAGTTCTTGGACACTGGTATTTGTGACATCTCCTTTCAAACTTCCTCTCCCTATATGTAGTCCCGATCGTCTCGGGTTCATTTCCGTGCGCTTGGCTGCATCTCCCCCTCGTGCACCCTTTGCTATGCTCCCAGCTTGTCTCCGATACGTTGATGGGTGAGCGTCATCTTTAGTTCGGAATTCTGGTGTCCTGCTTCTCTCTTTCCTCCGGTGTCTGGATCCTCCGTTCCTTATCTCTTCTTCCTGCCATATTCTCCATGCTCCTCTGAGTCTCATGTGTATGCCATTGGCTCCTTGTCTCCAATTCGAGAATGTGTCCTGGTGCCCCACCATATTCCTTTCAAAATATGTGACCGCGGTAGGGCTGATTGTGATAGTGTGCTCGAAAGTTTGAGTTCTTTGGTCGGCCCCTACCTCCCATGTGGAGCATTTACTCTTGGAATCGGTGCATCGCCCGCCCCGGTTCGCTCATGTGCAGATCAAGTCGTGTGTGAAGATTTGTGCCCTCAGGCCAATTTGGAAGCGTTCTCTGTGACCTCCTGAACCTGGTGTTCCCGGCGTTCTCTGTGACGTCCTGAATGTGCTGTTCCCTGTCTGTGACGTTCTCCCTCTTGCCTATTTCGCAGGCAGTTTTCTTCAGTATGGAAATACCATCGGCATCGATGGCACCAGTCCGTGTATGGTCACACGATCTCAACTTTCCACCGCTGGCCCGTTGGTGATTCTATGACCACTTTGTCATCGATCGTGAATCGGGCTTGCGGTGCCATGTCCAGCTTCATGTTCATGAGTTTGGGGCGGGTCCTGTAGTTTTCCAGTGGGTGCATCTCAATAACTTCTCCGAACATATTTCTCGCCGCGCTTTTCAAGTAAAAATATGCATCCAGCGGAACACGAACTTCAAGGGCGATGATCCAGAAGTTGGTTTCCGCCTCCTGCAGTCGTATCTCCTTCAACTCACTACGTGTCATCCACGGCTTACAAATCGCCACATACTCTTTGTCGACCAGTTTGAGCATGATCCCTCCTTTGGTGATCAGCCACTGTGTGACCTCCTTAGCGTTGGCAACGTACGATATTACGTTTGCACCTTCCAAACTCACCCTCCCTTTGCGTACCTCTTGGCTAAAGATCCTCCTGGCCATCCAGCCATCTTCAAATGCTCTGACCAGGGCCTCCTTGACTCCCCTCAATAGTTGTTTTGCTTCCTCTTGAAATACTTAACCCTGCCCTTCCCCCATTTGACCATCGACAATCGAACTGCCGGCACACCCTCCCCGTCGCCCTCAGCCCGTCGCAGTGCGTGGAGCCTGTCATTGTTGTCGCCACCATCCCCGTCCTTGCCTCCCTCCCCTTGCGCGCGACATCTCCTCTAGCCAGCGTGCCACCAGTAAGTAATTAGTTAGTTTTCTTCGTCTTCTAACTACCGTGGTAGTTGGTCATCGTGAGCTAGTTGGTGGGCGCGTGGCAGTTGGCGCGG
Organism: Chara braunii; assembly: GCA_003427395.1. Lineage (NCBI taxonomy): Eukaryota > Viridiplantae > Streptophyta > Charophyceae > Charales > Characeae > Chara > Chara braunii. The sequence goes on from BFEA01000029.1 coordinate 2,482,394, forward strand.
TAGTGTGTGTGTGTGTGTATGTGTGCTGTCTCTTATACACATCTAGATGTGTATAAGAGACAGGTGTGTGTGTGTGTGTGTGTGTGTGTGTGAGAGAGAGAGAGAGAGAGAGAGAGAGAGAGAGAGAGAGAGAGAGTTATTCTTCTTCGTCTTCTTCTTTTTCTTCCTCTTCTACCTCCCTCCTTGTCCCTCTTCTTCTCCATCTTCTTCTTCTACCTCTCCCCTCCTTTTCCATCTGCTTCTTCGACCTCTCCCCTCCTCTCCTCCTTTTTCATCTTCTTCTTCTACCTCTCCCCTCCTCCTCCTCCTACGGTAGCCATAGCCACATGTCCCCTGAAGCCCATGCTTGCTGCAACCACGCCACTAACACCCCCACCATACTCCCCCCCCCCCTGTCCTTCGCCCATCGTACTGCCACTCTGTCTGTCTGTCCCCCCCCCCCCATCCATGGAATGAAACGTCTCTGATCAAAGTTTTCTTTGCGGATTCAAGAGATCTCGCCGTGCACAGCCCAACCCCGTTTTCAAAAGAAATAAAAAAGTTAAAAAAACTAAATAAAGACCCCGTTTTGGGCCCAACCTAAATACCGGTTGGACCACTTGGGGTCCAACCGGCCTGGTTGGATCCGGCCAGGTTCAACCGGCCCGTTGCACAGCTCTGCTGGTAACGCCTCTAGTAGTTTTTTAAAGGTAAAAAATGGGCAGAAAAAATTTATGTTCTTGCTGTGTGTCTTTGAAGTTTTTGACACTGGTCACTGATGATAGAAAGAGTGGGTGACGTTGATGTAGTTCAGATGCCTCTTTCCACTAGAGCATGTGCAGAGAATAACCAAAATTGGCTCATGTTTGGAAATGCTGATACGTAGTAGGAGGATGTACACACCTTTTAAACACATGCCCTCGAGTGAAGATTGTCAAGTGTATAGACTTGCAATGCAGGCAGGACAGGCACAGTCCCTCCTGATCAACCATTTTTCTGCTTTTGCAGTTGGGCGTGGGGGGTGGTGTGGGATGGGGCGGTGGTCTGGATTGGGGGGAGGAGGGAGGGAGGGAGGGAGGGAGGGGTTTGAAACTGCTGGGAGGTGGGTTCAGCTTCACATCAATGACAGGTCGAATGCGTGTTTGCTACGACAGGGATGCAGAGCTTTTGAAGGAATGGCTTGCAAAATGAACATATTATCATCATATTGACGTGATGTCGGTGAAGGTCATCCAATCCAACACGTGAAATTTGATGCACCATTTTAACTGGTTCCTGCACGTATTTTCAGTCAGATATTAATGGGAGGCCTAATGTACTCTCAGAAGAAAACAGCCAGTGGTTATATGCAGTGGCACACACACATGACTGCTGATAATGACACTAAGAGTTCAAACACTGACAGGTACAAACACATCAGGGGTCACTGCTTGCCGTTTCTAATTAAAAAGAGGCCACTGTAGAAACTCAGAAGGTGTTTGCTTGTATATTCAAGTGTTGTTCCCTCGGACGAAGCATGCGCTCTATGATGATGTAGTTAATACTGTGATATTAAAACCTCTGGCTACATTATTACAATTTTGAGTTTTACATGTTTGTTTGTGCATTCAAGATAGCCTCCACGCCCTGACACAAGTCGTTCACTTATTTTAGTAAGCGGCCGGCATGAAAGTCAACTAGGATGGTGGCTCACCCTCAGGGAGAGCCCCCGCACCTTCATCCGACTGTTGGATGCGCACGGAAGGAAGATGCCATCAGAATCCTTAGGGTGAGACTTACTGCAATGGGTCCTCCACATGACCACGGGGATATGTTAGTCAACTTGGCAGTAGATTGACTGACAAAATGGGAGGGGTTACACACTTCGCTGGTGGGGCGGGCCCTGGCAATAAACAATGCAATATTAGCGGCCATCTGGTACAAAGTGGTTGTCTGGCCGCTGAAGCCAAGACAATATACCAGGTTGAGAAAAGCCTTGGCCTCGTATCCACGGAAGAATAGTGCCAAGGTCCAGGGGTGTGTGCATCGATAGAGTTGGAAAACCCTCACCCAACCAAAGTCCAAAGGGGGGTCAGGGATACTGGACCCAGAGAGCGAGAGTGAAGCCTTAATCTTCAAGGTCCTCGTTAGACAACTCGTGGGGGAGCGGCATTCCATGGCCCCTCCTGGCTTGCTTGCAGATTGTCAACCTGGCCTCGGAATAGCTAACAGCCAACACTCTGCGCCTCTTCTGGTGGCTGACAAACAAGCACTGATCGATTCCCGCCCCCTGCGACAAACGCAGGCGGATACCCCGGTACAAGCAGCGAGGATGGACCGGCTCCTGGACCCTTGTGGGCACGTGGTCCACAGCAGAAACAGTCCGTCAACAGATGGCACAACATATGGAGACAGATGCTCTTTGGCAACCCCTATGTATTGGACAAGGACGGTGGTGCCTTCTTGTTATCAACAAACTCACCCTGACTTACTTGGGCAAAAAAAGGCATTTTTACAGTGGGGTACCCGTGGGACCCGCGCAAAGGAGACACGGCCATGACAGATCAGCTACAGTTCAAGCTGAAATATGCCAAAAATGTGGAGGCCGAAGCTGTCAAATTGAGGGAGGCTCTCCCCTTAACGTGGCGGCTAGCCCTCAAGGAGGGTCCCACAGTTCGCCATGATGACTGGGTGGTTAGGCACGCAGACCTGCCCCTCCCGTTCACAGTATTTAGGGTCCAACAAAACAAAGTCGGATTGTGCTCACTGGAAGCCTATGAGCCTAACATGCCAGGAGCCAGATTTTCCAAACTCGCATGAAACGAAAATCTTGACGGCAATGAAAGTCGGGTGGGCCTCATTCGCATATGTGTGATAGAGGACCACCAGGAGGGCTTTGTTTTGTACGAGCCCACAATGCCACTTGCCAGGTTACCTTTCGACCCGGGGGAATGGGAGTGGCCCGGGCCGAAACCAATGCACATATGGGACTACTCTGCCAAAGGGGGATACAAAGCCTCCAGCCCACCAGTAACAATTGACCACACTCTATCTAATAGTTGGGCGCGAGACTCACATATGGACTTGCAGTTGATGGAGGGCTTGCCTGGGGCCAAGTACTCCAAGATCATGCCTACGAATCTCAGAGCACTGCAATGGCAAATCCTCCACCGCTGCTTGCCCACCTCGAACTGGCTAGTGTCAAGAACAGACCTTGAACAGAAGGGGCTGTTGTCGCACATGTGCACTTACTGTGGCAGGTTGTCGCCTCCGGCTCGGGCAACACTGGAGCATTGCCTGCTGGCCTTCCCAATGGTCACCCAATTGTGGAGGTGGTGGGATGCACCATTCCACTCTCTTACAGGCTGCCACGTCCCATGGGACATTGGACACTTGTTGCTCGACAAGAACCAACATTTGATGGTGCAATGTCCCTTGGCCACCAACCTCTCCTTTTATATGAGACTGTAGGTACTTATGCTTTGGAGAGCCAGATGTTCCTTTCAAATGAAAAGCCACCAATTCGGGTTGCAGAGCCATAGAGGAGGAGATCAGAATGAGAACCCATGAGGCCTGGAAAGCTTTATCAGGGATTATCGGGAGGAAAAGGAGCCCGGGCAAGGAAGTTCTCCAGGAATCCTACCACCAACTATGGCAGGACACTTTCGAATTGTTTTCTGAATTGGATGCTGCCCACAACATATGATGGAAGTTGTGGAGGACATCAGATTCATCCTGACAAAGAAAACCCCTTAGCGGTTTCGAAGTCCCCTTCCTCCCAACTAATTTTGTGCTAGTATTTGATCACCAGTTTGGTCCTTCCCTGTCTCCCCTGCCCCCTCACAGACAGCCGCAGTCACCGTCCCCCCCCCCCCAGCCACTTCCTCTCCCCCTGCCACCCCCTCGCAGCCACCCTCGGCTTTCAACCCCCACTCTTGCTCCTCAACCTTCGCCCTGCCCCCCCTCACCGCGTCCGCCCCCCAGCATCATCAGCGGTAGCGGCTCCGGTCAGAAGAAGACATGGGAATCTCCTGATAGGAGGCGGGCGGCTGGAATGAGACAGGATGGAGTATACTGGCAAGAAGGTGACCAAGGACGAAGGAACCCTGGCTTCAGGACAGATAAATGGTAATGGCTGGGGCGGGTGTAGTAAATGGTTTCAGCAGCCACAATATGACATGGTCTAAGTGGGCCCGATACTACAAATGGTCCAAATGCAAGACTCCAACGCAGGAACAGGAAGGGTTTCTTGCTGAGGGGATTGGGGAGATCTGCCTCCAATTCCCTCAGCAGCAGACATGTGGTCTGTGCATGCTACCACTCAATTTAGACTCAATGTAGGCTGTCAGGTTGGCAAGCAAATAAGGCAATTATGTAAGCTCTACTTCCCTATTTTCTGTACTTTGTAGGTGAGCCCTGCAGCTGACTGTCATCACAGTTATATGTCTGATCAAGCAAATAGCTACAATGTTGAGGGATGCTGGACCCGCTTTCCAGCAGCTGCTGCTCCCCACCAATAGATGGAGTCTCCCTGGGAATGCTAGTGGTGCCTGCTCTTACCAGCACCCCTAGCATCCACTCGGGTTGTTGTTTGTAAGAAACAAAAAAACAAAAACAAAAAGAGTAAAATGGGAGTGTTGTGTAGTGGAGTGAGGCCCACTATCCCTCCTCCATGGGATGGTAAGAGTCATGCCCTCTGTAGCAGAGCTTATATATGACTCTCTTCAGACGGCTGGGGTTAACTGCGCCCGCGGTCCCTCCATTCTTCCCCTTTTAGTCACCCAAAAATGAAGCACCCAAAACAGTGGGGAGGGAAGGGGTGCAGTTAACCGCACCCTTTTTTAAGAGATCTCAAAGGGGTTTCTAACTGTCTATTCTTGTTTCCTTTTTTTTTCGTACCCTACTCTTGTAATAATTATTTTACGAAACCTAATGAGTCGATAATGCGATAAAACATATCATCCTCCATCTTGTAATTACTTCTTCCACCTTATTTATGTTATACTCTAGAAGAGGATTCCGTTGTTCTTGGTTTTATCAAATGATGAGTGGTGTCTCAAATCCCTTCCGTATGTGAGAGGCGGACCTCCCCAAGACTTGTTACGAACAGTCGGCCGCCAAAGCCTATCTGACCCATGAAAAAGAGAAAGGAATAAAAAAAAAGAAAAAAGAAAAAAAAGAAAAAAAAAGGATTCCATCGTTTACAGCTCAGTTTGTTTGAAAGGGGGGGGGAAGGGGGAAAAAGGGTAGTACCATCTGATTTTCTACAAGGCGAAAAGTATCATATCGTTAAGTCAGCGATCTGTTATGGAGGGGGCGCCTCTTCCATCCTAAGGAGGGCTAATCAGTTCGCTGCCTCTGCACATTTCATGCGTACTCAGTAAGTCATCTTAAACCACCACTACTTCCGAGCCTCTTTTTTCCCAAGGCTGCAAAGGCCCTATGCTCCCCGAAAAAAAGAAGACCTCCGTTTGGCCGGCGTCAAATGGCGTCAATAGCCAGTCTTTTCCAATAGGCCGGCCCCTGTAACTTGTTGCGGGTTAATGGCTGCTGAGAAAAACATGGCTGCACAGAGTACAGGTGGTCTAAATTTGAGATCTAATATTTCCGTTGACGCGTCCATCGATAAAGGAAGTTGTGCACTTTTTCCTTTTGTGAAGTTTTGTCCATTCAAGTGTCCCCCTCAGTACCCGGCGCACGATTGGCAGCTACAGATGTTAAATATAAGAATGAGAAAAAAGACATGCTGCACTCACTGCACTCCACATCATGCACATGATTGGAAGTTGCATAACGATCTTACTAATCGAGCATAGACATAAAAGCTTGGGCATTTTCCTAATTGGGAAGCATCCGATTGGTATCCAAAATTTGGGCATTTGGCACACGAGGGTGTAATTTTCATTTCCTTAACCACGGAGAATCAATGTGCAACAGTCATAGATAGAGCCTCCAACGGGAGTGCCAGCTCCTACCAGCACCGCTAGCATTAGCTCGGGTTGTTTCTCTCGCAATAAAATTGAAAAAACGGGAGTGTGAACGGTGCGTTCTCCCACCAGCACCCCTATAGCTCGGGTTGTTTTTCAAAAAATAAAAAAAACAGTCAAGCGGCTAATTGTTTATGGCCAAAAAGCAAATCTCTGGTGTCTGCTCTGAGAATCATTTTGGCAGTCGATGCTCCGCCGGTTATTCATGTGACTCGTTTGAATTCGTCATTGATTCTGCAATTTGTCACCAGCCTTCCGAGTCTGACAATTTTGCCAAGCTGTGGAACCTTCTTTTAAAAAAAAAAAAAAAAAACAGAGCCAGCTGCTCAGCTAGGAGAGGTGATAAGAGCACCCCCTCCTAGCTGGGCTCCTGGTTGCTCCAGGCTATTGGTCGGGGGCTACAACTGATGGAAACCGGGTCCAGCGTCACTTTGTATATCAACAGTCGGAGAGTACCCTCCTGCCAGCATTGATTGCCCTGGAAATCAGGTGATGGACTGCACAGAAGGCAAAGAAAAGAGAAAGATATTGAGAGAAGGGAGGCATCTTCAGCCCTACAGCTGTCCTGACGACCGCTGATCACCTATCCTCCCTTCATCCCTTCTGAAAGCAGCAGTGTGTCTTGTATAGCTCATGACCTGGTCCCCCATGTACTCCATGTCCTCAGTGGCGTGCAGCCGCTTCATGTTGCTAGTGTCACGCCCCCGCGGCTCACCTGGAGATAACACCTTGGTCAGTTTGGGATTACAGCCAGAGAAAGGGGGTGAGGCGCGAAGGGGTCCGGGAAATCAGACGGGGGTCTCATCGGGAAGGAAGGCTCAATATTGGTCCAGTCATTGAAGGCCAGGTTATATCCCCTGGAGGGACCCTGCTCTGTCAAAGCAACCCGGTCCCCCCCCCACTCCACCCATGCTATCCATCCCTTCCGCTGTCCCCCTTGCCAGACCGTGCAGAAGGACGTAATTACCCTCTTGATATCCTGGTCGGTCAGAACGATGTCCAGCTGAGGTTTGAGCTTGCACCACCTTTCTGTTATCTCCAACTCAATGAGCTATTTGACCTGCCCTGTCAGTTCAGGGCCCTCTACCCTGACCTCTTCCAGAGCCAGGGTACAACGCTGCCACCACAGCACCCATAGGATTGTGTGTCTACCTAATCTGTATAACACCACGAATGGTACTTGCCAAAGCTCCCATGGAACCAAAAATAGGCCATGGACTTAGATCAACTAAATGATAAGGATGCTTTTGAGAACTCAGACTCATTGTTTCGCTCCTTTGTTGTTTAGTCTAATTTATTAGACACCCAAGAAACATAATCATTGAAAGAGACATATTCCACTACAGTAGGCATAAAGGCATGATTGGTACTACAAAGTTCACTACATTGACAATAGTAAACTCCTCGTTTGATAAAGATAAAAGTCCGATTTAAACGACCATGTACAGCATCACATTTGACACCTAAGGAAGGTAGTATCCAACTGTGAAGTACATCAGCAAATATTATAATCATACGAAAATGAGTTTTGGCTGGTACAACCATTCGATTATCTACTTCTAATAAATGTAAACCCGATTCTATATCATCCTCCGAAATCGTATAACTATCAAAAGTAAGTGATTGTTCATTTGAATAACACTTGACCTCCCCCGTCTTACCGTGGCTGATGGCACGGAGTTAGCCAGGGCTTCTTCTTGGGTTTTTGTCATAATTTCACTACCGATGAAAGAGCTTTACAAGATAAATCCCCTTTTTCACTCGCGCGATATTGATGGATCAGGCAGTGCGGGCTCTCGTAGGAGTTTGGGCCATGTCTCAGTCTTAATATGGCTGCTCATCCGAAAAGACCAACTAAGCATCATCGGCTTGGTCAGTCTTTACCTAACCAACTACCTATGATACCATTTTTCGATGTCGAGCGCATCGGTCCCGCGGGGGGACCCTCCCGACCGCGCCATGCATGATTCGTGCAGGACTTTCTTACCGCAGTGCAGTGGAGCTTATGTCGCCGCTCTGGTCGAGTGCGCCAACCATACCTCTCGCCAACCCCTACGTCAGGATAGGGCCGCTCGAGGTTCAACTTACCTCCGCTTAAGAGGCTGTCACCACCCTTGAACAGGCGTATCCCCGCCGAGCTACCGAACCACGTGTGAAAGCTAATCAATTGCAATCGCAAAGGTGGCGCAGCCAAGGGCGTTTCTCGAACGTTGTAGCATAGGGGGCACGCGTGGTCCCATGTCTCTACCGGACCGTACGCGAAGCGACGCATTGGGGGCCCAAGTCCCAACCGGGACTCGTCGCCGGTCGACTAGGACGCATCCTTCTGACCAAGCGTCATACCACGCGAAAACGAAAGGTCAAATCACTCACACAAAACAAAACACTCCTAGTCCCTTTAGAACCAAACCCATAACCTTTTGACACTGAAGTTGGTTAGGCGTCGCGCGGGAGGCTCAAAATAAATATTGCGCGAACGCAAATTCACTTATGTCGACTAGCCATGTATGAATACGCAACCAGTCGCAGTGATGACATATTATGTAGTATCTATAATCTTGTGGCCCTCCGTGGTCTTGAGGGTCACGTTTGACACTCAAGTGTCGACTGACACGCGCCTTGAGGGGTTAATCTCTCGACGCTATGCAACCTCCAAGGCGGTTGAGACCCACACCCTCTTCTGGACCCTGCGGAGAGTGAGTCGTAGACAAGTTCTGACATATCATGGCAGTCAACGCTTATGGTCGTGGAGAAGAGCTCCATCATCCAGGGTCTGGAAAGAAGTCAAGCGGTTTGACTTTGACGGGTGTCATGAACTTTAACATCCGACTATAATTAGTGTAAAAAACAAAAGGAAAAAGTTGCGTAGCACGGCGAACGTGTTCGCGGTGCTTCCCGTCCGCGCGAACGAGTCGCGAACACGTTCACGAGAACGCGTTTTTGGAGGCCGTGAACGTCGTTCGGGGGGCCGGTACCGGTCGCCGGCGGTGGTTCTGGCGGGGGTTATGGGGCCTTGGGGTGCGTCATTGTGTGTGGGTGCGTCAGTGTGTGCGTGGGTGTGTCAGTGTGTGTGTGTGTGTGTACCGTGTGTGTGTGGGTGTGTCAGTGTGTGTGTGGGTGTAGTGTATGCGTAAGTGTGTGCGTGGGTGTGTTAGTGTGTGTGTGTGTGTGTGTCTGTCAATGCGTGTGAGTCAGTGTGTCACAATCTGCTGCAGTGTGTGTGTCAGTGTGTGCGTGTGTGTGTGTGTACCAAGTGTATGTGTGTGTGTGTGTATGTGTGTGTCAAACAATCTGTTACAGTCTGTCACAGTCTATGTGACAGACAGTCTGTCACAATGCACAGACAGTGACAGAGTTTGTCGGGTAGGGGGCACGCAGACTCTGTCACACTCTGTGTGTGCTGGCCACCAGACTGTGACAGCTGTGACAAACTCTGTCACACAGACTGTGATAGACTCTGTGTCAGCTGGCCCCCACCAGTCTGTGGGCGTCAATGTCTGTTGGGCACAGTTTGTGTGTGCAGCCCAACAGACTATCTATCACAGATGTGTGTGCCACACATATGTGACAGATTGTCTGTCACAGTCTGTGTGTGCTGCCCAACAGACTTGCTGTGACAGACGGTGACAGAAAGTCTGTCACATATGTGTGGCTGGTAGGGGGCGACACACACAGACTGTGATAGACATTCTGTCGGGGGGGTGGGGGGGGGATAGGGTGGATCTAGTGGGGGGCAACACCATTGCAGAGATGATGGATCTGCAGATACCGAGGGGGTTCAGGGACACCACCTATGCCCTCCCCACCTCTATATATATATATTCGCGTTCAATGTTTTTCAGAGCCTGTTTGCGTTCGGGCGAACGTGTTCGCGTTCGCTGCAGAACGCGAACGAGGTGCTCCGCAGGGTAAAAGGGTTTTTCCGTTTTCTCTCAACGCAAAATCAACCCAAATCTTACGCACGGTTATAGTAGGCCGCGCAGACACTCGATATATGCATGTATATAGAGGGTTATGCAACACGAGACGATCACTTCTCACAATCACAGTGTGACTTCCTTCATAAATATATATGTGATCACAGACAAGTTAAATCCAGAGTCCGAATCACAATCATACATGAAATCATATCAAAGATTCAACCAAGAGTTCACGCACTACACGGGGTCAACTTCAACCACTCTCTTCACTCATACCCTTCGCTTTAGCTGAACCAGCCTCACCCTTTGTCAAACCGTCAATAACAAAACACTTTGTACCTTTGTTAAATGACCATTCAATAAAGTCTGGGTGAAAACCCAACGAAACAATTCAAACCAGGGAAGCTAAAGCCTTTAGGTTGAGTGACAAGAGTGAATTAGTTGACGAATCGGCAACCGATCTGTTATCAGTGATAACAGGAGATGATCCTCGTGGGATCAAATTGAGACTAATCCAATCCTGAATTGAAGTGATCGAAGAGAACCTGTAACACAACATAGGTCAAGCCCCAAGACCAAACTATAAGTGTACGGAGAATAAACCTATATATCATATGCTTCACTCGAGTCCTTCGCATAGCTAAGTCTGAATCTATCTCTAAAGAAGTCCCGAAGGAAGAGAAAGATTTTTCCAACATCTCCCCTTCACAGGGTGGACTGTTAAAATCTTTCCTATTATAATATAATCGTGTTTTTTGTTTTTTTTTTTTTTAAACAAGTGCTCTAGTCTATTCGTGAGGAGCACCACGTGCTGGGAACCGGGCCCAACGTCCCATGTCGAATTGTATGGATCATTGAGAACATTTGAGATCATTTGAAATACCGGGGCCATTACCCGGCTTCGGCTGAGAACAGTCTGTGAATACGATGTGATTCAGAAAGCATGGGGAGGATCATGCATATTTAATGACCTATTAATGAACTTCTCATGCAATAGGTTGTCACAGAGGTCTTACGAATGCTCACAACCCTTAGGATCCTTTTTTTTTTTTTTAATGAAACTCGACAGAGTTGATAGTGGTGGTGATACGATCATCCACCACTATCAGCCCAGCTACTGAATCCTTTCTATTGGTGGGGAGTTGCACCTGCTGGAAACCGAGTCCCTCATACATATTAATACAGTTCATAACGGGAGAAAAAACTGTCTCTTCAGCCTAAATTTAAGCCGCCAGATATATATTTCGGCCCTAACATTAATATCTTCTGATTCACTCTGAGGGCCTATACCGACCGAACCTGGTTTGAGAACTATGTTACTTCTATATTATAAACCATATCATTGCAAATCAACCAATGCCAAATTTGAGGGAGGGAAGGGATCGGGGAAGTAATCTAAAAATTTGAGTGCGGCTCCTGAGGGAAGTGTAAACAAGTCCACGAAGCACAAATGGTAGTCTCTCTTAAGGGATATCCCCTCTTCTTCCCTTCCTGGCCATTTCACTTCTCTCAAGCTTCCTCCTTCAGGACCCTCCGGCCAGTCTTGATTAAATTTTTGAATACAAATTATGATATTTTTTTTGTTGCAATAGCTGTATCTTGGTCTTTACCTTTATCTAGTGTGCCCTTATTTATGTCTGCACGAATTGAACAATTAAGTTAGCAAATTCATTTCCTTCTATTTGTTCATTTTCTCTTTTATGAATACACCTTTTGTACCATAATGCCCATAAAATGACTTTCTAACCTAAATGAAACAAATTTGTACGGAATTTTGATTGTGTTTCCAGTGGTGTCCAATGACCCAAAAGGATGGCTTTCCAATCCCGTGTCAGTCAATACCCGACAGTGACCTCCATACACAGTCTCATCTTCTCCAAGTCAAAATCGATCCTGGGCATTAGATAAACACATGCTCTATTGTTTCTCTGATCTTCTTATGTGGAAAGACCGTAAGACATGCTTTATACCATGGAAGAGTCAAACTACGTTGCTCCAGACTAGTGTGATCAATAAGCCAATTATTTGTTGGTAGGCATCGATGAAGGATTTGTCATTGTAAGGAGGAAAATTTAGCTGGTCGGTTTTTAATTTTTTAAAGAATTTAATATTTTTAATGGAGTGTACGTCAATATTCAGGTCGTCACCTCCACCCGTGGTCTCAACAAGCGATATGCTGCCTTCACCGTTAGAGTTTGCAATGTGCGAATTTGAGTTTTTTTCCCTGTTTTTCATACCCATTTTTCTAGGTCTGTAGGGAGGTCCGGAATTTGGCATTGCGCGTGAAAAACCCTCCATCCAATGGTCGCTGATATGAATATCACTCTAATTTTGAACATCGCCTTAAATGGGAAGAATTTTACTTTACTATTTGATGGAAGACGGATTAGGTGGTTTGCTGTTATTTTAAATAAGGTTACTAATGCTCCTTCATTTAGTACTGTCATTATTTGCCCTACCTGCCAATCTTGTGGATCTTGAGTAATTATTACAAAGTTGCCTTCTTTAAATTTTATCTCACTTCTTAATTTTATCACCCATGCGAGAGGGATAGAGCAGATGATGTGATCAAGATTTTGATCCAAATTACGCGCATAAGCAATTGTTTTTTTCAGCTGATCTGAAGACTTCCATGCTTTCTTTTCCAGGTCCCAAATGTCTTTTATCGCATTACCCATTTTCTCACCCACTTAGACCATGGAGGAGTGGAGCAGTTATGCACACAACCATTAATGTCCGTTATCCTTTTATTCCCCAAAAGTGGTTGTCTCAAAATCTTTTCAAAGCGTACTAGTGTAGGTTTATTTGGAAGAGGTAGTTTTCTTCACGTCCTTAATAGGGACACTCATAGGTTATCCGAAAGTAGATCTCTACATATTGCAGCTCTTTCCGCTTCGAATTTTGAACGGGCAGAAGGATGAGGAATATTCCAAAATGTATTTTTTATCCATGTTAGGGGATGTACTTCTGGTGGTGCTATGGGCGCCAATTTTTTAATTTGTTAAAAAGCCAATGGTTGTCAGGGCTTGTCAATTCCTAAAATGAGGTCAATCATCCATTGTAGTGACAAAGCCTGACATTGTAGGGTAGGATCTAGGATTCTTATCACTCCCCTAGATTTTGGTTGAATAAGGATGGACCATGCAACTCTGGGGATAACATTCTCTAACTCGTGATTCCCTCTCCAAAGAAATATCGATACTTGTTTTTGAAGATGCTTGATACGTGGTTTACTAATGGCCCAAATTGCTGATTTGTACCATATTGAATCAAGGACCACATTATTTATTATTAGTGCCCTGCCAAACAGTGAGGTATGCTGATTTTTTCATTGATTCATATTTTGTATTGCTGGCTTAGCAATCCATTCATCATTGGTTATGGGTTTACCTGAGGCGGACAGTGATATTCTCAATACTCTCAGCGGAGCCTCTAACGACAACCATTAAACCTTGGGAGATTCAGGCGGGCGGGTGTCATTCGAGTGGATCCACCATCCTTGTGTTTTACTTCCCCAGTTAACCACCATGTCTGAAAGTGTCGAGAATTTATCTAGCACATTTTTTATTTCTTTCGTATTTGCTTCTAAAGCCTCCACGATGATCATCAAGTCATCCGCAAACATAGAGGCTATAGGTATTGCCTCTTCCGGTATAGTTGAGATGTATAGACGCTTGACATTATGATTAGCTTTAAGATTAGCCCCCAATGCCTCCATCACGATCACAAAAAGGAAAGGGGGTCAGTGGGTCTCCTTGTCTAAATGATCTCTGAAGTAGGATTTCTGGGGATAGTAATCCATTTACCAAAATGCGTGTAGTAGCGTTTGCATGGACAATTTAATTCATCTTCGCATATTTGGTCCAAAGTTCAACCTTTGTAAACATGCTATAGGAATCTCCAATCAACGTGATCATATGCTGTCTCAAAATCTATAAAGACCACCGCCATATTTTTCTTAGATTGTCACGCGATTTTGATAATTTCATTCACTAAAAGAATGTTGTCTTGAATATGGCGTCCATGTATAAAACCTGTTTGTGAGGGATGGATTATGCTAGACATTACTGGAATCATTATGTTCGCAAGAGCCTTTGCAAGGAATTTGTATACTACCGTTAGTAAGGTTATTCGTTTGTAATTTATGATGTTTGACTTATCCCTCTTTTTGTATGAGTATACATTGACTTACTATTTCCCTCATTTCACCTGTCTCCTAGACCGCTCTGAAGTATTGCATTAAGTCAACAAAAAAGGTAGACCACATAGTTTCCCAAAATTTCTTTGGGAGACCGTCTGCCCCTGGGGTCTTATCTTCCTCCATTTGCATTAGTGTCGTCCAGATTTCATCTTTTGTCAGAAGTTTTTCTAGATGCTCGCGCTGATCATGCGTAAGAGACTGGAACATCGGTTTCAAAAAGAGGCAAATGACACACTCATGGTCTTGGGTCTGAGTTGGGTCTTTAGATTATTTAAATAGTTGTTTGAAGTAGCCATAGGTTACTTTCAAACTTGTTGTTGAGGATTGTGGTAGCTAAGAGCCTTGAGGGATGTTATGATTGCAGAGGTTGTTTATGGATGAACGTTTCGCTCGTGATCGAGCCATTGCAAAGAAGGATGTGTCCGTTTGACCTTCTGATGTGAATTTCGACAACTTGCCTCTGATTAGCTGCCCTTGCCATCGATGGTGTGTAAAAGACGAAAGTTGATTCTAAGACTTTCCAACACAGTCTTACTCCCTGCTGAGCTCTTCCAGGCCTCACGCCCCCACCCTGCTGGGTTACAGGGCAACACAACTCGCACCAGCTCCGACCAGCATCGTCCCAGCAACAACCCTTGGTTGTCCCTTGGGATGCCTACCCCAAAGCATCCCCCAGACCTTTCTACCAGACCTCACGCTCTTGCATCAGCAGGTTACAGGGCAACACCCCAGCAGTGGCCAGCATCGTTCTGGCATCGAACAACCGCAGATCACTGAGTATAACAGCGTCGAAACCGCCTAAGATGGGTTGCTAAGAGTTCATAAAGTCCTGAGACATTCATAAGACGACTGTTTTTCCACTATTCAGACTCTACCAAGTCATTAGAATATGTGTATCAAAAAGCCTCCCAACCACGAATCAGATAGGTGAAACCTATTCAATCCACCTACGACCACCATCAGCATGGTTGTTTTCAACACGAATCGAAGCTCTTCCAGGTCTCATGCTCCCATCAGGTTAGGTTACAGAGTTGCACCACCTTGCTTCAGCACCGACCAGCATTGCAGTGCTCCAGTTACGACCCCCAATGACCATTAAGACTGCCCCCGCAAACAGCCCCCCAGAGCTCTCTACCAGGCCTCACGCCCCCACTAAGCTAGGTCACAAAGTTGCGTCACTTGGTTTGGCTCCGGCCAGCGTTGCTCCAGCATCGGTCTTCGAGGGCCACCGAATTTTCGACCACCCTTCGCAGGATCACAAATGAATTGCCAGATAGCACCTATTCCTATAACCTCCTCGAATCCCAGATGCAGCAAGTCTTGATGCAGATCTTGGTGGTAGTAGCAAATATTCGAATAAGAACTTTGAAGGTCGAAGCAGAGAGCAGTTCCACGGGGTAACTGCTACAGTCAACTCCCCAAACTGTGTCTCTGGGCCACTCCACTTAGGGAAAGTTTGCCATTCCCTGACGTCCCTCGCACAGCTGATGGCGGTTGGGCGGACGGTGCATCTGCAATGAGCCCCGCCGCTCAGGTTTTCTCTGCCTCGTAAGCCCGACCCTACTCCCACATGCACAACAGGCTCCCTGGTCCATGTTTCACCAGCCCACGGGTGTGCAGACCGGATTAACGCCCGATGCATGAAACATACGCAACTTCTTCTACCCACCTGTGGGACTGGGCAGCCGGCACATGTGCTCACCCATTTTAAGGTCAACATATGTGGCATTCCCCCAATCAGTTCTCATAATCATGTGAGTTCTCATAATCATGTGAAAAGGAAGGTTATCCTCCACTAAGAGTGTCAGGGAGTGCAAAACTTTCTCCACCTTTTCCCCTGCCTCCAACCAGAAGTATGCTTTAACCCCTTCAACATAGTCACGCACCATCATGTCTCTATTATCGATAAATTTACTAATGGCCGGTTCATTGAGCTTCTTCACCTGCATTCCTAGGTGCATCTTTTGCAACCGTCTTCTACTATTATAATTGCGCGTCGACCCACTGTCTACTAACGCCTCTATCATTTCCCTGCTTACGTCTACATCTGTTATTATTAGCTGTCCCTTCAACTTCTTCTTCATTTCGACCCAAGTGTGGCGACGAGTGATCAATTCATCACCAATGCTTACGAGGGAACCACCCAAAAAGTTCCTTGCACAAGCAACCTCTGGACAACTAGCTAGGTGGGGGCTACAACAGTCTCCGCCAATGGAATCTTTAGACAGGAGGGTGTCTTCTCAACGTGCACTTCTATCTTCCTGTCGAAGTCCGAAGTCCCTGTAAAGGCAACTTCAACCTCTACTGGCTGTTCCCTTTTGGGTACCGATATTCGGGACAAAAAGAAAGTGTGTGGTCAGGGTCACCATACTTGAAACATTGCCCGACCTTGCCACAGCCATCCCATACCCATTTCCAACCTCGGTTTGCCTTCAAATATTCTCGGGTGCTCTAGATATGGCCACCAATTCGTATCTCTACCTCAACCCCCGATGAAGGGAGAACCTCTACCACCTTGCGAGGGACCATAAACCCTACCTCCTACGTTGTAGCTACCTTCGCCACCACCGCTTTGGGCAGCGGGTCCTCGACCTCCACCTCGTCCTCGACCTCGGTCTCCTCTACCTCGGCCTCTACCTTGTCGCCTTCCCCCACAGGCTGCAACTGCCGCATAGTCCCCTCCCCGGGCTACTTGGATGTTGTTCTCTTCCTCTAGACCATAATCTATTTGGTCGTACGATAACGAATCCACACCTCCTTCCTCGAAGGTGACCAACAGATTATCCTTCCCCTCTATACTGTCGAATATGGTTATATTCTTCCACTTTTTACCGGCTTGTAGATCCTTCCAGTAATTGCAATAGTTTGTCTCGTAGAGGAAGTCGCCATGATCCACAACTATCTTTTGTACGGCACACGTGGTTAACCATGGGTGTTACCATGGGTGTTATTTTCGATGAATTTTACACCGAATTGCATTGAAACTATCATATTGTGCTGATTTTTTGCTTTTTTTTTTTTCTTTTTTTTTTGTGATATATATGTGTTTTAGGGTACGTCATGTGTGCAGTCTTGAGAGACGGTTAATGGGGGCCCAAATATTCGCCGTTTTCATTGGCAATTGCGGTGCGAATTTTATCAAAATTTTAAAAAACAAACGATATGAGACCATAGTGCAAACATCAAAAAAGAAAACAGACCCAAAAAAAAAAAAAAA
>BFEA01000029.1:2518954-2532952 GCA_003427395.1 Chara braunii
GTTCATTGATTAGTCCTCTGTAAGTAAACTGACGCGTTGATTGCTTGTTGCTTGTGTACGCTTACTGGTGTGGAGGGAGGGTTGGGGGGGGGGGGTGCATAGGATTGATCGCATCTCTGCCCTCCCCTCCCCCCCCCCGCGTCCCCCTCTTTCTTTTCCCCCCCAATCTCAACCCGAGCGGTATTTGGTTCAATCTCCTGGCGTGCATTCGGTCGGTGTTTGTTTTGCTGAGCTGAATGTTTGCGCGAAGGGGAACGAGAATAGAACGGCGGTAAGGAAGGTCGGATCGCTGGATGTACAAAAATAATAAGTATGCCTGGTAGTCTTGAATGGATCACAACCGGTTAATCAACGAACCAATCAACCAACCAATCGACGAACCAATCTAGCTCAGCGAAATAATCGGTGAACCTGGTTTATTCGTTGGCGTTTCAGTCAGCTGATTGGGCGACTCGATTTGATTGATGAAAAAAATGTATTCACTGTATAGTTCAGTTGTAGGTTATCTCATTGGTTGATCAGGCAATTACCCATGTAAGTAGTCAGCTGATTGTGGATGTCAGACGTTTATCGACTGACCGATGGCTGGGTTTTATCAGACGAAATTTATCGCAATTACCCTTCCTCCCTTGACCCCTTCCTCCCCTCCCCCCTCAAGCAGCAAGGAAAAAAAGATATGAAAACTCTCTTGATTGTTCTCTATAGTACGTTGAAGCAACGTGGTTTGAACCTCGGACCTCGTTGATTTAGGGGTGAAAAAATGCGGGGGCTTATATTCTGACCTCCCTCCTCATCCCCATCCTCGTCCAGTTTAGCCCATCCTGGTCTGTTATGGCCCCATCCCATCCTGGTCCATTATGGTCCTTCCTGGCACATTTTCAGCCATCCTGGCCCCTTTTGGTCCTCATGGCCCATTTTGGTCCATCCTGGGTTGCCGATCACGGCCCCTCCTGGCCCGTCTGGCCCTTCCTGGTCCATTTTGGCTCATCCTGAGTGAGAAGGTGATGAAGAAAAAGAAGAGGAAAAAAGAAATATGACATTCTGATACACATTGTATGATTTCCTTGTAAGCATACAGTGAGTGTATGTGAATGGCGTACAGTCAGTGTATGCGGCATGGTTTGATTTTGGACTCTGTATAGATAAGTGAGAAAATGCGGGGGTCATCTTTCTTCCTCCCGCCCCCTCCTTCCCCCCCGTCCTTCCCCTTTTGATCGGGGTACAAATTTGTGAAAAAAATAAATCAGACCGAAATGGTTGGCGGCGTTGTGTGCATGCATGCATGCCACGTGGAACGTGGTTTGAAAAGCTTGTGATCACCTTATGCAAGGACTTTTTCGATTTCTCTTAGACATCACTTCCTTAATTAATTGTAATGATTTTCGTTATCCTCCTGATCAGTGAATTTTGATTTTCCCACGACAACGGTCCATTATCAGTCCACTTCTTTTGTTTCACAATTTATAATCGTAAGCGTACTCGATAATTTATTGTATGCCATGATGATGATGATGATGATGATGATGACACATTTGGTGATGATGACAGCATCATCATCGTCATCATCGTCATCATCATTGTCATGATCATCCGCGTCGTGATTGTCGTCCTTATCAGCCTCATCATAATCGTCATGGATTATCGCCCGTTTATCGTGACGATTATGCCTAACTTTTAGCCTCCACCCGAGGAGACTACTACGTACGTCTCTGCGGAATGTTATGCCTTGTATCCTCCTTGAGATGCATTACACGGCACAGCCTCAGAGCCTGCTGCTGCAGCTCTCTCTCCGTCGGCCACTGAAATGTTCTTGCTAGAATCTCTCTCTCTCTCTCTCTCTCTCTCTCTCTCTCTCTCTCTCTCTCTCTCTCTCTCTCTCTCTCTCTCTCTCTCTCTCTCTCTCTCTCTCTCTCTCTCTCGCTAGCTTGCTCGCTCGCTGTGTACCTGTCTTACATGTGTATGTACTTTCGTGGTCTTTGATTGGCTGTGAAGTTTAGTATTGTCAGACATTCTAAAAAGGACGGGGGAATTTAAAATATGAGTTTTGTGCGTTTGCAGGGGCGCCTATCCTACACTGAAGAATTTCTGGTGGGACGCTTGCACCTGAAGACGATGATTTCCTTGACACTGGGGCCGCCAAGTGTGAGGAATGTGTCCTCATGGGGCCCTAGCCAACATCTACATATTCTGAACTGTGACCCCCAGCAAGCCTCGGGCGGGCCCGAATATGCACGATACGCCTTTGTCTTGGCATTTTTGAATATGGGTATCACACAGCTGCAGCATGCCAGTCAGTTGAATTGCAACCCGGGCCTCTCCCTGGCTCCTTCCAGAAGCAGCAGCTGTGTCAAGCAGTTGAGCCCAGGATGCAGGTGGTTGCACCCTGGGTGCACACAGTGTGAGGCCGACACATCACAAGTGGCCGTGGGCCAAATGAGAATGCAGCATTGTCGTCACACCTACCCTGCGGGCCAATGCAAACACGGCAAACACTTGGAGCCTGGAGGCAACCTGAAGGTGCCCAACCGCAGAGGACCCAGGCCCTTAACTGTAGGAATGGGCCTGGATGCGGACACTGGGGCCCGATCGGAAGCTACTGGAAACTTCCTCGGCCAGGCCTAGGCAGCCCAGCAGGGCAGCTACTCCCATATAGGGAGGAGGCCGGCCGGAGGCTGGCATTCTGGCCTAGGCAGGCAATGCAGACATGCTGCTGCATTGCTGCGCAGGTGTCTGCATTAGCGCATGCTGGCTGGGGCGCAAGCAGGCACTATGAGGTGACGGGTGCTGCAGGGCAGCGCGGTGCTGAACGGCCATAGCCGGGCTGCAGGGATGCAGGCAGGTGATGGGCGACGGTGGTCTTTAGGGAAGGAGGGGCATGAGTGAGTGGAGAAGGTCTGATGAGGGGAGAAGAGAGAACGTACCTGGTATATGCGGGAGGTTGGCATTGGGGTTGATGTCGTATACATTGGTCTTCGATGACGAAGAGATCCTCTTGCACGAATGTAGATAGGATAGATAGGCTGAGTAGAGTAGGTTGGGCGCTGGGCTCCATATAGTAGGAGTGACCTTGGATACTGCGTTGGTGTGGCACGAGGACTTGGACATCGGCTCACGAGTTCATTGTATTGCTCTTATGTGGACGGAATCTTGGTACATGACTATCTGAACTTCTGCGTGATTTTGCAACTTACTATCTGGACTTCTGCGTGATTTTGCAACTTGTTTTTTTGTCTATCGCTCTCGCTCATATTCCGTGCAATAGGGTATCGGAGCGAGGTTCGAGATCGCCATTATCGTGCGCTGGCGACATTGTTACTTGGTGCGCTAGCGACGCTTCTTTGCTGTAAGGATACTTTGGCACTAGCATAATTAGCCAGTCCTGGGTACAGGGGAGTTGGCTGGAAGGTTGGCACAGTGTGGGAGTTGTGGCGACAGTGGATGTATGTGTGATAATGAGAGCATTCTGATGTGGCATTTTGGCTGAGGTGGCATTGCATTGTGTTGTGGGTGGTATTGAGGTTATGACCGGTCATCAAAATGCACGTTGGCTCAATTGGTGAGAAATTTGTGGTTGGGGGCAAGCTATCTCCAGGTACATTGTTCCCTTACCTTATCTTCCCTCTCAGTCTCTTCTTACCATGAGGAAGTGAGTTCAACTTGAGGGTCCTCTTTTGAGTAAGGAGTTGTGAGCGCTCTACCTTGAAAAACAAAATTTTTCCGGTGGTGCATTTGGAAGGAGAGGGCGGTGCCTCTGAAGGGCCTTGGTCGAAGCACGAGTCACTTTCACCATGCCAACCCATGGGAGTAGTAGTGCATCTGGTACGAGAGGGTAGTGCCTCTGAAGGGCCCTGGTTGAAGCCCGGGCCGCTGTTACCATGCCAACCCATGGGAGTAGGACACGCAGGACATGTTCCTTTGTTCTTTGAAGCTTTTCATTGCGCCAGTAGAGGAAATGTGGACTGACCAGTCCTTTGCAGACGCTCACCAGACTGTCTTTAAATATTTCTAGCGGGCTTCTGATCTGAATACTTATTGTGATCGTCGATCTGTCTGCGGTGTTAAATTATTCTTAAGGACCTTGGGGGTTATCCTTAAACTGCCTCTTGATCAGCCAGATCAATCATACGTAAGGCTTGTTGCTCGCGAGGGAAAATAAAGCGTCTTTAGGATGTATCTGGTAAAGGGTATCCGGATTGCATCTAGTTTGCTGTCCATCGAAGCATGCATGGAAGAAAGAAGAAAAGTCCACAAAAGTGGATAAAAAAGGGTAATCGATCGATGATGGTTGATTCTGATGGGAATCAAACTGAGATCGGCGATTATTCCGACCTAGTGGACGAGACAGAGTTTGGAAGTAAGGACAGTGTTGAGGGTAGCAACCTTGCTTCATTGGTAAATGTTAAGACAGGTGGTCGCAGCAAGGGCGGCCAACAGAAGAGTCAAGGGTAGACTCAGAAAGCAAACAAGACTCTGGCTTGGGTGAGAGGGAGTCTAGATCACGATGTATGGCGAGACCGTTGATAAGCGCATTAGCTCCCGCCTTTCTCGCAAAGGCGAGAGCCCTCACGCTCGACAGGTGGCGCTGTTCCCAGGGACAACGGTTATTTACCGTTGTCTCTAGCGGAACGACAATCGGGTAATATTGCTAAATGATACTATGAATTGGATTGAATGTTGTTTGTAACTTGGAATTAACTATTAAATAATTTTACCACTCATCGTTTCATTTACGAAGCAAGTGGTACTAACAATTTTTTTTATATCTAGTTAAAATTGATTTCAATAGTATTGAAATGGTAAGGTTGAAAGTGATATTTTTCAGATTAACACTTATAGTTATTTTCCCAATTGATTTCAATTATTAATGAAGTATTTTGCCTTTTGCAGGACACCTCAATCAGGAAAGGAGCCTTTGTTTATATGAGTCGTCTCTTTGAAGGCAGCGAAGTCAATGAATTCTTGTAGGCATTTCAAAGCTTAGCAATGCGGATGTTTTGGGAATAACACCATAATTTTTTTTCCATCTTGAATTTCATCGCCAAAATGTTAAAACCCGATATTAGACTCCTTTCATGAGCATCCGAGACTTTGGAAGGATTCGAGAGAGTAATGCTAGCCAAGTTCTTGGAATCCCTCGAAGATAGGGTGCAAAAGGGTAAAAGGAAGTTAGGTAGTGAGTCTGACCAGTTAGAGCGACCTCGTAAGCTTACTAAAGTCGAAAGGGTTGCGCGTAATTTGACCTGAGTGGGTCAAGGGACTTGTTAGAAAGGAAAACAAGCTATATGTCAGCACGAGTAAAAAAAAAACATTCGCACTGCTCTGGGTAAGTTACTGAACCAGAATGATTATTCGAATCAATAAGTCAAGGCAAATAAAACTTATGGATGTCGCAAGCTTTGAAAGTGTACATATTGTGGCATGTGCGGTCATAAAATAAGATTATGCAGACGCATTGACTATAATATTGGAGAGGGAATTGTAAGTAGGCGAGAGGGTGGAGTCTGTAAAAATTGTAATTTTGTGTTCGTCTTCTTTATTAAAAAAAAACAAACAAATCTATTAAAAATTTATTTTATGATCGCATGTGGGGGAAGATTGAGGAATTATAGTAAATTTCGAATCTCTTCTCAATTCTTTGGTCGGTTGTCGCTACTACTTGATTTTGGGGTACTTTTAGGCACTATCGAGAAATCGTTGATCTTATTCTATGGATACCTCGGTTATTCTAGTCTTTGGCATAAAACTTTTGGTTCTTTAGTATTGAGAAGAAGCCACAACATAGGGAAATAAACTTTGACAAGATATATTTTTGTATATTAATTGGATTTACACTAATAATCTGAATTTTGTTGATACAATAAAGTGGACGACGAGGGAGTTTTTATGTAACATGAACTATGGGTTGATTAAGTTTCATTTTAAAACTTAAATAATTTTAGTCACCCAGACGAACTCGTGTTATAATAATTGATAAGTGTTATACTTGGTAATTAATTTTGTCATTTTACTGATACCACATTCATTTGTATTACATATGATATAGATGAACCTTTATTACACTTAGGGAATGATTAAATCATATCATTATGAAATTTCATGTGAGAGCATTTGTTCTAAATTGTTGTAAATTGTAATTGTCGATTTGAATATAACAGTTATTTTTTTATTGTCATGTCACGATATATTTCTGATGTAATTGTGAAGCTTTGTAGGTGGTAGTGAGGCTCGCACCAGAGCTTTGCTCATGGTTCATAGCGAGATGCTGTTTTTCGAATCCTATGTAGGTTAAGGAAGGGCAGCTACACTATCATTGAAAGGGAGAAAGGTGTAGTGACTTTATTAAGATACTGCTTATAGAGGAGACGATTACTGCTTGTTACGAGAGGAGTGGTTACATAATCTCGTATCAAGCAGGGTCACTTCACCTCTATGGTCGAGGCCTAACCAACGAGGGCTATGTGGGGTGGAGATGTCTAGCTCTATTGGGAGGAGATTGATATGAGGTCATGACGTTGGAATCGGAAAGAATATGATGAGGCTCGAATCTGAAGCAGGGCTTGATGTGGACTTCTTATTTCATAAAAAGGATTACACCACTCCTCGACACAAGATACAGACAATTCAGGAACGTTTGACATGATAACTATGCGAGTTATTCTTTCTCTTTGAAGTTGGAATAAACTCAAAACTTGATGATGACTTTTGAATGAATGGTTGCTCTTTGAATGGTTTGTTCGGGCTATGTCTGAACAGATTCCGATAGGTGGATCTATTGTGATATCAACTTGAAGGTTGTCGGTTTTAAGCTTGTCAGGGGCGTAATCTGGTAACCATTCAGAGAAGAAAAAAAAAGTTGGCCGCCAATTGGAAGATCCTGGGATCATTATGAAAAAAAATCGTCTGTATTTTTGGCTTCAAGAAGCGTAATCTGGGTCCAAGTTTTGATTTTTGGCTTGCCATGGGCGGAATTTGGTACTACTCCAATTGATGAGTGAAATAATTATAAGTTTTTGGCTTTTAGATGCAGAATTTCATTTTGTTGTATTTATGTTGAGGTTTCTGGAGGCATAATTTAGTTTTGTTGATGTTATTATATTCAGACTGCTGGAAGCTGAATCCAAATTTGTCGGTGAAACCTTCCGTTTTTGTTTTTTCACTATTATTTTGGATTATTGTGTATTGTAATTATTGTTTTCACATGAAAATTTAATAAGAATGCTGACTTTGTATTTTGATGGTGAACGACGGGGACGTCGTTCAATAGGGTTTGGGAATGTTGTTGGGGCAGAAACCCTGTCAAGGGTATCTACCCGGTGTTTTTAAATGTCGGACGATATGCGGTTTAATAATTCGGGGGTCAGAACTTGATGAGACGGATTTTTTATGTCGGAAGTTTAATCGGACATTATCTATGACCAAAGGACTAAAACTTTCTGAACCTAAGACCTGACGCCCGCAACATCTGAAATTGGTGACGAGAACCGGCGATGTGGACGATCTCTCCCCATCTTTGGTAAGGCCACACGGAGGTACAGTCGATATATATCCCTCTCTGCCTACGGTTTACCGGGCAGTTCTATTTGACGATATATATATATTGTCACAGCCTCTCGTTTGTTGTCCTCTTCTCACTCTCTGCCTACGGTTTACCGGGCAGTTCTGTTTGTGACGATATATATATATTATACCTATTCTACCTAAAATGAGGACAACCACGTGATTCAAAGCCTAAGCGGTTATTAAGGACCATCCCTAAGGTGCGCAGCTGCGGCCTAACCAGGGAAGGCAGACTGTATGGCTAAAAAATGGCCGAGAGGGCTCGCTTTTATGAAAAGGAGGGAGCCGATGCGCTCGACAGATAAGCTGTTGTTGAGAGGAGGTGTCGCTGGAGGAGTAGTGGAGCTCTGCAGGGAGGTAGAGGTAGAGGGAAGCGGTCATAGCCAGAGGTTGGAAGCTCACTACTCGACCTCTGCATTGGTGTTGCGGCCTGCAAACTGCGTTGGGGTCCACATGGTGCTCCAAGCGGCACCCGTTTTAGTAGGTTTGTGATGTCGGATTGCCAGCACTTCAACCACATTTGTTTTAAACGGAGGTGCTGCAGATTTGTCGCGTGGCGCCGACGTCTTCTTTCATGTGAGTGTGGGAAGGCGTTGCTCGATCACTTGCACAACGAACGTTGTCGGGGCAGAAATCCTGACAAGGATATCTGGTCGGTGTTCTTAAATGTCGCAAGGTGTCCGGCTTAGTAAAAGGTTATCCTGGTGTCACAACTCGATGAGATTGATTATATGCTGGAAGTTTATTCAGACCGGACGTTTAACTGAGATACTAAATTTTTTTGAACCTAAAACCTGACGTTCGCAACATCAGGAATTGACGACGAGAACCACAGCGTGGCTGATCTCTCCCCATATTTAGTAAGGCCGCACGATTGTACGATTATATATATATATATATATCTATATATATAGATATAGATATATATAGATATATATAGATATATAGATATAGATATATTCTACCTAAAATGCGGATGCGCGGCTTAACAACCGCGCGATTCAGAACTTAAGTGGTTAACAAGGACCACCGCTAAGGTGCGCGGCCGTGGCATAGTCAGGGAAGGACAACCGTATGGCTAAAAGATGGTCGGGGGGACTCTCGTGTTTTGCGAGAAGGCGGGAGCCGATACGCTCGACACCGCTATTCACGAGGAGCTTACGTAAACTACTGTGAGTACAACCATCAATAGTTTAGATGCAAGAACGTGAAAGTATCGCAGAAAATACCTCCCAAAGGTGGTTTTGGGAATTCTTCTTCCCAAGGGGAGACTTGCACGAGCTCCAACTCAGGAAACACATCGGGTCAGTAGAAGTTGTAGCTGCTTCTACTCCTGATGAAGTGGGCGATGTACCCTCCCCACTTCAAGAGTTCGTCGAAACTATTGACTCTTTAGTTAGTCCGCTGATGCGTTTTGACCCTACGATACTTTGTTCGTTGGATGTATCTGAGGCCTTAAAGAACTTACAAACTGAGTGGTCGGCAAGAGACCCTTGTGAGTCTTTGGTGACACTAAGTCGTGATCTTCCTAACCCAATGATACTATGTTCGTTAGATGTGTTTGAGGCCTTAGAGGACTTACAAACTAAGTGGTCAGCAAATGGATCCTTGTGAGTCTTGGGTGGTACTAAGTCGTGGTCCTAGAGGGGAGCATTTCGCAGTGGAAGTTGGTGTAGGTGGTCACAAGTATGGTGCCTTCATAGACATCAGCTCCACATAGAACTTCATAAGTTGCAACTACGTTGATAGACTTCGCCTAAAGGACTGGGTGCAGGGGCTTAGCAGACCTGTAGCATCTACTTTGGTCAACAAAGAACACATGTTGGCAGAAAACTACGTCAAGGATGTGGTCTGCACCTTATCTTATTGAGGTGGGGAGCTGAATCACAAGATTTTGTTCCTAGTCAGCGACGGCTTACCATTTGATATGTTGTTAGGAATGTACTACCTCGAGGTTGCAAATCCTCACTTTGACGGAGACAAGGAAGTGCTAAAGCATGAGTTGTCTAATGGAGAACCATTAGAATAGCTAAGTACAAGGCTAATAGGTAAATTGGCTCCAATGGGTGCTTGCGTGCACTAGCATTCTACAATTATTACAAACTGAACCAAGAGAAGGGTATGTACCTAGTTTTTGTCTTTGAGAAATGAGAGGCAATTAAAACACCACTTAGATATAATTCGTTGTTGCTAAGTACCCGTTTCTGTTTGAGGAGCCTTCATGAGCCGTGGATAGGGAGGTTGTCCATGTCATAGAGATAATTCCAGGGAGCAAGATACCCAAAGGACGAATTTATAGGATGACACTAGCAACTTAAAGAGTTTACAGAAAAGGGTTTGCCCCGAAAAAGGGGGGGACACTGAGGATGTGCATTGATTATAGAGGCCTCAACGTCATCACTGTTGAGAGCGCAGAGCATCTACCTAACTACCGCACATCGACGACCTTTTGGATAGGGTGCAAGGGTGTAAGTACTTCACCAAGATAGACTTAAAATCTGGTTACCTTCAGATTGCCATTAGATTGGGGGACCAGTATAAAACCGCTTTTCAGACCAGGTGCGGTTTGTACGAGTTTGTGGTGATGTCCTTTGGTCTTTGCAATGCGTCGGGTACATTACAGCATGCCATGAATAAGATATTCCATCACTACTTGGATACGTTTATCGTCATGTACCTTTACGACATTCTTATCTTCAGTAGAACTATTGAGGAACATACTCAATATATAGAAATCGTACTTTCACTCCTACGACAACACAAACATAAGATTAACTTAAAGAAATGCGAGTTCGATTACACTAGAATCTTTTACTTCGGTCGTGAGATATCCGCGGAAGGGATAAGGCCCGGACATGCTAAGGTGATGACCATTCGTGAGTGGCCACGACCTCAGTCTGTGACCGGGATCAAATATTTTTTATGGATGACCGGCTACTATCGCAACTTCATGAAAAAACTATAATAGCATTGTGACCTCCTCTTTGACTGATCTAACTCGCTTTGACACACCATGGGAATGAACCGACGAGTGTGCAGTAGTCTTCGAGTGTTCGAAGCATGCTCACATGCACCATGAGGTTTTCATGGTTCTCGACCCGAAGAGGTCATTTGTTGTGACAACTTACGCAAGGCAATACGGCATTGGCACAGTGCTGACCCAACATGAAGGGAAGAAGTTAAGGTCAATCGAGTACATGAGCAAGAATATGTCATCCACCTACGAAAAGGAACTCCACGCTCTTTACAGAGCACTTGTCCACTAGAGATACTATGTGTTGGGAAATTTTTTCTATTTACGAACCGATCATCAGACACTCAAGTGGATAAAAACACAACCTGTCCTCTCTGACACACTCAAAAGTTGGATTGAAGTTATAGACGAATATGACTTCAAGCTAGATTAGTACGTGAAGGGAAAGGGCAACAAGGTTGTTGATGCGCTTTCGCGTAGGGAAGACGAAGTGGGTGTACTGATTATTGAGTTTGGCCTTGCAGATGATGTTACTCGATCAGTGGTGGAAGCCTACATGGAATACATCATCCACAAATTAAATGTTAAAGATAAAGTAACGCCTAACGAGCTTTGTGGTGGTGGATGGTTTACTTTTCGTTGAGAAGGCAAAATTTAAGAGATTGTGTATTCCATCTAGTGATTTTTTACGTAGTTTATTTTTAGTCGAGTGTCATGACGCATCGGGACATTTTCGCTATAAGAAGACTAGTGATAATTTAGTACCACGTTTCTAGTGGTCTGATATGCTTGATGATGCAAAAAAGTACATTCAGATTTGTCAAGTCTGTCATCGAGGCAAGTTGCGAACTCAAGCTCCGCTTAGGTTACTGAAGCCCTTGACCATTCCTGATAGTCGTGGACAAAAACTTCATGGACACACTCATGACCAACGAGAGTGGCAAGAGGCACATCTTCGTGATAGTTGACGGGTCACTAAGTACGCTAGACTAATTGTCATGCGAGAAACAATGAGGATACATCATGATATCAGGTTATTTATGGATAACTGGGTGCATGATTTCGGACTGCCCAAATCCATAGTTAGTGATAGAGATGTTCGTTTCACCAGTGAGATGTGGAAGAAGGCCGCTGAATAGATGGGCAACCAACTTCAAATAACTTCAGGGAATCACCCCGAAGCCAACGGTCAAGTTGAACAGATGAACCGTGTGATGCAACATTTGCTGACGTATTACATTAAGCCCAACCAGGATGATTGGGATGAAAAGTTGCCTCGCATCGCCAGTGTGTACAACAATGTTGTGCACATTACCACTGACATCAGTCCAAATCAGCTGCATATAGGGTGAAAACCTATATCCGCTCTAGACTTCCTCCTGCCTGAAAACCGATGTGCTGCAACTCCTAGCACCATAAAAGTTAGCGTCTAGTATGTGAAGTTGCTGCACATCGACGAGAGTTGGTCACTTATGCACTTACCTCTTGTTTCACGCCTCAAAGCTTGCACCTTTCGCTGAGACACAACAATTCCCATCAAGGAGATCAATGTTGCCCCTAACCATGGATGACCTCGTGGACGTTAACGATATTTTGGAGCACATGGACATGTTTGTTCCCAAGCCTGTGGGTAGAGGAAGACCACCAAAACTCACCGGGTCAGATCCAGGCATCACATAGATCCAAAAGAAGACCAATGGTTCAGAAAAGACGAAGTGGTTGAAACAACCCCTCAAATTGTGGCATATTGTGAAAGAAGATTGAAGGGAAAGACTCCTACTAAAGAAGCATTTTAGTAAACTTTTGAAGCTAAAGGGGATGGAATGTGAGGAATGTGTCCTCATGGGGCCCTAGCCAACATTCACATGTTTTGG
This sequence comes from Chara braunii, assembly GCA_003427395.1. Classification (NCBI taxonomy): domain Eukaryota; kingdom Viridiplantae; phylum Streptophyta; class Charophyceae; order Charales; family Characeae; genus Chara; species Chara braunii. The sequence continues at coordinate 2,531,360 of BFEA01000029.1, forward strand.
ACTGTGGCCCCCAACAAGCCTCGTGCCTGCCCTAAGTGAAGGCGGGCCTGAATATGGACGAGAGACCCTCATCTCACCATTTTCCAATGTGGGTATCAGACAGTTGCAGCACGTCAGTTGGTTGAAGTGCAAACTGGGACTCTCCCTGGATCCTTCCAAAAGCAGCAACTTCATCAAGCAGTTGAGTCCAAGACGCAGGTGGTTGCGCCTTGGGCACACGCAGTGTGAGGCCGACACATCACGAAGTGGTCGCCGGAATCCAACATTGTCATCACACCTAGCCCACGGGTCAATGTAAACACGACAAACACTCCGACCCTGGAGGCAATTTGAAGGTGCACAACCGAAGAGGGTCCAAACCCTTAACTGTAAGAATGGGCCTGGACGCAGCGACCGGAAGCTATTGGGAACTGCCTCTGTCTGGCCTAGGCACATCAGCAAGTGGCCCCCAACAAGCCTCGTGCCTGCCCTAAGTGAAGGTGGGCCTGAATATGGACGAGAGACCCTCATCTCAACATTTTCCAATGCCGGTATCAGACAGTTGCAGCACGTCAGTTGGTTGAAGTGCAAACTGGGACTCTCCCTGGCTCCTTCCAGAAGCAGCAACTTCATCAAGCAGTTGAGTCCAGGACGCAGGTGGTTGCGCCTTGGGCACACGCAGTGTGAGGCCGACACATCACGAAGTGGCCGCGGGCCAATGAGAATCCAACATTGTCATCACACCTAGCCCACGAGTCAATGTAAACACGACAAACACTTGGAGCCTGGAGGCAATTTGAAGGTGCCCAACCGAAGAGGGCCCAAACCCTTAACTGTAAGAATGGGCCTGGACGCAGCGACCGGAAGCTACTGGGAACTTCCTCTGTTAGGCCTAGGCACCCCAGCAAGGCAGCTACTCCCATATAGGGAGGAGGCCGGCCAAAGGCTGGCATTCTGATCTAGGCATGCAATGCGGACACGTTGTGCAGATGTCTGCATTAGCGCATGCTGGCTGGGGCACAAGCGGGCGCTATGAGATGAAGGGCGTTGTAGGGCAGCCAGGCGCTTAGCAGCCATAGCCGGGTTGTAAGGGCGCAGGCAGGTGATGGGCGAAGGTGGTCCTTAAGGAAGGAGGCGCATGAGTGGGTGGACAAGGTCTGATGAGGGGAGAAGACATAACATACCTTATATATGTGGAAGGTCGACATTGGAGTTGACGTCACATACGTTGGTCTTCGACGATGAAGTGATCATGTTGCACGATTGTACATAGGATAAATAGGCTGGGTAGAGTAGGTTGGGAGATGGGCGCTATACATTAAGAGCGATATAAGAAACTGCATTGGTGTGGACCGAGGGCTTGAACGTTGGCTCACAAGCTCATTGTATCGCTCTTATGTGGATGGAGTCCTGGTGCATTTATGCTATTTGCTTGGTACATGACTATCTGGACTTCTGTGTGATTTTGCAACTTGTTTTTTTGTGTATCGCTCTCACTCATATTCCTTGCATGAGGATCTCCGTGAGTTCTGTCAGGCCAAAAACATCATCTCTGGACACTTCTACGTGGAAACGTTTCAGGCATGTGCTTTTTTTTTTTTTTTTTTTTTTTTT
>BFEA01000029.1:2560912-2583296 GCA_003427395.1 Chara braunii
CGTTTAATCACGTTCAATCGCGTTGAAATGCGTTCAATCGCGTTTAACGTCGTTGAATTAAAAATTCAACGGCGTCAAACGCCGTCACCCGTCGATGTGCAGATCCCCCGTCGTCGTTGCCGCGGCACGCGCGCTCCCACTCTGCTGCCATTTCTGCTCCGCTCCAGCCGCCGCTTCCTCTCTCTCTCTCTCTCTCTCTCTCTCTCTCTCTCTCTCTCTCTCTCTCTCTCTCGTCCGCGCGTTCGACGTAGGGGGGACTCGTTTGTCGCGTCGGAGCGTTATGGCTCGCGTGGCAAATGAGGTGCGGTCGAACGCAATGGTCTTCTTTAGTACCCGTTCGGACCGTTCCCCTTGCCCCCCCCCCCAACAGACCGCCGAAGGCCAGTACCCAGCAAACGCCCTGCACGACGCAAAGGGGTTCACACGTTTTTTTTTTTTTTTTTTTTTTTGAAAAAAAAAATGAATGCATAGGGTGGTACCCGACAACGGCCACTACCACCCCATACCTTCAGAACACCCGAACCCCCCCCCCCAGACGCTGTCGCACTTTTTTCCAGTCGGGCCACTTTGGGCGACCGGAAAGCCAACAGGCTGTCACGCAGGGTTTTGTTTGTGATTGCAATAAATAAAATAAATTAAATAATGCAAATGCCTTCCTGTTGTGTGCGTCCGGCTTCGAGCGAGACCCTTCAATTGCGATCTTCGCCGGTCCCCGGTCTTAGGAATCTTTTATTTTGATTCGGAACAACAGAGAATCATGCAAATAATAGTCATAAAATTTATCGAGTGTTATGCATGCATTAATTATGTCGATCCGATTTTGAGAACTGTGACAGAATCATCCACGAAAGCAATCACCAGGCAAGATTGATGCAAGAAGCAAGACCGACTGACTCGAGCAATGACAGGTTCAAATCAATGAGGGAAGAATGAGAACTCATAATAATCTCAGAAAGTACACATAAACAAGCATGGTCAGTACCTCTCAAGAGTCCTCACTCATCCCGCTGGTCAATCTCTTTCATTCTCTCTTCTCACTGTTCATCTTTGCTGCTGTGACCCATGCCTACGTACAATCAGAGATTGAGACCTCGTGACAAAAAGCCACCTGAAACCAGCAAGCTCTGAGCATGACCATCCGAGATACATAACACGGAAGTTAATCATGGAGCAAAACTCCTCCCATAATGTAGGCAGCCCATCCACCGAAAAGACCCCTCGTCTCAGGTAAGGGTACTCGGTAGGCTCAATTAGCGCCTCAATGTCGATCACCGCTAGAGAGATGTACCTCTCCGCCAAGCCAATCACGTCGAGCCAACTCGTGCCATCAGTGAGGAGGGAAGGAAGCTTTGGCCCGAAGCTGTGGATCAGCGTAGTGCCACTCTCATCGAGCTCCCTCTCCCTCTGCTCGAGATACCTTGTGGCGGAGATCCAAACTGCGTCAAAATGATCATGAGCCTCCTTCCCCTTCTTCAGGTACGGCCTCAAGTCATGAATAGTACCGTCTGCAAAGCTGGTCTGGACAACAAAGATTGACAAGTCTCCCTGTTTGAAGCCGATGGCATTGACATACTGGTAACGGATGACCTTCTTACGTGAAAACTGGTTGAGATTGATCGGCACTGACTCGCTGACCAGGAAAGATTGGACCGAACTCATGGATGTGGTGTCTGATGTTTGCCGACTTTCTATGACTTGATCGTCGATCTGATTACAAAACTGGTTACTGAATTGATTGCTGAATGTCCGGATAAGCGAGTTGTTTCTGTTCAGAGACAAAACACTCACTGGTGGTTGCCAACAGTCCTCCTCGCTTCCTCAATAGTACCCACAGAAGTTATGGTGGCACATAGTTTGTCATTCTTATCGTGCAAATAGTACGTGTACTCGATTTTAGTACGATTCCTCACGAGGGCCAGTGCATGTTCCATCATCATAGTAGTCTGCTGATTGTACTTCTCAACTGCACTTTCCCTCCAAGTCTCCGCAGTGCCCTGATACAGCAAGCAAGAGACTCTAACTGTGTTGTTGCTCTCCATATTCTCACCGAATTTTCACTACATCAGTTCTCCTAGCTCGAGACGGGTGACCCTTTGATGATCTGGGTATGAAAAGGCTATTGGGTTGATTGCTAGACTGCTGATAACTGGTGGCTGATAACTAGCTGTTGTTTCCTGAATGTTGCATCTTGATGCTGATTAGGAGACTGAACGATTGCTGACCAGAAAAAAAAAAAAACTTAGTAGCTGCTGATCAGAAAGTTTGTTCAACTACTGATCAGAAAACTGATTGCTTGCAACTCTGAAGACTTGATTGCTTGCTGTTCTAGAAGACTGATTGCTTGTGTTTCTGGAAACTGATTGCTTGGATTGCTGGTGTTTCCGGAAACTGATTGCTTGTGGTTCTGGGAACTGATTGCTAGTACTCTTGGAAACTGATTGTTTGTGTCCTTGGAAACTGATTGCTTGTGTCCTTGGAAACTGATTGCTGGTGTTTCTGTAAACTGAGTGTTGATTAGATATCGAGTGCTGATTGAAGTCTCCTAAATGAACTCAGTTGTTTTCAAGTCCCTGAGCCGCAGACTCACGAGCCGTCGTGCTGCGGAAACAAGGCAACAGAAACTTCTGAAGTGCTCACCGTTCAGGTGTCAACTAGGTTCATAATAGTAATTTTGAGAGTTGCTGAGTTCATGCAAGCTTCACTAAAGCCTGTTCCAAGCTCTCTAGAGAGAAGATGGTACTGTGTAATCTACCATCATGCCCGTAGAAATAAACTACATATTCGATGTATTTCTCTCCTTTCACCATCTGAACTGCGTGTTCACGTTGCGTTTCCCTAAAAGATTCCATAATCCGATATGCCTCTTCCTCCCATACTTCTCCCTTGTCCCTGTTCGACCTGCACTTTACAATCAGGACCTCCCCTTCTTTCATGATCCCTTTTTGTCGTACTCTGAGATTCGAGCCACGGCCTGATCAACTCACGGGTAAAAATAAGACTTTCATATCCAGAGTGTAAAGGCTATTTTCAGCAGACCCTTTCAAGTTGGTGCGGCCTCTTCAGCAACTACTGGGAAGTGAAAAGGGTAATTTAGCAAGGGGCGCTCAATATCGCCCTGTATGATCGTCCATAAACGATGAGGTAATGGGTACGGAAAGCAAAAGCTAAATCAGACACTTGGCGGAATCATAATTATTCTGATTAATGAAAGTTGTGGAATATTTATCCTTAACTGTTGATCGGCACCTGGTGTACGGGGTAGCCCCCCCCTTGTGAAGAGGTACTACTGCGCAACACTAACATATCTGGTTGATCCCTATTCGTACGGGCTGACATCAGGTTACGTCAAGCGTCTCTTTAATAACTTCTCCCCAATAACCTTTGTTGTCCGGATGAAGGACCCAGCGCACCAAAATCAACCCATCTTGTGCGACACTCTGAGTATTTCAACCGGACTAGAGTGGGCAGAACTTAACTGTCTAAATAACAGGCTGAATCAGGCGGTCGGTTCTGGTGAGATGGGTCGTAGAACGTCCAGGTTCTCGTAGTGCACGATTTTTCATGTGCTCATGCCTCAAATGAGAATTCTAAATGCAGGTAAGAAAAGACAAAGACATGTGCATTCTTCATTCAATTACAAAAGCAGATAAGTCAGGTCACAAGTGATAGCCAACTCTGGGCTTAAGATCCTTTCGGTTGTCTTTGCACAACAACCTCCTATATAAAACGAGCTTCGACACAATCAGTGGTTTCAGACGTTAGACGTCACCCTCATTACCAGGTGCTGCTTTCAGATTTTGCTCGGATACTAATTCGTAATAGTTTATGGATACCCCAACTACGAGATTCCGACCGAGTTTTGCTGAAACTCGGCTCTGATTATAGGCAAAGTCATTAGAACAAAATGGTTTCCACCAACTTAAGCTGACCCTCAAATCAGGGAAGATCTTTCAAACTCAGTGTGCCATAAATCTTCACTCGCGTGACCTCAGAATCTGACAACCATATTTAATCCCCATCAAGCAGATACTTAGCTAGCAAAAAGGCTATCTTCCACATAGCAGATCGCTTCTTGCTCATCGACAATGGTAAGGGAAAACTGTTAGTACTAGGAGGCGGTACTCGAGCTGGACTCGGAACTCAGGACCACCTCGTGCGGTTTCTTTGTTTCGTGCTTACAGAGTCACCGATTAGCCCTTCTAGGGAAGGGCTCAAGACGGACAACTCTTATCTCATACCCCCTTGAGTATCCACTTGTAAACCAACGACCTGACCCTTCTCAACCTTCACCGTGCCCCCTTTCCAGGACCAGATCCCCCTTTTCCATCAATAGAGTACCAACAACAAGGGAAACACAAGTCAAGGGAGATGTATGTGATGCACTTACTATGCGGTGTTCTTGAGCTTTCTAATCAAGACCCATTTGCAACCCTCATCTTACTCTGACTCTTGTCCCTCATCATTTTTGTCCAAGTCAGCCAGTAAAAGTCTTGGTAATGATCACAGTCGTGGCAAGGGAAGGCAAAAGGGTCCGAGTCTTATCAGCCCAAGATGTTTAGTAGACCCATTTCATTTCCCCTTCCTTTCTTTTTAGTTAATCTTAATGGAAAAAAAAAGAAAAGGAAAAGAACACCATGCTCTCCCAATAGTAACCTCTTCCATGCGTCATCCGACTCCGAATCGTGAAACAGCTTACCAAGGACAGCGCGAGATAAGCAAGACAATCAGAGGTGAAAAAAACTCCCTTACTTTAAACTTAAGAGATAGCAGTCGCTTACGAAAGCAGCCAATCGAACTATTGGCTCGAATGTGCGTCATGGCTGGCAGTAGAAAATCATTTTTTCCTCAAGGTAACCTTAATATTTCATCTTACCTGATTATAGAGACAAGATCACCAAACCAAAGAATCAGGGCTCATCACTGAAAGTACTCTGGCAGGTAGCRTTATTAAGTCCTGAAAACATACACGCCCCGTGACCARAGGATTATCATTGACAGTCAACCGTCACTCCACTCATATCCCTCGTTACAGTAACTGATCACATCCCGGTCAGCGCATCAGATTACTCTTTGGCTTTCATTTTCTCACCTCCCCGAACGACTGAATTTCATAACATCCGTCCAACTCAAACTCCGCAGGACTCTTCAACTCATCTGACAACTGTTGACGAGATTACCAGATGCGARCGGGGAAGTCAGCCATRCACCTCCCGCCATCACTAGCAAGCCTACGTCTCTTGGTACAAGGAAACTACCAGTCAACATCTAACTTGTGAACTTGTCACCCTTCAKWCAAGAAACTTGCACCTTGCTCCGTAACCTGCCTTTATATACTAGACCAGGTCAGCTCGAAATCGCTTCTTTTTCTTCCGTCCTCCATAATTCACACACTGCCCATCGATTCTTTCTCGGTGCTTCCCCGAATGGTAATCTCATCATCGCCCGACGTTAACTGTGGACCTAGAAGTACGACTTCTTTCCTTTTTTAAACATCGCCTTCACCTTCATGCTCGTAACAATTAGTCTTACCAAGAAGTCTGTGACTTTCCCCGACAGGAGATTCTACTCAGACTTGCGAAGAGAAGCAATGGTGTTCCTAGATGTCTTCCGGAGCTCGGCACGTGTGGAAGCGCTGGAAGGCGGGACAAAGCCTGTTGTTCTGGCTGTGCRTAAGAGGCTTGATTCTCTCCTTTTCTTGATYATCAGAAAGCGTCTATSACTAGGTCCACTGCTCGYTGCCCAGTCTTTCGTGCACAGACGTCAAGCTGACGTCARCATTCCTAACACATACCGCACTCGCTCCTCCTCCYCCTCTCACGCTGCCTCTGGCCTTGCTACGTGGAGCTCGTGCGCGCATGTAACCGCCTCTYGACTCAATCCCCGCGCTTGCTCCCTCTAACTCGCAAGCATGTCCTCTCTCTGTAGCTTGTCAGGCACTGCAGTCCAGTTGACKTCCATATCTCCCACCTKCTCACTCGCTTTGCTCTCTCTGTTAAATGCCTTAGCACGCGTTRGCCTTCTGCTTCATGCCTAGCGRCTTCCATCCCAGAACGACCCTCGCCAKCAGAGTCTCTCAAGAAAACGATACCTCGCACGATGACTGGACGAGTCACAGTGGTGTGATGGCGCTTGACGTGAACAGGAAACTCTCAGGCTCACGCGTGAGCTCATGCCACTCTCTCTACTTGTATCTCAGAATAGCACGTGTTGACCCTCTCCGGACGCTGCCCTCTCACACGCGCCCTTTCCCCCTGTTTTGCTTCTCACTCGTCCCGCGACCCCTCGGCGTCAGTTGTCGAGAGCTGGCCTTGGGTGCCCCTTCCACTGGGTCTGCCGCTCTGTGATGCCTCTGGATCTCACCTGGTCTGTTCCAGGACCTGAGATCCGTCTCCCGATCCGCATCACTCATCTCACTTTCCCCTCCTGAGTCTCTGTCCTGGTGGACCTGTTTCAGGTCCGCTGTGTCCATCGAGGTCTCAGTCTCGTGATAGGCCACCGTTATCCATAGCCTTGCCGTCACTCTGTCCCGTCTACAACGTCTCTCTGCTCGATCTCTCGCCTCCGAAATCGCGTCCTACAACTTCRGGGTAGTCCGCATCTCCCCCTCTCTTGCCCCCTCCACGTTGATCTTCATTACCAGCTCATCTCCRCCGTCATAATTGAGTATGACGGTAATCCAGGGCCCTTCCCCGRACACGGGCTTCCAACGGGCTTGGTGGTACCAGTACCCGGGCCTGTACCCAKGCAATGCCATAGTCACTTGAAATAGCCAAGAACTTAGTCTCCMGGCACTCGCACAGAGACAGCCCCTTACAGGCCCCGGAGCTCCGTCCTTTCCCTTGTCTCAGGCTCACAGCGCTAGTGCAGCGGAAATACTCTGCGACTAGCGTGCGTAYARCTAAACTCTTCTCTCTTTTATAGGTCATAACCCTGTGTTCTGAACGAGAGCTTCGAGTACTTTTCAAACTTCAACACTCTAATTTCTATAACTCCTAAAACAACTTCGCAAAAAAAAGAGATACGAGATGCCAACAGTCAAACTCATCTCCACAGACTAGACACAGTGGTCCCATAATGGGTTACTAGTGGGCGCTCGTGCTTCTTTAAAACCCATAGTCTGGCTTACCACCATCGGGTACCCGTGTCCGATGGTAAGGAGGGGGTTCATGAACTCCTATAGGGGGTGAAGAACCTCCTACCGATGCGGTCGCGGGTCGCCCCTCTTTTGGGGCCTAACTGCGAGGCGCTCAATCGGCGCTCACTTCCAGACTAAATAAGCGGGGCCGGCCAACTAGGACCACATATAAAAATCTGAACAGTTGGCCTCCCCATGATATGACAGAAACTGAGAAAAGGAAGGTCGCGCCTGAAGACTGATAAAGTAATAATAATAATAATAATAATAATAATAATAATAATAATAATAATAACATTAATCGCTGAAAAGGAAAGGGTGGCATCCCATAATTTCTCCGCGCAGAACCCTTGCCTGAATAGCGACCCACATTCATGCACAAGTCTAGCACCCGACTTTCAACCTTTTCCGTCCCTTTTCTTTCTTTTACTAATTTTCCTCCTTTTAGTCCTCACTGTATCTGCCTTTTATCCTGGCCACCGGGGTCCGCGCGATTCGGACAAATAGGTCTGGTACGGGCAGTATACGAGGGGTCAGGTAGGACCCAGACCATGAAACCAGTTGCAGTCTGAAACCTGAATCGGCAGCCCTCCCTACGAAGTGACAAAACTTCAGTTGAGAAGCTAAGAATAGGAAAATTATGTAAATAACAATAACAATAATAGACAGGAAATCGTAGCATCTCAGTGACTTGCGGCCACTGGATTTTCCCCATACAAAAGAGGGTTTAAATCTTGGCGTTTTCTTTTTTTTTTTCTCGTTTCCTTTCCGACAACGACTTTCTGTCTCGTGCACCTAACCCATAACTTGCCTAGGGCACGATCGGCGCGCAGCAGAAAAGACAACACCGGTTTTTTCACCTCCGCGTCCCAGGGCGAACCCGGCGGCTACCACGGCCACAGGCCGGTTGTGCTCTGCTGTATAGCAGGGCGCCGAGCCTGCGTGGGCCAATAGAAAGCCCTGTGGCGCACCTTTTGTTGAGGCAAGCACCAAACAGGGCCGGTCCACGTCACGGTACAACCCGGGTACCAGGGAACTTAATCCCGAAACGCTCATTGACCTCCCATAGGCCACAACACTAGGACAGAAGGCCGATATCAGGCAGGGTCCTGGTACACAAAGGAGAGCCGGATCGCCGTGCCCTCCGACATAATACCAAACCCCCACCCAGCGTCCCCGCTGGGTCGAAATGGACTTCACGTCCAGTATAAAATCAGCGTAAGTAAACAGTTTTCTCATTCATCCATACTCGTGACTTGCGGTAGCATCCATAGTGATTCAGCGCAGTCTATTCTCTGTTTTCCCCTTAGCACTCGCTACCCCTTCTCTCAACGCTCACCTATTTTCCTCTGCGTTAGCCATCTCTTTCTGTACTAGCTTCCTCCCTCTGCGGTAGGTTTTTTTCTCTGTGCTAGGCTCCTTCCTTAGCGTTCGTCTTCTTTCTGCGCTTGCTTTTTCTCTTATCGCTCATCTCCTCTCTCATGTAGCATGCTGTAGTCTCCCGTAGTCGGCGCGGTTATTTTTCTTTACTTCTTTGGTAGTCTTCCGCTCCCGTTTTCAGGATCTATCTCGTTATCGTAAACTTCACTCACACAACCTTCTCACATAGTCTTTAGCCACCTCACGTGCATCATGCCTAAGGCATGCCACGGACAGGGTAGAAGAAGAGGAGGAAGGAGAGGGAAGGCTAAAGAGGAGCCGCCGGCCAGGGCACGGCGAGATTATAATTCAGAGGAGGAGGAAGAGGAGGAGCCACGAGGCTACGACCGCACAAGGCCATACCCCCGCTATTCGCTAGCAGGGTGGTGCGAGAGGACTCCATCTCCAAATAGGATGGAGTTCCTCCGTAAAAAATTTGACGCGCGCTATGACACACCTAGCACCTGTTCACCCCCTTACATCCCTAGAGCTCCTTCCACTCCCGTTGTAAGCAAGGCCATAGTGCCGGCTCCACCTCCTTTTGTCCCCTGTGCCGTTACATCACCTCATCATCCCAGTCACTGCGTTCTCCTCAGCATCTTCCTTCTTCTCTTTCTCTTCCAACTCGAGCTCATGGTCGTCTTTTATGTCTTATATAAGCGCGACTTCTTTTCATCCTTTTGAATCCGATTTTTGGCTCACAAAATTCTCAAATCTAGTCCACTTCATAGCGTCCCAGGCCTGAGAGTTTGACTTCCTTGGGCCAGGGACGTCGGTTCCTCGTGAACCAGGCCGCTTGTCGGCCACCAAATAAAATTTTAAGAATGATTTTGTTTGCTTGTCTGACTTGTTCAGCTATTGATCTTTCACATGGGGATTACCTCAGCTCTTGATCAGGCATCTATGCCAGAGATGACCCCAGTAACGAGAGTACTCACTCTGTCTGCCATGCTGGAAATAGGGCATACCAAACCCTCTTTTCTGTTCTCTGGCCTGAGTGAGACGTCTTCTCATCTTCTCAAGCATCTGATGGGGATACCAAACCCTTTTTCTTTTTCCTGGTCTGGGAACTTCAGATAAGTATTTGTATACCTGCAAAACCTGCAAGTCCCACAGACAACAACCATGCCCCAGCAAGCAGACCCTCTGACAACCAGCAGTCAAGCATCAACAAATTAAAATAAAACCCATAAATAAAATAATAAATAATAAATAATAATTAATAATTAATACATAACAACTCTTCATACCCAAGATTTATTGATTGCCTTGGTTTCGGCCCACCACTGGCCAAGAATGCCAGACGTCCCGTCAGTCTGACATACCTCATTTGGCCCGCCTCGGGCCAGGACTAGTCAGACCATCTGTCTTGACAGCCCCTTTGACCTGCCTCAAGGTCAGGACCAATCATACCCACTACTCGAGTATGACAGCCCTTTGGCACTCTCGCCAGGACACCCAGACTATTGCGGGTCTGGTCACCCTATGACAGTGGACGTCCCGTCAGTCTGACTGTCCCGAATCAGGATTTGACCACTGCGGTCAGGGACCGGCTCACCTACCAGTTTTTTGCCAAGGGCGTTGGCTACCCCGCCCGGATTTTTGAACGTGGGACCCGGTCTAACCACAGTTCCAGGCTCTGGCTAACCTCACTGGATTGCAACCTCTAACTGCGGTAAGGTTCCAGCTGACCTTTTTCGACCTCATAGGCCAGACTCCTGGAGTTTTAGCCTCAGTCGACTACGGAATTTGACACTCGCGTCGGGGACCTGCTGACCCCACCAGATTGCAACCTACTGCGGTAAGGCTTTGGCTGGCCCCGACAATCAATGCACCCTTAAGCTAGAGAAGAGAGTCCCAGACACAGACAATGAAGCAAGCATATGGTAACCCACAAGCAAACTGCCCATGCGCCATAACAGGACAAACATTTCTCAAGAGGCCTCCCTTCAGTCTCAAGAGACACTGAACAATAACACGCTAGCCAACACTAAGAGTTCGCAAGAGACCTCCCTTCAGCCTCAAGCAAAAACTTATGCTAGCCCCAGAGAGGTCCCTTCCCTCAACTGGGATTTCTTTTCCAAGAGACGTCCCTTCAGTCTCAAGGAAATACTGAAACACTGATCTCCGATAGGTCCCTTCCCTCATCTGAGTGAAGATAGACCCTTAGCCAAGAAGCACGAAGTCCCTCTACTGACCACTCTCAGTCAAGTAAAGCTGAATTTATTTATGTCTGCCTTCATCTGAATTCCTTGGATGGACATTTTATTCAGAGACTCGAGGCTCTTCTACTGATAATTCTTAGTCAGACAGAACTGAACTTTCTCATGCTCATCATAAAACAGATAATTAACTGACATGCTGAAAAATTGAAAAGCTGAGCTGACCATGCTCAAACGATCACAGTCTGCTGAAAATTCAGTCTTATTGTCTCATTGTCTTGCTGTATTTTGTCTCTCAGTCTTCTGTAACTGTTCTCACTTAAATAGCCGATTTTTCTTCCCTTTCTTTGAAGTTACTGTAGGAATCAGATCTGGGTCTTTGAATATAAACTTACGAAGTCTCGACCCTGACACCATGTGATGAACCCTGGATCCATCAATTTCCGAAATCTCATAAACCTTGTCTTCTGCCTCCCCTGTGATTCTGTAAGGACCAAGCCATCTGGGTTCCAACCTATCTCAAGAGAACTGTCAAACAGAAGGACAACATCTCCAACCTTCAATTTTTTTTCTTCTTATATACCTCTTCTTGTTCCATCTTTCTTGATCTGATAGCCTGCTGGATGTCATCCTTTCTGCAGCATCCATCACTGCCTGATCAACTTCTGATATTTGCCTCATCTGTATCTGAAGAAGCTCTAAAATATAATAGTTTCTGTCACTTTCTTGACTTGACCATGTCTTGACAATATTTTCAATCGGCAATGTAGCGTATCGGCCATACCACAGAGTAAATAGTGCATAGCCAGTAGTTCTCTTGACCGTGATGTTATCAGCATATACAACAACTCTTAATACCTTTGGCCAATTGTTGAGATTCCCTTCACACCACTTAGCTAATGAATCTTTCAGGGTTTTGTGGCCTCTTTCAACAGGTGCATTCGCTTGAGGATGGTAAGTAGTCACATATCGAATCCTGACACCTAATCTGAGTGTGATCCTTCTAACAACCTCATTTCTGAATTTCGATCCTCTGTCTGAAACAAATTCTCTGATAAAAGGGTACCTGAGATAGACTTCTTCTATCCAGTCATCCACTTGCTCGACCGTCTTTCTTTTCAGATCTTTTGCCTCAACATATCTCAAGAAATTATCCCTCATGTTTAATATGTATCTCATCCCACCCTTGCCTGGAGGCATAGTGATGAGATCCAAATGAACTCTACTACCTGACTCTACCAGGATTGTAGGGAATAGGGCTCAATCATCCTTGTGGTAGACCTCTTCTGACATAAGACACATGATTTACAGTATCTGAAAATCATGTCTCTCATGCCAGGCCAGAAGTAGAGAATCAATACATCGACCAGCAAAAGATTCAGCGATGAGATCAACATTAGGAAGACTACATGGATCACGTACCGTCACGGAATTGAGCTTCTGAAGATTCTGTATCCATCTTAGTCCGCCCCCTGGTTTCCATAAACAAAACCAGTGGTTAGCATACCGTCCATCAGTAGGTTCCGCAACATTAGATGCAATTTTTTTATCAAGATACTTCACAACTTCTGCCTCTTCCTTCAAGGCATACTTGGTTGGTCTATCATTCCATAGAACATAATCAACTGTCCAAATCTTGGCCATTTTGATCATGTCCACGTCCAGTCGCCCTCTGTCTCCATCATTAAAGGAGAAAGCACCAGAGAATTCCTGACACATCCTGAAGATATATTTTTTCTCTTTAGACATGATAAACTGATCCGAGTCTATCTTCATTATGTCAAACCTCTCTTTGGTGACCGTATTCTCCAGTTTTGCTGATTCCCTCAATGCTCTTATAATTTTCTTCGTTGTTTCCAACGCTTCATCATATTTTTTTTCTATTAGGACTGCCACTGGGTTTTTCTTCACCCTCTTGGGCTTGTATTTTTTTTTTGACCCAGTGACTATTTTTCTAAAAAAGGGTAAGTCGATGCAAATCTCAATTCCATTTTCCCCCCCTTAACAGTCTCTACAGCTTTCTTGAAGGCTTGAATTTGTCCGTCCTCATTCTCGAGTTTACCAAGGGCTTTTATTATTTTTGAAACCTGATTGATTCTCACTGAAATCTCTTCTTTTGTTTTTTGTTTCCTTCCTCCTTTAGTCTCCTAACCCTTTCAGCAGATTCTTCCCTCCTGATCGAATTAGCAGATAGTTGATGCTTGAAATAATTTTTCGTACTGACCATAAAGGTCTGCTCTTGAGCAGTCTCGGGATCCTGTAGACTCATCCAAGATGATCCCTCATGACTGAAAAATTGGACTGCCTCCATCCTATGCAAGAATGGAGTTCCCAAGATACAGTCATGATCCAGATCCGGTACTACAAAACTCAGTAACTCCACAGTCATTGTCCCAACCCTGATAAGCAAATTATCAATAAATCCAGCCACGAACAACTCTCCTGCAATATTACTCAGTACATTTTGTGAAGATCTATCAATAGATAAATTACATGCTTCCATCGTTCTTCGTGAAAGAAGTATAATTTCTGCCCCAGAATCTACCAGGGCTAGAATCTTCACTTGATTAATGTGAATTGTAAGGTGTCCACAACCCATGGTTGCGAATCTCATCTTGCAACGTGGTAGTGATTTATTTACTTGGTTAGGAAAGATTGAACCCAAATAATTAACTTCCAATTTCTTCTTTTCAATTAACTTCTTCAACTCGTCTCTTAGTTTGAGCGCTAGCGTCATTGCTTCCTTGAAAGACAGTGTCACTTCCGTTTCTTCCAGCATTTTAGCAATTACATCAGAAATCACAGTCTCGTCATCCAAATCACTCTTGAGAATAAATTTCCTCTTTCTCCCCTGTTCATTCTTTTTCTGTAAACGTTCTGGTTCAGGATCATCAAGGATGTTAATAAGTGACTCCTCAGCCTTCTTTCTTTTCTTTTTTTCTATCATTTGAGGTGTCATACGGGTTTGATGGTTCCTCACTTCACCAACCCTGACACTGGGTTCTATGATAAGTTTTGGGGGTAGATCACCATGGAACGACATCATGTCAGCCAGGAGATGAGTCATTTCATTGGAAGAGGACTTTACTAATTCAGAAGGACTCTGAGAAGTCGGATTCTCTCCCAGTGGAGACTCACTTGTAGATGCCTCGCTAGACCTACACTTTGTCAATGTTAAGGACTGCAGAGACATCTCAATCGTGGTATAAGGGTCACCTGCTCTTTGTACCAGTTCATTAGGCAAGTCTCCAATGAGGAAATGGACATTCACATTGGTCTTTCTCTTCTTCTTAATTTTCATCTTCTCATCGTATTTAAGAGCAAGAAGCCTCATACCTCCTAGATGTCTGGGGTCCAACTTATTCCACGAACTATCACGGACGTGACTCATTGCATCTTTCTTTGTCACCCCACTCCTTACATCCTCATCAAGAGGTTTGCAATAGGTGGTAGTGTGACCCCCTTTACCACAGTAGTAGCAAGTAAAACTTCTCTTTGAACGCTCATCATATTTTATTCTCTCTCTATTTTTTCCATCATCATCCTTCTTATTCCTTTTGGATCTGGATGAATCTCCCTTCTTACCATAATTTTCGTTGTCATCATTGTCGTCATCATCTTCCTCACTTTCAGCCTTTTTCTTTCCTTTGTCATCCACAGCATGCGTTGCAGGTCTTGCAGGCATAAAGTTAGCCATCACTTTTTGAAGAATATTCTCAGCAGTCAGATTGCTCCCTATATTTATTCTATTCTCAGTTTCCGAATCCTTGGCCAAAGTACTGATCTGATTCAGTGACCATTTCTTATGGGAGACAGTAGGTAGAGTTCTTATGATTGCAACAATTTCATCTCATCTGAGAGGATAGTGCTGAGCCTGATTAAGAACTGCTTACCTTTCAATGTCAGTAAAATTTGTCAAAAATATGTGGCATCTCTGAGCTTCATCCAAATATGGAATTCTTCTTGCTGTTTGGATAAAGGTCTGAAGAAAAACGTTGAAAGTGTCATATTTAACTCTTCTAATGTTGAGTAAATCCTTAGTTGTAGTTGGAACTGAATCTTTCTCAAATTCTTTTTTTTGTCTCTCTTTGACCTCTTCCCATGTAGTGGCACCTTCCATTAGTTCCTGAACAACCAGTCTTGAGTCAGTATCACAATAAGATAGAAGATGCTTTAGCCGTTGCTTATCTGTCCAGCCATAACTGAGTCCAAATAACTCATACTCGTCCAGGAAATCATTAACTTAGGGTCCACTGAAGAAGGGAATACTCTCATCTGGCCTCTTTGCTCTTGCAATGTCTGACCCTCCTTTTATAGTATCAACTCTTTCAACCAACTCCCGTATAACTCCAACCAAAGCCTCTTCATTGGTCCCTGCTGATGTACTCAGTCTTCCTCGCCCTGCCATCTTGACCATAGATCTTTCCCGAATATTCTCTTCTCTTTCTGTCACTCTTATCCTTTTCTTCTCTGCCCCTCAATCTCTCACTCTTCTCGCAAGAGATACAGACTCGTTTCTCTCTTCTTTTGTCTGCTCTACCATCTGAGAGTTTTGTGCATATAAGGTATAAGCAATAATTGATTGGGTAGTGATCAAGGGCAATGCAATCCTTCTCAGCCTTCCAATGTAATCTTCAATCAACTTTCTCTCATCATCCCTACTCACTCTTCTGTCATATCCCTTTATAGGACCCTGAATCATTAAATATCGAGTCAGGTCTATAATCTCATAATCAAATTGCATCGTTTACATCCCACTGTTGATCCTTCTTGCAAGAGAGACCCGTTCCTGAAAAGTGTGATATGATACTCTCTCAGTAGTTCTCACTTTCACCACCTTTAACAGATAGCTTATCTCAGTCTGGTCAGTGATAATTCTCAAAGCAGAATCTCTCATGCGATCTAAGAAAGGCTGTAAAAACTCAAACTCATCTAGGGTAGGAAGATTTCTCTCAGAGATCCGAAGAGTCCCCTCTACCTTGACTACTCTACTTTCCAACACAACTCCTAGTGTGAACTGTTCAGTCAAACTGGGCATTGTTAATCATCATAAGCAATAACTGAAAGGTAGATTTCGAGTTGGACATAATCAGGGACCTCGAATCTGTGTTCAAAGGTACTCAGGAGTAGGGATTTTATCATCACAGTGGATTATTTTTCTCTTGTTCTACCAATCTCAGCAATGGCTTCCAACAGAGGCATCCAATCTCTCCTGCCTTCAAATCCCTTAACAAATGAGAACTCAGGAAAACTCTCAAATTGTCTTACTTCTTTCCCCCAGGTTACTTTTCTCTTTAACTTTTCAAGTCACTCCTTGGTTCTTATGAGACTAATATAAGCACTTGTCTGACACTTCAAGTAGTCATCTTCCTTTTCTAGACATGCCGGTACATAAATCCTTACGTCTAGGCTGCCTGTACTCAGAAATTTGACCACTGGGATGTTAAATATTATGGGCCCTCTCTCACAAGTATCATATCTCATGATCACAAAAGGATTATCACACCCTATCACCTCATAGAGTTTACCCCTTACAGTAGTTATCTTGGCTACTGAGAGTATTCTTTTTGGACTCTCTTCACTTTCCATGCGAACTCTATCATGGCATACCAATTGTATCTTGGGAATGTGAGTCTCTCAACAGGTGAAGATGGTATTCCAACAAAAGGTCTGACATAGGTGCTAAAGGAGAAATGTATTCCCTCTCGCTCTAATCTTCTCTTCTCATCATGCACAAGATTCGACGCTCGTTGCCAACACGCACATTTTTTGCTTTCGTAAAATTTTTGCTTCGACACATAAATTCCAATATTATATTCATCAAGATTAATAAAATAGCATGTAAGAACATACAGACTGTCTTGTTCTTGCCCTGATCTCTTTATGGCTTCATACCTGATGATTTCATAAGGAGTTACAACCCTACCCGTTATAGAATTAAGGGAATTCAGCAGTTTGTCTGATTCGGCATTACTCATTCCTTCATGGTCTCTTATCAGTCTAAGCTTAGATCTCTCTCTCAAGGGTACATAGCGTCGACTCATCAGACTCTTTGACCTCTTTTCACTCTCTGGGCAAACTCAATCACCGCAAACCAATCATCTTTTGATAAATTTTTATAAGGCAAGGGAGGACCTGGAAATCCCTCGAAGACGGTAAATCGAGTAGATCCAGTGAAACACTTGTTCTCTTTCTCAAGCCTCTCTCTCTCTTTATGTACGACTTCTTCAATAAATCCTCAGCATCTCTCATACTGCATCATCACTTCTTTCCTTTGGGACATAAATTCTTACGTCATACACATCCAGGTCTGTGAAATAAAATGTCAGTACATATAATTGTTCCTGCTCCCATCCGCTCTCGACCATCTCATACCTGACAACTTCATATGGGAATGTCTCTCTCTTGCTTAGAGTATTCAGTGACCTTATGAGACATTCAACCTTCTCTTGACTTGGACCCGAACCTCTGCCAAAATCTGACCTTCTTTGTCTTATTACTTCTGCTGAAATCTCTTCATCTCTCATGACCACCGTTTCTTTTCTCCCTTATCAATACCATGTTGATTATTAGCAGTCAGTTAGTCGCATCACAATAGCTGTCAGGTATAGGAGGGTTTGGAACAATCTTGTATGTTACTGGCATTTTACCCCATTCCATTTTCCTTTTTTGCTTGATCAAGTCTGTCTTTTCATCATACATAAATTGGATCACGATCTCCCATAACCAATTAAAATTATCACCATCATTGTTGCCTCCCTCCTTGACATATAGACGAATATCATAGATATCTCCCTCCAAGAAGTGAGTCAGCACTACACAGATGGTTGAGCCACGAGAGTGATACCCCAACAAGCCTCATATATGTAAGGAAATATTCCTTTTGTAGTGAATTTAGACAATTCTTTCAGAACACCGTCGACCAGCATTTGCCTCGATCCGTCTCACTCTCTTCCTTTCCATTTCTTTCAGCGTGTTGGACGATAATTTGGCATAACTGGTGTCGAGCTCGATTCTTTCCAGTCAATAATAGCAATTTTTTTTTCCCGATCCAGTGTGGTACCTCACACAAGGAAGAAATAAATCACAGTTAGCAGTCGTGATTCTCAAGAGAATCGGGACTCAAATGAGGATAATAGAATTAACATGAAACTCACAGAAATGTCAACAGTTCTCACGTCCTAATCAAAACTCAAAGATGATGATGACCCAGACTCATTCCGGACACGAAAATATTTTCATGTCCCCGGGAACGACGCCATTTTTGTCGCATTTTTTTTCCAGTCGGTCCACTTCGAGCGACCGGAAAGCCAACAGACTGTCACGCAGGGTTTTGTTTGTGATTGCAATAAATAAAATAAAATAAATAATGCAAATCCCTTCCTGTTGTGTGCGTCCGGCTTCGAGTGAGACCCCTCAATTGCGATCTTCGCCGGTCCCCGGTCTTAAGAATATTTTATTTTGATTGTCATAAAATTTATGGAGTGTTATGCATGCATTAATTATGTCGATCTGATTTTGAGAACTGTGACAGAATCATCCACGAAAGCAATCACCAGGCAAGATTGATGCAAGAAGCAAGACCGACTGACTCGAGCAATGACAAGTTTAAATGAATGAGGGAAGAATGAGAACTCATAATAATCTCAGAAAGTACACATAAACAAGCATGGTCAGCACCTCTCAAGAGTCCTCACTCATCCCTCTGGTCAGTCTCTCTCATTCTCTCTTCTCGCTGTTCATCTCTGATGCTTTGACCCATGACTACGTACAATCTGAGATTGAGACCTTGTGACGAAGAGCCACCTGAAACCAGCAAGCTCTGAGCACGACCATCCGAGATACATGACACGGAAGTTAATCATGGAGCGAAACTCCTTCCACAATGTAGGCAGCCCATCCACTGAAAAGACCCCTCGTCTCAGGTAAGGGTACTCGGTAGGCTCAGTTAGCGCCTCAATGTCGATCACCGCTGAAGAGATGTACCTCTCCGCCAAGCCAATCACGTCGATCCAACTCGTGCCATCAGTGAGGAGGGAAGGAACTGGAGGCTTGGGATAGTCAATATAAAGCTTTGGCCCGAAGCTGCGGGTCAGCGTAGTGCCACTCTCATCGAGCTCCCTCTCCCTCTCCTCGAGATACATTGAGGCGGAGATCCAAACTGCGTCAAAATGATCATGAGCCTCCTTCCCCTTCTTCAGGTACGGCCTCAAGTCATGAATAGTACCGTCTGCAAAGCTGGTCTGGACAACAAAGATTGACAGGTCTCCCTGTCTAAAGCCGATGGCATTGACATATTGGTAACGGATGACCTCCTTACGTGAAAACTAGTTGAGATTGATCAGCACTGACTCGCTGACCAGGAAAGATTGGACCGCACTCATGGATGTGGTGTCTGTTTTTTGTTGATTTTCTATGACTTGATCGTCGATCTGATTACTAAACTGGTTGCTGAGTTGATTGTTAAATGTCCGGATAAGCGAGTTGTTCCTGTTCAGAGACAAAACACTCACTGGTGGCTGCCAACAGTCCTCCTCGCTTCCTCAATAGTACCCACAGAAGTTATGGTGACACATAGTTTGTCATTCTTATCGTGCAAATAGTACGTGTACTCGATTTTAGTGTGATTCCTCACGAGGGCCAGTGCATGTTCCATCATCATAGTAGTCTGTTAATTGTACTCCTCAACTGCACTTTCCCTCCAAGTCTCCTTTGTGCCCGGATACAGCAAGCAAGAGACTCTAACTGTGTTGCTGCTCTCCATATTCTCACCGAATTCTCACTACATCACTTCTCCCAACTCGAGACGGGTGACTATTTGATGATCTGGGTATGAAAAGACTATTGGGTTGATTGTTAAACTGCTGATAGCTGGTGGCTGATAACTAGCTGTTGTTTCCTGGATGCTGCATCTTGATGCTGATTAGAAGACTGAACGATTGCTGACCAGAAAAAAAAAAAAAAAAAAACACTTAGTAGCTGCTGATCAGAAAGTTTGTTCAACTACTGATCAGAAAATTGATTGCTTGCTACTCTGAAGACTTGATTGCTTGTTGTTCTAGAAGACTGATTGTTTGTGTTTCTGGAAACTGATTGCTTGTGGTTCTGGAAACTGATTGCTGGTGTTTTCGGAAACTGATTGCTTGTGGTTCTGGGAACTGATTGCTAGTGCTCTTGGAAACTGATTACTTGTGTCCTTGGAAACTGACTGCTTGTGCCCTTGGAAACTGATTGCTGGTGTTTCTGTAAACTGATTGCTGATTAGATATCGAGTGCTGATTGAAGTCTCATAAATGAACTCAGTTGTTTTCAAGTCCCTGAGCCGCAGACTCACGAACCGTCGTGCTGCGGAAACAAGGCAACAGAAACTTCTGAAGTGCTCACCGTTCAGGTGTCAACTAGGTTCATAATAGTAATTTTGACAGTTGTTGAGTTCATTCAAGCTTCACTAAAGCCTATTCCAAGCTCTCTAGCGAGGAGATGGTACTGTGTAATCTACCATCATACCCGTAGAAATAAACTACATATTCGATGTATTTCTCTCCTTTCACCATCTGAACTGCGTATTCACGTTGGATTTCCCTTAAAGATTCCATAATCCGATATGCCTCTTCCTCCCATCCTTTTCCCTTATCCCTGTTCGACCTGCACTTTACAATCAGGACCTCCCCTTCTTTCATGATCCCTTTTTGTCGTACTCTGAGATTCGAGCCACGACCTGATCAACTTACTGGTAAAAATAATACTTTCATATCCAGAGTGTAAAGGCTATCTTCAGCAGACCCTTTCAAGTTGGTGCGGCCTCTTCAGCAACTACCGTCTAGTCCGGTTAAAATACTCAGAGTGCCGCACAAGATGGGTTGATTTTGGTGCGCTGGGTCCTTCATCCGGACAACAAAGATAATTGGGGAGAAGTTATTAAAGAAACGCTTGACGTAACTTGGTGTCAGCCCGTGCGAACAGTGATCAACCAGATATGTTAGTGTTGCGCAGTAGTACCTCTTCACAAGGGGGGGGGTACCCCGTACACCAGGTGCCGATCAACAGTTAAGGATAAATATTCCACAACTTTCATTAATCAGAATAATTATGATTCCGCCTAGCGTCTGATTTAGCTTTTGCTTTCCGTACCCATTACCTCATCGTTTATGGACGATCATACAGTGCGATATTGAACGCCCCTTGCTAAATTACCCTTTTCACAACTCTCTAAATAACAGGCTAAATCAGGCGGTCGGTTCTGGTGAGATGGGTCGTAGAACGTCCAGGTTCGCGTAGTGCTCAATTTTTCCTGTGCCCATGCCTCAAATGATAATTTTAAACGCAGGTGAGGGAAGACAAAGACAAGTGCATTCTTCATTCAATTACACAAGCAGATAAGTCAGGTCACAAGTGATAGCCCACTGTGGGCTTGAAGTCCTTTCGGTTGTGTTTGCACAATAGCCTCCTATATAAAACGAGTTTGGACACAATCAGTGGTCTCAAACGTTAGACGTCACCCTCATTACCAGATGCTACTTTCAGATTTTGCTCGGATACTAATTCGTAATAATTTCTGAATACCCCAGTCGCGAGATTCCGGCCGAGTTTTACTGAAACTCAACTCTGATTGTAGGCAGAGTCATTAGAACAAAATGGTTCCCACCAACTTGGACTGAACCTCAAATCAGGGAAGATCTTTAAAACTCAGTGTGCCATTAATCTTCACTCGTGTGACCTTAGAATCTGACAACCATATTTAATCCCCATCAAACAGATACTTAGCTAGCAAAAAGGCTATCTTCCACATAGCAGATCGCTTCTTGCTCATCGACAATGGTAAGGGAAAGTCGTTAGTACTAGGAGGCGGTACTCGAGTTGGACTGGGAACTCAGGACCACCTCGTGCGGTCTCTCTATTTCGTGCTTACAGAGTCACCGATTAGCCCCTCTAGGGGGGGCTCAAACCGGACAACTCTTATCTCATACCCCCTTGAGTATCCACTTGTAAGCCAACGACCCGAGCCTTCTCAACCTTCACCGTGCCCCCTTTTCAGGACCGGATCCCCCTTTTCCATCAATAGAGTACCAACAACAGAACACAAGTCAAGGGAGATGTATGTGATGCACTCACTATGCGGTGTTCTTGAGCTTTCTAATCAAGACCCATTTGCAACCCTCATCTTACTCTGACTCTTGTCCCTCATCATTTTTGTCCAAGTCAGCCAGTAAAAGTCTTGGTAATGATCACAGTCGTGGCAAGGGAAGGCAAAAGGGTCCGAGTCTTATCAGCCCAAGATGTTTAGTAGACCCATTTCATTTCCCCTTCCTTTCTTTTTAGTTAATCTTAATGGAAAAAAAAAGAAAAGGAAAAGAACACCATGCTCTCCCAATAGTAACCTCTTCCATGCGTCATCCGACTCCGAATCGTGAAACAGCTTACCAAGGACAGCGCGAGATAAGCAAGACAATCAGAGGTGAAAAAAACTCCCTTACTTTAAACTTAAGAGATAGCAGTCGCTTACGAAAGCAGCCAATCGAACTATTGGCTCGAATGTGCGTCATGGCTGGCAGTAGAAAATCATTTTTTCCTCAAGGTAACCTTAATATTTCATCTTACCTGATTATAGAGACAAGATCACCAAACCAAAGAATCAGGGCTCATCACTGAAAGTACTCTGGCAGGTAGC
>BFEA01000029.1:2583511-2595902 GCA_003427395.1 Chara braunii
AGGATTATCATTGACAGTCAACCGTCACTCCACTCATATCCCTCGTTACAGTAACTGATCACATCCCGGTCAGCGCATCAGATTACTCTTTGGCTTTCATTTTCTCACCTCCCCGAACGACTGAATTTCATAACATCCGTCCAACTCAAACTCCGCAGGACTCTTCAACTCATCTGACAACTGTTGACGAGATTACCAGATGCGARCGGGGAAGTCAGCCATRCACCTCCCGCCATCACTAGCAAGCCTACGTCTCTTGGTACAAGGAAACTACCAGTCAACATCTAACTTGTGAACTTGTCACCCTTCAKWCAAGAAACTTGCACCTTGCTCCGTAACCTGCCTTTATATACTAGACCAGGTCAGCTCGAAATCGCTTCTTTTTCTTCCGTCCTCCATAATTCACACACTGCCCATCGATTCTTTCTCGGTGCTTCCCCGAATGGTAATCTCATCATCGCCCGACGTTAACTGTGGACCTAGAAGTACGACTTCTTTCCTTTTTTAAACATCGCCTTCACCTTCATGCTCGTAACAATTAGTCTTACCAAGAAGTCTGTGACTTTCCCCGACAGGAGATTCTACTCAGACTTGCGAAGAGAAGCAATGGTGTTCCTAGATGTCTTCCGGAGCTCGGCACGTGTGGAAGCGCTGGAAGGCGGGACAAAGCCTGTTGTTCTGGCTGTGCRTAAGAGGCTTGATTCTCTCCTTTTCTTGATYATCAGAAAGCGTCTATSACTAGGTCCACTGCTCGYTGCCCAGTCTTTCGTGCACAGACGTCAAGCTGACGTCARCATTCCTAACACATACCGCACTCGCTCCTCCTCCYCCTCTCACGCTGCCTCTGGCCTTGCTACGTGGAGCTCGTGCGCGCATGTAACCGCCTCTYGACTCAATCCCCGCGCTTGCTCCCTCTAACTCGCAAGCATGTCCTCTCTCTGTAGCTTGTCAGGCACTGCAGTCCAGTTGACTTCCATATCTCCCACCTTCTCACTCGCTTTGCTCTCTCTGTTAAATGCCTTAGCACGCGTTRGCCTTCTGCTTCATGCCTAGCGRCTTCCATCCCAGAACGACCCTCGCCAKCAGAGTCTCTCAAGAAAACGATACCTCGCACGATGACTGGACGAGTCACAGTGGTGTGATGGCGCTTGACGTGAACAGGAAACTCTCAGGCTCACGCGTGAGCTCATGCCACTCTCTCTACTTGTATCTCAGAATAGCACGTGTTGACCCTCTYCGGACGCTGCCCTCTCACACGCGCCCTTTCCCCCTGTTTTGCTTCTCACTCGTCCCGCGACCCCTCGGCGTCAGTTGTCGAGAGCTGGCCTCGGGTGCCCCTTCCACTGGGTCTGCCGCTTTGTGATGCCTCTGTATCTCACCTGGTCTGTTCCAGGACCCGAGATCCGTCTCCCGATCCGCATCACTCATCTCACTTTCCCCTCCTGAGTCTCTGTCCTGGTGGACCTGTTTCAGGTCCGCTGTGTCCATCGAGGTCTCAGTCTCGTGATAGGCCACCGTTATCCATAGCCTTGCCGTCACTCTGTCCCGTCTACAACGTCTCTCTGCTCGATCTCTCGCCTCCGAAATCGCGTCCTACAACTTCRGGGTAGTCCGCATCTCCCCCTCTCTTGCCCCCTCCACGTTGATCTTCATTACCAGCTCATCTCCRCCGTCATAATTGAGTATGACGGTAATCCAGGGCCCTTCCCCGRACACGGGCTTCCAACGGGCTTGGTGGTACCAGTACCCGGGCCTGTACCCAKGCAATGCCATAGTCACTTGAAATAGCCAAGAACTTAGTCTCCMGGCACTCGCACAGAGACAGCCCCTTACAGGCCCCGGAGCTCCGTCCTTTCCCTTGTCTCAGGCTCACAGCGCTAGTGCAGCGGAAATACTCTGCGACTAGCGTGCGTAYARCTAAACTCTTCTCTCTTTTATAGGTCATAACCCTGTGTTCTGAACGAGAGCTTCGAGTACTTTTCAAACTTCAACACTCTAATTTCTATAACTCCTAAAACAACTTCGCAAAAAAAAGAAATACGAGACGCCAACGGTCAAACTCATCTCCGCAGACTAGACACAGTTACTAGTGGGCGCTCGCCCTTCTTTAAAACCCATAGTCTGGCTTACCACCATCGGGTACCCGTGTCCGATGGTAAGGAGGGGGGTCATGACCTCCTATAGGGGGTGACGAACCTCCTACCGATGCGGCCGTGGGTCGCCCCTCTTTTGGGGCCTAACCGCGCAGCGCTCAATTGGCGCTCACTTCCAGACTAAATAAGCGGGGCCGGCCAACTAGGACCACAAATCCAAATCCGAACCGTTGGCCTCCCCATGATATGACAGAAACTGAGAAAAGGAAGGCCGCGCCTGAAGACTGATAAAGTAATAATAACAATAATAATAATAACATTAATCGCCGAAAAGAAAAGGGTGGCATCCCAGAATATTTCCACGCAGCACCCTTGCCTGAATAGCGACCCACATTCACGCACAAGTCTAGCACCCGACTTTCAACCTTTTCCGTCCCTTTTCTTTCTTTTACTAATTTTCCTCCTTTTAATCCTCACTGTATCTGCCTCTTATTCTGGCCACCGGGGTCCGCGCGATTCGGACGAATAGGTCTGGTACGGGCAGTATACGAGGGGTCAGGTAGGACCCAGATCATGAAACCAGTTACAGTCTGAAACCTGAATTGGAAGCCCTCCCTACGAAGTGACAAAACTACAGTTGAGAAGCTAAGAATAGGAAAATTATGTAAATAACAATAACAGCAATAGACAGGAAATCGTAGCATCTCAGCGACTTGCGGCCACTGGATGTTTCCCATACAAAAGCGGGTTTAAATCTTGGCGTTTTATTTTTATTTTTCTCTGTTCCTTTCCGACAACGACTTTCTGTCTCGTGCACCTAACCCATAAAGTGCCTAGGGCGCGATCGGTGCGCAGCAGAAAAGACAGCACCGGTCTTTTCACCTCCGCGTCTCAGGGCGAACCCGGCGGCTACCACGACCAGAGGTTGGTTGTGCTTTGCTGTACAGCAGGGCGCCGAGCCTGCGTGGACCTATGGAAAGCCCTGTGGCGCACCTTTTGTTGAGGCAAGCACCAAACAGGGTCGGTCCACGTCACGATACAGCCCGGGTACCAGGGAACTTAATCCCGGAACGCTCATTGACCTCCCATAGGCCACGACACCAGGACAGAAGGCCGATATCAGGCAGGGTCCTGGTACACGGAGGAGGGCCGGATCGTCGTGCCCTCCGACAACGCGCGAAACTAGGGTTCGAAGATCCCGTTCATTCACGTCCAACGCGCGTTTGAACGGGAATTGAACGAGAATTCAACGCGCGTTCAATTTTTCAACGTGGAACCCACATTCGGACACACAACCCTGTTTGACAATGCTGCGGGCGGTGAACGACAAACAAAAAGGACGACAGCAGGATCCCGGTCTGAGTCGTCGGGCCTAAAGTCCTTTCACCTTATGCACTCACCTTTATTTCTTTGCATTATAAATTTGAAAAATCGAAAAATAATTGTTCTGTAACCATCAACAATGAATCTACAACTAAGGAATAATCAAGGGGCTACCCCGATACTTCCCACCCCTCTCGGGAGATTTCTCGCCGCGGGCATGGCTGGTGCTATACCAAGCTTTCCTCTTGGACACTATGTTCCGTTTGCTCATGCTCACATGTCAAACCGCCAGGCATCTGTCTCTCATCGTGTAGATTGGCGTGCACACCTGGAGTGGAATTCCGTTTGCTCATGCTCACATGTCAAACCGTCAGGCATCTGTCTCTCATCGTGTAGATTGGCGTGGAGTGGAATAGTAACTTGTATTATGCAGGAGGTTGGCGCAAGAAACAACTCTGTCTTCTTAAACCACTAGTACCTCGCCTAGTGTTGGGAAATTAGGAAAAACTGGCAGTTTTTCCAAACTACTAAAAATTCGGAGGCAGGGTCCGACGACGGTTGCCATTGATAAATCTGATCGGCGGCAGTCGTTTTGTTTCGGCTATCCGAAAAGGTCAGAGGCCCACCCGAGGCCCGCTATTTTCCCACGCGGAAAAGGTACTAGTGGTTTAACAGTGTTGTGAAGGCAGAGCGATTTGAGTTGCAACTGCGAGGTGTTGATCAACAACCCCTTGAACCAGGTATGGACCCCCTCACTGTTCGAGGAGTGATCTATGCAATTGTTCATTTGCCTTCAGGACGTTTTTATGTTGGACAAACGATGCATTCTGCACATTAACGGCTGCAAGAGCATTGACATACACGACGTTCTTCTTCTGTTTTTCGCCACCGCCATCTCTATCGTGCAATGTATGCGCAACCAGCATTGAACTTTGTTGCTTGGCCCGTGGAATGCATCGATCCTACCCTTTATCATAAGTCTGAAGGTCTTGTTGATCATGCCCTCTTTCGGCGGGCTGCTGCATCCTGCTAGGGTTTTTGGGTTCGTAAACTTCGAATTCTTCACCCAATTGGTTTCAATGCAGTCCTTTCAATGGCTAGACTGTCGACTCCACGACGACACTTTCGCCCTCATCGTTGGACACAAATGGGCCCTCGTCCCTTTGCTCCTTTGCCCCTTCTACCTCCTCATGCCTCAGTTCCTCCTGTTTCCCTCCGTACCACATCTATTGCTGCCCCATCCGTTCCTGTACAGGTTGATCCTTCTCACATA
This sequence comes from Chara braunii, assembly GCA_003427395.1. Taxonomy (NCBI): domain Eukaryota; kingdom Viridiplantae; phylum Streptophyta; class Charophyceae; order Charales; family Characeae; genus Chara; species Chara braunii. The sequence continues at coordinate 2,588,201 of BFEA01000029.1, forward strand.
GCACCCCTTTTACCAACACCCGTTGACTCTTATGCTGCACCCTTTTTATCTACACCCGCTCACTGTTTGCCTCTCTTTCCAACATCCCCTCATTGTTTACCTCTATTGGCAACACCTTTCGTTATGTCCTTTGTTGTTGATCTTTGTCCAAGTCCCCAACTTATGATTCGTACCTCACTGCATTATATTCTCACTGAAGCTGCTTCGGGTAATTGGTGTTGTGTCAAGGCTGATATTGAGCAAGCAGCACTAATATGGCGGGTATGGCTTTTGCAATGGCTTTACAATAATGTCTCCAATGCAGACATGACAGTAGACATTCGAGAACTCGAATGCCTCATCCGAAAATCACAGCATACCCGCCAATATTACACAATACAACCTCGTGACCCATTTACTGACCACATCAAGGTTGTACATGCGCATGAGGTAGCTCCTGCTACGAACTTGCGCCATGTGTTACAATTGCTGGATGTAGTTGAATTGCACCACGATCCTCAAACAACCACACATGTTCGTATATGTGACAACCTGATGACACCCATGCGTGTCCAGTTTTGTAACTTCATCGATGTGGCCTTGAGTGTTACTCCTGGCATGACCTTACCCGACTCTCCTGATTGCGAATGCCACAAAGCCTTTCCACATTGTTATGATCTTGTGGATGACCATATTGTGTCTGTTGGCAACAATATCATCTTCGATGATAGCCTTCGCAAACTTTTTCAAGAAGGCTCGAAGTATCGGTTGAATGGGAAAACTGCCGATGTGCTTCAGGCACTGGCAATTGGACTAGATCTAGATGAGTACATTGCCAATTACAAAAGGTTGTTGGTCGGACATTCTCGATCTGCTTCTTTCTCGTCTCTTAGAAGCTGAACAACTGACGTTCAACAATCCTTGCGCATTGTCAATCCAGTTCATCTTCGTTCTCCAATCATGTGAGCCAGCCACGTTCACTACGTTCTACACATGTCTCCTTGCACCATCTTCAACAATACTTTGTCATTGTCCCTGTGAACAAAACATCACACAATTTGACAATTTGTTGTAAGAATTAGTATCTGTTTTATCTCTCTACCCATTTGGACAGTCCCACTTATACTCGTCCTCAAGAGTCTGTTGCTGATGTCCTTGACCACCATGCAGTGTGGAATCCCCATTGGAGTTACACCCACACTCATACCCTACCTTACCTTTACTATGTACCCAAAGCTCACAAGGCTCCTCCAACTCTTTGCAGCATTCTTGAAGTCACAACACAAAATAATGGTGTTGTTCCCCCACGTGCTCGCTCTCGTCCAACAATTCACACCGTTCATGAACGGCCTCCTCACAAACCCTTGGTTAGCACAACAACTACTTCGTCGTATCTCAGCGCTGCTTTGCAAGGAGTGATCTCAACTCTTCGCGAGAAAGACACTGAACTCTATCAACAGGTTGGTGTTCGACGGTGCTGGATCGTTCAGAGTGCCGATATAGTGACGATTGACCTGAAAAACAATACATCGTCTCTTCGTGACCTCTCTCCTCACACTGTTGATTTTACCACAATGTACACCAACCTTCCTCCACAAACGTTTATCGGGTAGCTGAAAATTCAGGAACGAAAATTGTGAAGTGAAAGTTTTGGGCAATCTGAAAATCATGAATGGTCCTGAAGTGGTGAAAGGTCCGAAGACCTTGAAAACCACCTGTTTAGGCAGGCTACATCCTGAAGTGGTCAAGTGAGAGTTTTTGGCAGTCTGAGAATCCTGAATGGTCCTGAAGTGGTGAAAGGTCCGAAGACCATGAAAACCACCCTTCACAACTTGAGGATGCAGTCTGCCTAAACAGGTGGTTTTCAGGGTCTTCGGAGTTTTCACCACTTCATGACCATTCACGATTTTCAGACTTGAATGATCCTGAAGTGGTGAAAGGTCTGAAGACCCTGAAAACCACCTGTTTAGGCAGGTTGCATCCTAAAGTGGTGAAGGGTGTCATGAAGTGGTGATGAAAAATATGATTGTTGTTAACCTTCTCTCCTCGTAGGATCTGAATCTGTTGGATGTGCCAGTACGATTCTCCCGATCGCCCTTTCTATTTGCGCATAGATGAAGGGGATGTCGTCAATCGGGATTTGGAGAGCAATAATCCAGAACGTGGAGTCATCCTTTAATTTTTTACAACGTTCCTCCAAGCTGTATTTCCATTTGGGCCTCTCGGATCATGAACTCTGCGACTTCTCGTGCCTTGGCGACGTAGGATGCCACTCCTGGACCTTCAATCTTCAACCTTCCTCACCTTGTGTTCTCTGGTAAATTCTGATTCCCTATCACCCAGCTGTCTTCGAACGCACGAACCAGATCGTCTTTAATCTTTTTTTGAAGGAATCTAGCTTCATCTCCAAAGATCATCGTTACTGTCCTTTCCTTGAGCCACTTCACTTTGATGTCGTCCAGTGATGTGCTCAATTTGAATCTAGCCTCTCTCCCTTCAATCGTCATCTCCCCGGGGTCTATTTCCGTAGGGAACACGCCCTCGTCGAAGAGTTCTCTTAATCGATCTTCATCCTCCCAGTAATCCCTAGGGCAGTTGGGGGAGATCTCCCCGTGCCTTCTCGGCCAGGTGTAGCCTCCATTTTTACCTGCTTCTACCTTCCTCCACCTACAACCTCAACTCTCCCCTCCATTTTTACCTGCTTCTACCTTCCTCCACCTACAACCTCAACTCTCCCCTTACTACCTTCCTCTCTACCTAGGAGGGAGGGGGGGTTTCGCTTCCTCTGCCTAACATGTTCTCCTATGGCTAGCCGTCGTCATATCCACCCCTCAATGGGGGCGCGATGAGGAACAAGTCCCAGTACCACCGCCCTCGGTGGCAGCTTGGGTTCTGACGAGCCCGGTAACGCTTGGCGGAGCGCAGTAGCGCCGGCCGAAGCAAGGTCGCGGCCCCAAACAAAACAAATTTGCGTACCCCGGCGGCCAGGCAGGCTGGAGGATTTGCGTACCCATTTGCGTCATTTGCGTACCTGTGCTGGCTGTTGACCCCGTACTATAGCAGAATCTGCGATTTTTGTGAATTTTGCTTGAGTACCTGAGCGGGGAGTGCCCCTTCCGGCAACGAGTGGTAATCTCGTCTTTTCTCCTCTGGAGAAGGAGCTGGGATGTATCAAGGTACAACGGCTGTCGTCTGATCGCGGGCCGGTGCGGATCTTCCCCAGTCGGCGCACATACGAACTCGCGGGAAACTGCAGTACGTTGCGAGAGAGGCTTTGAATACGAAAACGAACCAGCATCCGCAAAGCAAAATGATCGGCCGCACGCGGGTCACTGTCGCTGACGTTATGACAGCCCTCTCCCGACCAACAACTTGACATCATTCCCGGCCTAACGTACTCAAGTGCATCGCTTGCACAAAAGTGTACTTCATTGCTATATGTGCTTGGATATGCTTTACGTGCTTCGGAATGTGCGTAATTCGCGGGATATATCTGACCAATTGGTGTCCCGCATATTCACGAAGTATCTGGGCCAAGAAAGACAGGGAGGAATAAAGAATATGCGGGGTGGAATAACAGGGAGGCCCGGGAAGCAGATTACAGCCGAGGGCGCAAACCACGATGATGTACCAGGCGATGAGGGCAATGAAGGTAGACCGTTAATGCTTCAGAAATGCAGGTGGATGCACGCAGGCAAACAGAGACGCTGCAGAGAGTGTTGACATGGGTTTTGTAGGGGACGGGGTGCGTGCGGATTGCACCTGCCCCGGGCCTGAAGCCTAGAGAGAGAAGAGATCAGAGGAAGGAGAGACGAAGAAATCGAGAGGGACTTAACCACAACCAAGAGAGAGAGAGAGAGAGAGAGAGAGAGAGAGAGAGAGAGAGAGAGAGAGATCCGGAACCTTAGGTGTCGGTTTGATCTCCTCCACTAACCTTCAATCTGCTGTCGGTTTCGTCGAACTGTGAAAATGCTTATCTTGAAGAAGGACCGCGTCGTATGATTAAGGCTTCCGGATTTTGAGGACTGTCAGGTCTCGAAGATCGACGAGAGATAATGGTCGGAGCAGTGTCTACCGGTAGTTTAACATTCGACGAAGGCAGTCGAGAGAGAAAGTGGGTAACAAGAGGATAGCCGCGGAAGGCGCATACTGGTGCGAGGACCTCCCAGCCTTTTGCCCAAGTTCGCCATCATGTTGTTTGACAATCCTTCTCCAAGATCCTGCGTACTCGCGCGGGAGCATCGCCTTTCAGCTGTTTCCGTACGATTTTGAGGACCGCCCCTCGCTATCCGTTGGCTCGCCTCCTGTTCTTCAGTGTGGTCTGCTGAGTGGCAACCCTGTCACCTTATCGCTCTTCCCGACATCTCATCAGTCTGCTAAATGGCGAGCGGGTAGTCTGATTAGGCCGGTTGCCCTTCATGACTACGCCGGTCGCTGTTCATGATTGTGCCGATCGGCGTTCATGATTTTGCCGGTCGTCGTCCAGGATTTTGCCGGTCGCCCTTCATACCGCCGACCGGTAGTGACGAAGTTGTCGACAAAGGGAGCAAATTGGTAGAGGGAGTCGGGATCGATTGGCGCAGAGTCTTTTGATCAAGAAGGCGGAATCTCGTGACAAATGGAGCCGGAGAGTCATGGCACACCATCTAGGTCTTCGAGGAGGAGGCTGTCGAAAGCTTCCGCGAGTGAGAATGCAAAACTGAATGCATTGGCGGAACTTAAAGCGCTCCGAGCCGGGGGAGGAAGGGCAGGGGGTGCAGGCGAGGGTGAGGGTGGCGAGGGAGGAGGGTCGGCAGCGGCTCGCCGCCGCCTGGATACTTTCAATGTTGAGCTGGAGGAGAAGGTGTATGACGTCGTCGATGATCAGGAGTATGCGGAACTGGTGTCCAAGAGAAGGCAGGACGTCGGCGATTTCATAGTGGGCGATGATAAGTTGGGGTATGTGGATATAGGGGAGGAGGACGAATGGGAGAATGGGGAGGGTAGACGGGGGGAGTACAGCTCAGAGGAGGAGTTGAGAGAGGGCTCAAGAAAGAGGATGAGAGGAAGGGATCGAGGAGGGCGCGGAGAAAGAAAGCCTGGGAAGTCGAGAAAGAGAGCGGGAGGGGAGAAGGAGAGGGGTGGTTCGGAAGCTGTTGATGCTGCCAAAACGACGGCTGCAGCGGCTGCCAGGGGCAGAATGAGTTCTATGTTCGCTGCTGCCGCTGCAGCGGGAGCGACAGGGCGCGCGGGGAGGTCGGTTGGGGGGGGGGGGGGGGGGGGGGGGGGGGGGGGGGGCGTAGTGGGAGGAAGTCAATCCACTGAGAGCATTCTTGATGATGTGCTCGCTGAAATCGGAGCAGACGACACGGACAGAGAGAGACTGCGACGTGGAAGAGGTGGAGGATCTCTGGGAGCAGTGGGAGTGGTGAATCCCTCGGTATTTTCTTCAGGGGGGAGATTATCGGTAGGAGGAGGATTGCCGGAGGTTGTGGGGAGAAGGGAAGGGTTATACTGGCAGACGGATCTCAACCCGTCTGTGATGGATGATCCAGATCGGGAGAGAGATATAGGGGGTATGGGAGTGGGGGGGCCCGGTAAAACGGGAGGCGATCTGCTGCATGGAGAGATAGGCAAGGCGAAGTCAGCAAAAAAGGAAGATGAAGTAGAGGAGAAGAGAGAGGAGGGGAAGGAGGAGGAGGGAGATCGACGTGGGAAAGGAGGGAAAGTCAGAAAAGAAGACGTGAAGGAGGAGGGTTGCGGTCCAGAGGCGGTTGAGAGAGAAGAGAAGAGGAATGCGACCACGACGTCGGCTGCGGCGGGTGTTGATGCGCCCGATCCAACCGTGAAAGGAACAGGAGAGACCGACGGGAGAATGAGAGAGAGAGAACATTCTCAAGAGAATGGGAGAGAAAGATTGAATCACAGCAAGGAGTCGGAGCTTGACGATGACGCATTTGTTAGGGTTAATGTGGAATGCCCGGGAATGCAGAAGGCGGGCGGATTGACAGAGACAGTAGAGCCAAAAAAGCTGGGCGCTACTGAGAAAGCTCCAATTCTGGCTGTTCGCGAGAATGCGGTGAAGGGTTGGCAAGCTGTCTGTGATTCTAGGGTAGAGGCAGCGCCCAAAGGAGGAGAGGGGAGTGCGGCGACGGTGAAAAGTGAATCCGGAGCGAGAGAAGCTGCAGTAAAAGTGGGGGATCGAAGTGTTGGGAGAGGAGAGGACCAAGGTCTTTGTTTAGACGCCGACGGGACATTGCCATTCTTCCTCACGGATGCATTCGAAGAGCCCTTCGCGGGTAATCCGGGTACAGTCTATCTGTTCGGCAAGGTGAGCAGATCAGGAAGCCAGTGAGTGCACATGACATGAAAGGGAGAGAGTGTCTGAGTGAGCAAGTGAGTGAGTGAGTGAGTGAGCGGAGTGAGTGAGTGGAGTGAGTGAATGGGCACTGGGGGTGGGGTATGAGGGGAAACCACTGGTGAGGGAAGCGAAAGCGGAAGAGAACGAGAAGGGAAAAACTAAGAAGAAGAAGAAGAAGAAGAAGAAGAAGAAGAAGAAGAAGAAGAAGAAGAAGAAGAAGAAGAAGAAGTGTGTGAGTGAGTGAGTGAATGCGCACTTTGGATGGGGTATGAGGGGAAACCATTGGTGAGGGAAGCAAAAGCGGAAGACGACGAGAAGGGAAACGTAAAGAAGAAGAAGAAGAATTGAAGTATTGAATTGAAGTATTGAATTGAAGTAGCGAGGCCAATCGCTACGCGTCCATGTCCATAGGGAAAGCATGAAAGCACCTACAACAAGCTCAACGCGCTCAGAAGAAGAAGAAGAAGAAGAAGAAGAAGAAGAAGAAGAAGAAGAAGAGAGTGAGTGAGTGAGTGAGTGAGTGAGTGAGTGAACGTGCACTGGGGGTGGGACATGAGAGGAAACCCTGGTGAGGGATCCGAAGCGAAAGAGAAGAAGAAGATGATGAGGAAGAAGAAAATGATGCAGCAACGCTACGACATGTGGACAGCGGTGGTCCTATGCAGCAAAGCTATGAAGAGGGAGATGTGGACAACGGTTGTCCTGCGCAGCAAAGCTATGAAGAGGGAGATGCGCTTAGCAAACATGAACCTGGCCGTATACATCTCAAAGTTCTTGCTTTTCTAGTTTGAGCATAGCATCAATGGGGCCAGGCTTTGCCTGATACACAAGCGGCAGAGATAGAGTAGGGGAGGGCAGATGGGCAGGAGCAACGAGTGATGTGCTGTTGGTGGAGCAGATCCACCTTCTGACCATTATCAGTCCAAATTTATAAAATTGAACGTTGTAACGAACAGGTAGAATCAAAATTTGCAGTCTTCTATAATATAATGGGGTGTGGTAATAAACAGAGCGGATTGGCGGCTCTTGCTCCTTGTTTGCGTGTGTTTTGCAGGTCCCTTCAAATGGCCAGTTTGTGAGCTGTTGTGTGGTCGTCAACAATATTCCCAGGAGCATCTATGCGGTTCCTGCTCCTGACGTGTTCAATGACAGTCAACTCACGGCACTGGAGGAGAGCTGCAAGACGGACCCTCAAAAAAAGATAGAACTCGTTAAGCGTCTGCATGTGGGTACACTCTTCGCGACATGGGAGTCCACGGCCATCTTCGTCTCTTGAAGTAGCGAGCTTAACGTCCACTCATCCTGATTAAAAATGGCTCCTGACATGTGAATGCCTGCGTGTGTGTGCGTGTGTGTGTGTGTGTGTGTGTGTGTGTGTGTGTG
>BFEA01000029.1:2627478-2640402 GCA_003427395.1 Chara braunii
CAACAACAACAACAACAACAACCAGTCCACCATAGCTATGGCTTCCTTCCTTCAGCCTTCTAGATGTGTATAAGAGACAGCTATTTTTTTGCGGGGTGCCGACGACCCCCGACCTGTAGGTGCCGACCAGCCGATCGGTCGGCGGGTCGGCAGCCGACCAGTCAAGGGCCGCTGACCGTCGGGTGGTGCAACAATGCTGCAGACAATCCTTTTCCTGCAACCCGTGGCTAAAAGATGACCCCGGCCATCCCTGGACTCTTAACTAACAGAGACAAAAGGTGGCTTTTTTGGGTGGAAAAAGGAATCTGACAAATACAACATATCTGGTTAGAGTGCGAGGATTTTATCCCTCGGCATACTGGCACAAGGCCCTGCAGCAGGCGCGTGCCCGGCCTAAGTGAAGGCGGGCCCCCCGAATCTCAATGAGCCCTGAACTCGTCAATTTTTGCATCTTGGTGGGCGCCAGACAGTTGCCATGTGCCAGTTGGTTACATCCGCCTTGCCCGTGAGAATTGGAAATCCAGCAACATGGTCGAAGCAGGGAAGACCGCACATTTGTGCCTGGGTGGTTGGGCATTCCTAACCAATTCGGTCCCAGGCAGCTGTATGAACGGGTCTGGGCACAGACACTTTGGCCCGACAGGAAGCTAGAGGGCACACGCGCGTCCCGGCCCAGCTGCAAACTGGGCAATTACTTTCCATATAGGAAAGAGCTCGCCAGGGAGAGGGGATCGGGCACGAGGCAGCACTGCTTGAGCATGCACCCACTAGCTGTGCACTGTGCGCTAGCGCTAGCTACCAGGCAGTGCACGCGGGTGCTGGAAGAAGGCAGGTTGCTGAGGGCAGCGCCATAGCTAGCCCTACGTAGCCAGGGCTTGGCTTGGGTAGCCAGTGGAGGTGGTGGTGGTCTTCATGTATGAGGAGGAAGACATGGGGAGAGAGAGAGAGAGAGAGGGAGAGAGAGATGAGGATGATGATGTGCGGGCACATACCTGGTCTTGGTGATGGTCTCAGGGTCGACATCTTCATGTACCTCGGTTGTTGCTGCTGACGTCAACAGGTTGCATCGTCAGTTCGTAGGCTGGTAGTAGCTGCGTGATTGTAGTCTGGGTGCTGAGCGCCAAGTAGGCGGAAGGGCTCTGGATACATATGTTGGTGGTGGCGAGAGTATGCTCTCATTGACATTCGGATTCGGTGTTTTGGTTCTCCGTTGGTGGAATATCACATTATATCAGTGCATTTCTGCTTTCTGGACAGCATTGGACTTTCTGGCTTTCAATGTGATCTTGCATTCTGGAATTCTGTCATTTCACTATCGCTCATTTACCTTGCAAGAGGATCAAAAGGAATGGTTGACTGAACAGGACATGAATGGCTCCGTGAAAAGAGAAAACACTCCGATCCTAACAGCTCCAGCATCTGTGTAATGTGCACAAATAGCACTTCTGACGACATAGTACCCTGCCTACTGACATGCCTTGAAACTTCTTGAATCTTGAACAAGGTGAAAGAGCTTTGGGCTTCTCTATTCTGCTCTCCTCCTCCAACTATATCCTCAATGTCTATCCTACTTCTGTTAATCTGCCCAACTCCCTCAAGGGCAGCAAGAAAACCTGGTTCCAGTTGCAGGGAGTTGCCATTATGGACTATATGGAAACACAGGTGCACACAGCGCTCGACAAGGAGGCTGTAGCGAGGGAAGATGCATGGGCTTTACTGGTTGACGTGGTGGAAACCAAAATCTGGTGCAGATGGGGAGCAATTAAGCTGTCAGCGAAACGGACACAGGAGAAATTCATATCAAAGAAAGGACTGGTTGGTGCGGGTGAAAATAGCAACCATTGACAATGACATGCTGAGGTGGAAGGAACCTCGGCACCAAATGAGTCGCCAGGCCAATGGACTGTGGAGGAGCCGCCATAAGGTGAGCAAGAACGAAGAGCAGAGTGACCCTTACAGTCACAAAGCATCTGGATTCCATAAGACTGCGTCAGCAATTTCCGCTCTTCAAGCAGATCCTGCCACTTCCGTGGTTCTAGTTAACCAAGCTAGTTTTGCAACCACATCAAATGTTGGGATTGAGAGGAACGTGACAGAGGGCATCTGACATTCAATCCTCCAGCAATGGAGCAATCAATGCTGGTCAGGGATCCTTTGGGCAAAAATGAAGGAGCTATTATGTGGGTTACGTGTTCTATGTGATTTCTCACTTGCCGGTGGAATGCAACTTGGACTGTCGCTCCTCAGAATGGATAAGGATCCAGGAACCACAAGGACCTGTTTTCCCAAAAAAAAAACAAAAAAAAACACTCTTGCTGCAGCACACATGGCTGCCATGTTCCCCAGGCTTGGCCCATGGTTGACAGAACCCTAGAATGCCTATTTGAATGTTTGTGGGGGGTTAGCCTATGGGCTAAAACTGGCCAGAGTTAGCCTAATCATTGCCACAAACTGATGGCTGGCTATATTTAGATGGTCACCATTCTATGGCTGGCTCTCTTTCTTGTTTCTATCTGCTCGTGCTTTGACCTGTCATGCTTCTACAGTATCTTGCACCCTTATCTTGTCCCCTCTGTGTTAGCCTATTCCTCATTTTGTCCAGGCTTGTGTCCTGCCCGATTAATTTAGGCCACACATAATGCGAACTGCTGTCTTGTTTGCGAAACACAAAGCACTGTTATCATTAAAGCACCCTGATCATTTGTCTATGCAAGCTATCTTTCTGGTCCGATACAGTCGTGATGAGGGTGTGTTTTGTTCGGAGGAAGATGGTAGGCCCAGGGGAGTTGAAAAGTGGCTAATCTAAGTCCGACCTTTCCTCAACCTTTGGCCATTGGAATTCATATTTGCAGTGCACTGGAGCTTCTGTTCCTGAAGAGGAGGATAATGGGCCCTTCCTGGCTGTCGATAAGAAACCCGCAGCTTGTTGCCATGGCATTGAAGGTATGTTTATGTTTTCCTCATTGACAGCGAGACAGAATGTAAGAATCGGGAGGTGGGTACGGGGATCATGTGGGTGTTGTGAAGCTCCTGGCTTGCCTGTTTATATCCTTCAGGATCTTGTCCACCTACTGTCTTCACCCGAATAGAATGACCGGTCATCATAGCTGTATTTGGTGCAACTTTCAGTCCAGATATGGCGAAAATTGCCAGGTGTTCTATTCGGGAGAAGATGGTAGTTCTGGATTTGCTATTGCTGCTTTGCCATGCACATTCCATTGCCCCCTTTTGTTTGGTGAAGGTGGTGAAAAGAAATTGCCGGCCATGGTAATGTTACCATTGATTGCCAGCACTCAACCATATGCAGTGCTCCTGCAAATGGGAAAGCAGTGTTTTTAAATGTTTCTGGAGAAAATACTCTTTTCGCTGTTGTCTGCAAGCAAGGAGCGAAGATGCTGGTGCACTCCTTCCTGGGTGCCATACTGTTTTCGCTTCCTAACATGCTGAATGCTTAGCAAAGTCATGCTGGGCGTGGAGGCGTTCTTTAAAATTCTTTTGCTATGACTAAGTACGGCAGTATGGGAACAGATGAAGACCTGTTTTTGTAACGTGATGGACAATTTCCAGGTGCAGCAGTCTTAAAGACTTAAACCGCCACTACCTGCCAGGGTCTCGTTTTCCCCAAAGTGGTGAATACAATAGGCTCGGATTTACCCCTCTTGCACTTCCCAAGTACTGGTATGGTACCAGATCTTGTCGGCGGGGGCAGGTTTCTGGAGGTAGTGGTGGTTTTAAGTGTTGGCAAGTTTCTGGACACATTATTAAGCTTCTTCGGGTCTGTTATGATCCTCCTTCATTCATAATGCAAAACAATTGCGAGAAAATGTAAGACTTGCTGAAACTCAGAAGAAGAAGTGGAGAGAGAGAAAAAGCGGAACAGAATGAAGAGAATGGTAGTAGAAGAAGAATTACACTAGTTGAACCAATGTCTTCTCCCTCACTTCTCCTTCCCCTCATCTTTTTTTCCATTATTCTTCTTCTCATAATCAATTAAATCACCACTAGCGGTTAATGAAAGCCCCAAAGATCGTTTTTTTTGCCGCATCACTACAAGCAATGTTGTCAAAACTTTTGCGAACAAACTATGCAAAGTCATAATGCAAACATAAAAAAAAATTACAGGCCAAAAAAAAAACAAAAAAAACTCAAGAGCTTAGAGCACTATAAAACCCTATTCGGAGTAGCTTTCCGAGTTCGCCGAATCTTTCTTCGAGTCCCATGTTTTTGCCATCCTTTTTGTTACTGGTCCAAATACGGGGAAACTGAATAGAGATCAAGGCTGGGCCGGCAACCGGCCGGTTCACCTCCCCCAGTCCACCCGGATCCGGACCAGCCCAGGGGGGCTGAACCGGAAAACCGGTTTTCAAAAAAAATGCCCAGGATTTCTCGTTTTTTTTTTTTTTTTTGTCGGCGGATTCGGACTGCGCTCTTCGAGATCTGTCCAAATCCGCAATAAAATTTGGAAGGTGAGAATTTTTTTGGGGGGGGTTCCCAAGAGGGGGGAGGGCATTCTATCGGGTGGGGCCAGGGAGTCGGAGGTTGGCCTTTATGTGGAGGGGTCAAGTAAACTGCTTTACTTGACCCCTCCGTGGCCCAAAAAAAAAAATTTCAATTCGACCGTATACCTCTTTATTGGTTATGCCATCAGGCATTGGTATTCTAGAGGCCGAACGACATATGCTGTTGGGAGGTGCTTGCCCAAAGTTATAGCTCTTCGGGATACCGAGCTCTAAACTGGAAAAGTTATGGGTTGAGGTTTCAGCTCGTGCAGGCAGAGAGCTTCCTTTTGTTTTTCCCTTATATGGTGAGTCATCAGTCCGCTTTCCTTTTGTTTTTCCTTTATAGAGTGGGTCATCAGTCCGAAAGTATTTCGCCTCGTGCGCTGTCCAGATACATGTAGTGGAGCAAGGTTCCTTCTTGGGCTTGCACCTCGGACTGCTACTCTGATTTTACGAGCAGAAACCTCAACCCATAACTTTTTCCCCACAGAATAGGGATGTCTGAGAAGCATATAAACACAGCAAAGCCTGGGCTAAATCATGCTGTTCCTATCCTCCTCTCCACTTCGGTCGAGGATGAACACCTGCCTACTGCAGCGGGTTTGTGGTCTCTTAGACTGCAGTATCAATCTGAAACTAGTAAAATCCATATAGAAACAGGACCCCGTGTTTTGACGAAAACACGTGGAAGTGGGGTTCAAAAGACCCTGTTTGTTTCTTCGAAGAGGACACTAGCCTCCCAATGGCTCGGCAAATGCAGTAACGCCCATCGATCCCCAATACCCCCCCCCCAGCATGATGCGCTGGACTCGACCGGGGGCCTGCCGGGCCGGTCCGACCAGCAGGCTCCCGGTTGGGGGAAGGGTCCCCGGTCCAACCGGGGACCAGCACTGATACAGATATACCATAGTTGCGGCGCACCTCGGTGCGCGGATTTGTGCACGATTTGCGCACCGCACAGCGCACCCAAACGCACCGCACTGTAAAAATTAGGTCCAAAAAAAAAAAAAAAAGTAGGGTTTTTGTCATTCCTTAGGGTCCCCAACTTGGCAAAAATGTTAAACGCACCGTGCGAGCTTGCAAACCGGCCACGCCCCCGGCCCGAACTTTTTTTCGGTCAAGGGCTGCCGAATTTCAATTTCCGCAGGCCCTACCCCCAGAAATTAAAAAAAGGCAAAGCATAAAATAGGGCTCATTCCAACTTTTCTCTTAGGCGGGGTATGGAAACTGGCCTTCCGCCTCCCTTCTGCAAATCCCACACAGTGGTGGGGTAGGTTCGCAAAAAGGGAGTAGTCGCCTAGTATCGACCTGCCCAACGAACATTGCAGAAGTCACAGGTTACATTTTCGTGTCTGGCCGACCACCAATATATTCTGAAGGTTGGCGTTCAGGTCTGCATGTCGGCAGTTATGGGTTAGGATGAAGATGCCCGTAGCGCTCTCGTTTTTTTGTTTTTGTTTTCTTATGAATACGTACAGTGGGGCCTGCTCCACGACTCACCACATGCACAAAAGAAATAGCATATGGCGGTGTATGGTCCCATGTTTTAGCAGAAGATTCATTCTACTAATATTATTATTGTATGCATTTGGTGAGTGGTGGACGGAGCTCTCGTTTTTTTTGTTTTGTTTTCTTACGAATACTTACAGTGGGGCCTGCTCCACTACTCACCACATGCACAAAAGACAAAGCATATGGCGGTGTGTATGGTTCCATGTTTTAGCAGAAGATTCATTCTACTAATATTGTATACATTTGGTGAGTGGTGGAGGGAGGCCGTGAGAATCACCTGGAGACATTAAAAAAGACTCTAGCTGAATTGGTGACCCATAACTGCCGAGCTACAGCCTTGAACTCCAATCCAAAGCATATATTGGTGGTCTGCCCTACCTCTTCCACAGATAACGAGACCATCCTCCTAATTGAAGCAGTGGTCCTCGATGACTCCACATGTAACGTAGGAGTCATTCGAGGTACCTGCAAGGGCCCTCGAATTGACGTGAAGGGGACCCTTTGTTATCTCTTTTCTCTCTCTCTCTCTTTCTCTCTCTCTCTCTCTCTCTCTCTCTTTCTCTGGGCCTTTTCCTTTTTTTTTTTCTTTTTTTTTATATTGTGCACGGGGCATACCTCCCTCAGCGCGCGCACTGCGCACAGCGGACCGCACTGCGCACTGCGCACAGTGCGCGCTGTCATTCCAGTGCACAGCGCAGTGCGCACCGCCCTGCACCGCACTGTGGACTGGTGCGCCGAAACTATGAGATATACCCTAAAGCACATACATATCAGACAAAAAAAAAACAAGAAAAATGTAAAAATTCAGGGAAATATGGCAGTTTCGGTGAAAAATATAACAACAAATAAATGGATGAACAGGAATCATCTTCTTCTCCCTCACTTCTCTCTTCTCGGTTGCAACTACCACTATGGTGGACCATCCATGCTCATCACAGATGCTCAAGGGACAATGCAATCCCTACTATGCCTCTCTTATCTCGTTCTGCCAAAGCCACACTCTCAGATGAAGTCCAAGACCCACGAAGACGGCAGATTTTTGGCTCTTAGTTAACCATCTCTCACTGTTACCCACACGGGGGTATTCTAGATGAGGCGCGGACTGAGGAGTGAAGATGAAGGTCAACCATAGCCAAATTTGAGTCCCTCATGTGGGTTCCTCTCTCTCTCTCTCTGTGCCCTTTTTACATTCTACACCCTTTTCTTGCCCTTCTCCATAGCCTGGCATGAGGTTCGTCATCCTCTACCTCCATAGCCTAGGCCTTCTCGCTTCTTCTCCTCCTCGCTCTCTGGGCAGAGCAGCAGCATGACTGCTGGGTAAGATACCGCTTCACTCATTGTGCCCAAGCGATATACTATTGCAACTTGTCCTTCAGCCTCCTTTGGTACCTAATGCCTCTCCGGTGTACTAGGCCTACAGGAGGGGCCTTCCTTTTTGTGGGAATATCATTGCAGCCTGCAAGTCTACTTCAGCGCTTAAATCTCATCTAGCTGATATCTAGGTAGGGGCCCTGGCTGCTCATGACCTTTTGGAAATTACCGGGTCCTTCTAAGCCTACCGGACCTGTGCTGGGCCTACCCGAGTTGCTGAAAAATCCCTACAGTACTATCCAAGTTCTACTTGTATCCCTGTCCGTCCTTGCCTTTCTAGAGAAGTCTGTCCAGCACCCAATTTCAGTCTTGTCTCTGCGGTTCCCTATTTTTAATCTACCCTCCCGGGACACAGAAAACACAGGGCAAACACACAGTTAGTACTCCAAACATAGCAATCATCACACAGTTACTGACATACATGCAAGCAAACTGCAACTCTCACAGAGAATACATAAATCTCTGCAAATCATATAGTGTGCTGGCGGGACCCCGCATTCCAGTGGAACTGCTGGCGGTCTCAGTGGCGCACCTCCGGACTCATGGGATTCTGAAGGGAGACAGCGATCTGGACTCAAGGGTGTTCCCCATTGACCTGGACAGATATTACAAAAGTGATTCCGAGAGTGATATGGAGGAGTGGGAAGATGAGGACAAAGGAGTAGGATCAGAACCGGCCCTTGTCCCGAGACAGGGAACCAGTGGAAGTGTGGGGGAGTATAAGCTAGATGATTCTCTCACCACGGTGCTTCAGGACCCGCCAGGTGATGTATCGTCAGAGATAGATGCAAGCAGTCAGGCCCCCTCTTAGACGTCTATGCTATGATCGCACCCCTGTCTCTTCCCCACAGCCTCAATGATGGAGATCTTTAGAAAGGGGGCAAATGAAAAGTAAGATCGGGTGGACTGGAAGACACAATGGATAGTCATTGAGAGCTGGAATATTAATGGGCTCGGAAATATTATCGACAATGAGGAAAGAATGCAAGATATAATCGAAGGTCTTACCGTTCACACAAACAAACTGGCAGATATCATATTGCTACAAGAAACCTTACCTTCTCAACAGAACACAACATAATTTTTTAAAACTCTTATCAAGGAAATTGGGAGGAATGAAAAATGAAATATGGTCCTTAGACAATATGACAAGTACGAAAGGTACAACCATCCTTATACCCAAGTCTCCCGCTTATACACAGCAGGGTCGATATTGGGCTAAGAGGCGGACACGGTAGAAGGTAGGTGGTGCCTTATGGATGCAAAGTGGAAGGACTAAGAGTTCAAAATAATCAGTGTTTACTCACCGAACAACTCTTCAGACAGATCAACTTTTAACAAACATCGGCCATTTGATCCGCCATTTATCGCCCTGTATTTTGGCCGGTGATTGGAACACAACTATAAACCCCACCACGGATCACATATCTAGATCTGCGGCTAGTCAGCATACATAGGAGGCGGTGCCCATCCAAAAGATGATGATGGACTACAATCTAGTTTAACCATACCGGACTTTGCATTCAGGGACAGAAGCCTTCACATTGGTTAAAAAGAACCATGCCCACCATACCGCTTTCTCCTTCATTGACTACTTCCTGATTTCAGGGACACTAATGGGGACAGCCAAAAGCGCCGAGATCCTTGCTCTCGCACCATACTCGGGTCTGGATCATAAACCGAACTAATAATCAGCTTCGAACAGTATGTTAAAAAGGGGTCCATCTTTCACAAACTCAACAACTCCCTCCTACTGAGCCGGAATTTTCAAGAAGAATTTAAAGGGCACCTACCTACCCATATAGGATCGGTGGGAGTGGTTTCAGGAAAGCTACTCCACATTATCACTGACAATATAGCTAAAATCTCAAGGAAATTAGAGGCCGACAGGGAACAGAGGAGGCAAGCATTGGAAAAAGCCTTGAAGATCGCAGAGACAAATCTGATCGATAACCCCTCTTTGGCACTCTACAGAGACATTTTTGGAAACGCAAAAGAAGAACTCGCTATGTGGAGATGGTGGGAACTAAAGGGACTACAAATACGAGCCAGAATAAACGAATATGAGTTAAGCGAGTCGATGTCAAAACACTTCTTCGCAAGAATCAAAGCAAACTCAAGGGCCAATGCGATAAAAGGCCTGAAAACCTTCTCCAATCCAAATGAAACAGTGAGAGATAGCGAAGGAATGTTGAACATATCAAAGGACTTCTATGAAGAGTTCTACCACATGAAGATCCCTATGCCTACTCCACCCAACACAAGAGAGGCACAAACTAGGATGCTGCAATACCTGGAACAAACGATATCTCAAGAACAAGCAGAAAATCTGGACATGCCCATCACCACGGAAGAGCTGCAATTTGCTGTTCGAAATATGCACAACAATAAGTCTCCAGTAATTGACGGGCTGACAAACGAATTTTGGGAAAAGTTCTGGCCGCTCCTAGGAGGAGATGTGCTAAACTTCTACAACGACAGCTGGCTCAAGGGGGGACTGCGAAGCCTACTGAGTAGCAGCAAGGTCACTTTGTTGTACAAAAAAGGAGAGAGGGAAGATATAAGGAATTACAGACCCATCTCGCTTCTAACATTTCCCTATACGATCCTTGCTAAAGCTCTTGCCTTTCGGATCCTAGACCTGACAGACAAAATATGCTTTCATATAGATCAAATAGGCTTCATCCCTGGGAGGTACATCCTGGATAATGTACGGACTCTCAGCGAAGCGGCTAACAAAGTCAAAGAAAAAAGGATAAACACAACAATCCTCTTCTTTGATTTTGAAAAGGCCTATGACCAAGTCAACTGGGCCTTTCTCAATGCAAGCATGGAAAAGATGGGAGTGGGCCCGGATTTCTGGAAGTGGGTGCGCATTCTGTATAATGACGCCATAGGACGTGTCCAAGTCAACGGCTTGCTCTTTGACTGCTTTCCAATCTCCCGGTCAGTGCGCCGAGGGGACCCGCTGGCTCCCCCAATCTTCCTCTTGGTTATGGAAGCAATAGCCTCATTCCTATGCAAAAAAACCTCCATACACAGACTACTAGAGGTCAATTTAGGATCGACCCACCACTTACAGTTCCCGACGGTAATAATGTTTGCAAACGATCTCACGGTCCTCATAAGAGCTTCAGACTCGTCGTTCAGCGCGTTAGTAAGAGCAATGGAAGCATTCAGACTGGCATCAGAAATGAAGATTAATTGGAAGAAACCAATTGGTTGGTGGCTATCGGAGGAGGAGGTTCATCAACGTCTAGGCCCTGAGGCAGACATGACATGGGAGACACCGGAGACACCTACGCGATATCTAGGCATCTTGCTGACAAAGGATGGCCTCGCCGCTCAAATGGCCCAAAATATACTCGCCAAACAAATTAACAAACTGGGCAGATGGGGTAATACATTCACATCATTGTTGGGGCGTGCACTAGCCATTAATACATCTATTTTTTCTATGATGTGGTACATAGCGTCAATCTGGACTGTACCTGACCATACGATCAAGCAACTTAACCGTAAACCAAGAGCATACTTGTGGTCGGGTGACCCAAACAAAGAGAACGGCATACCAAAGATAGCTTGGCATTACATCACAAGGAAACCAGCCGAAGGAGGTCTTGGTATCATAGACCCCAAACAGGAAACCAAAGCCTTACAAGTCAAATGAATAGTCAACTACTGACTAAACCTGGCACGGGATGGAATAAACTGGCCTTGGATAGCATTAGGGCCCTAGCACCTACAACCACACCAGCAAATATGTCCGGACTGTGCTCGGTAATGACCAAGGAATGGAGTCCAAGAACAGGATGCAGAAATCAACGAAGAGGAACCGAGCCAAATGAAGTCAGACCCCCTACACCATATTGGACTGCATCATTACGGATATGGCAGGAAGTCATGCCAAGGAAAGTGGGTAGACCCAAATCCAAATGAGGTACTAAGGCAACCCTTGTTTGGTAATCGGTGGGTGAGAGATGAAAGTGATCACCAACTATCCCTTGAGCCTAGAGGAAGGAGATGGTTATCATGGATCAAACATGGAGTTTGGAAAGTGAGCCATTTGTGGAACAAGGAGAAAAAGGACTGGATGACAGACCAGGAACTTGCCTCCCAGCTCAAAGGATGTCACGAACGAGATGAGAACTTACAATCTATCGTCAACTGCATCCCAGAAGGCTGGAAGGAGTTGTTAAGCGAAGTCTCAACTTGAAAATTGGGTGAATGGGGAGTGAGGTTGCAGGATTCAACCCCCACAAGGGCCTATCAATTCGCCCATAAACAGCAAGGGTCGGATACTTTGGCAGTGTTTACCTCCTTCCCGATTACCCCCTCCACGCAAGGCCTCTCGTCTATCATGAATAAGGAGGTGGAAAGAACAGTCCTAAACCCTTTGGTACTCAGAAAAGTCAGAGTGCTGGGTTCATGGCCAAAAACAATCTTCAGAATAGATACGGCGATTCAAGACTTGGAATTTGATCCAACAGAGTGGGCTTGGACACCAGACCGAAGCAGAAGCCTCAAAACTAAAGTCTCCNGGAATTTGATCCAACAGAGTGGGCTTGGACACCAGACCGAAGCAGAAGCCTCAAAACTAAAGTCTCCATTCAGGAATACACAGTCAAGCTGGGATACAACTTACTCCTCAAAACGAAGGATCCTGAACCAACGATCAAGAACAGATGGCATAAGTTAATAGGTCAAGACGCTAGTCAGATCCCACAAATACCATGGAAGAAATTTAAGTTCATGGCCAAAAACAATCTTCAGAATAGATATGGCGATTCAAGACTTGGAATTGGATCCAGCAGAGTGGGCTTGGACACCAGACCGAAGCAGAAGCCTCAAAACTAAAGTCTCCATTCAGGAATACACAGTCAAGCTGGGATACAACTTTCTCCTCAAAACGAAGGATCCTGAACCAACGATCAAGAACAGATGGCAGAAGTTAATAGTTCAAGACGCTAGTCAGATCCCACAAATACCATGGAAAAAATTCAGGTCAATTCGGCTGGTTAAAATCAGAAGCCTACAATGGCTCATCTCATACGTAGCTCTACCGGTCAACCAGTGGCTGCATATCAGAAGAAGCAAGAATGACCCTAACAGTTCAGATTTACGCGCGGTATGTTCAGAAAATGAACGTGAAGAAATGCTACATTGCCTGATACGCTGTAGAGAGGCGACCGGATACTGGGCGAGGGCCTCGGATGTCTGGGATTCCCTCTCGTCGTCTCTCCTCCATGAACATCCCATCCAACTCCTTCTATGGACTGTTACGATCCTGGTCGTTTCCCAAGTGCAAATTCACAATGAAAGACAATGCCACCCAATTGTGAAAGAAATGAAAGCACTTGCAAAGAGATAAAGCCCAGAGGAGAGGTAAAGAAGAAGAAGAAGAAGTACACCAGCAAGACCAATACAATTCCCCCTTCTCTCTCCACCTTCCTCCTCCTCCTTCACTTCACCAATCTTATTCTTCCCTCAATAATAATAATAACAATGAATGGATGAACCAGAATCAATATCCGAAGTTCCC
>BFEA01000029.1:2719669-2734111 GCA_003427395.1 Chara braunii
ACTTCAGTGGTACCGGCCTACCCGCTACTTGAGTGTTTTTCCCCTCTGCTCTAAGTGCCGCAGGCCTACCCCCGCTACCCGAGTGTTTTCCCCCCGGCAACCCTTCACAGTCACGGCCACAGGTAAGTACCGGCCCTGCGGGGCCTTGCAACTAACAAGTACCCTTGCGGGTCACACACACACTCAACGGACAAGCACTCAGACAGGCATGCAAAACAGCAGGCACGCACACAAACACAGACATGGAAATCACAGCAGAATGCGGGAATTTCAGCAAGGCATTCATTCCAGCGGCAAATCCCAGACATCAGCAGTGTTCTCAGTCTGTGTTTTTGGCAGGTCATTACACTACCCCCCTCTCAAGAGCGAGGTCCCTTCGCGCGAGTAACTCATTCAGAGTTGGCACAAAATGCATCGTAGGAGTAAATCAGACTTATTAAGTCCGTGAGGAGTTATTTTTGCAACAAATTTAGCGGTCTGTCACTCAGCGATCTGTCGTTCACAAGCGTTCACAACACGGGGAGCATTCTTTAGCAGCTCTTTTCGGTCGATCCAGAAGAATTCAGTCAACGGGTGATAGAGGAAGTGAACCTTGTACTGTCTGTTCCTCCCTCTTCCCTCGTGAGAAACGATTCTGTCTATCTCATGGCCGCCATCGATAGAGCGAGGTATCATAGGGTCTCGGAAGGGAAAAGTCTCATCATCAATGTGTGGGAACAGTTTGGACGCATGAAAGACCGGATACGTGCGCAGATGAGGAGGCACGTCAATCACATATGAAGGACCAAAATAAGCCCCAATCACCTTCAGAATCTACCAAGGGCCATAGTACAATGGAAGAAGCTTTCGTGATAGGCCCTCTTCATCAGAAAACTCAGACATTTTGACCCAAACATAATCCCCTACTTCGAATTTTACTTCTTTGTGCAACTTGTTAGCATGTTTGATCATGGCATGCTGGCGCTTGTTCATGGCTGCAATAACAACTTTGAGCAAGTGTGCGTACTTGGCATTGTAGCCAGGCATGGCGGGCATTAGACCAGGTGACCGTTGGGGGAACAGATAGGAGAGGGGATTACGCATCGACCATCCGTATTGCAACTGGTTTGGTGTCACACCAGTTGCAGAGTGAATGGAGTTGTTGTACAGTCCCTTCACTTTGTGCGACTCCTTGTCCCACGTGTTCTGATCTGGAACAATCAATGCGCGAAGTAGTTGGATGTCCATTGGCTTCGGGGTGTCGACCAGAAGTCTTGTTGAGTTTAATGTCGTACATCTGAGAAGTGAAGTCGTTCCAATCTTTACTAACGAATCGGGTGTCCCGATCACTCACAATGGTTTTCGGTTGGCCATACTGCAGAATATACTGCTGATGGAACTCTTCGATGACAAGCTCAGTTCGGGCATGGGGAGGAAAAGGAATCAGATTCAGAGATTTGGAGAAACGATCCACTATGACCATGACTTGTGAATTCCCTGCTTCACTCACCTTTCCCATGTCCGTGAAGTCGATGGAAATCGACTCACCGGGTCCATCAGGAATGGGGAGGGGTCTCAGCAGGCCATAAGGCTTATGCCTGTGGACCTTGGTTCTTTGACATCCTTGACATTCAACGATAAATTTCTGATCAGATCGTTTCATTCCTGGCCAATCAAACTGTTGGAGAAGACTTCCATAAGTCTTCTCAAAGCCGAAATGTCCACTTTGACCATGTGCCAAATCCAAGAAGTGAGTCCGGAGAGGCGCATGGTTGGGTACACACCAGCGGTCAAACTTCCCATACCGGCGGAATACAAGACCCTCGCATTCATGAAAATCAGGCTGACTGTTAGGGTCAGCCTTGAGCTGCTGAAAGATGGGACTAAGGTCCAGATCCTTGGCTGTGTGTTCGACCAGATCCTCCTTCGTTTTTCTTCGGAGGTCATACGAACCCACAAGGCAAGTCAAAAACTCAGGATGGCGTGACAGAGCATCAGCAACACTATAGACATCAATGTCATGCAGCCAGCGGATCAGTGTAGGAGAGAGATCAGTTTGTGTTTGAATCCACTGCAAGGTCTGATGATCTGAGTAGACCTTGAAGTGACGACCCAAGAGGTAGTGCTTCCAATGTGCGAGTGCCTCGCGCAGGGTATAGAGCTCACGCATGTATGTGGAAGTAGCTACCTTGTGGCTGGGCATGCGTTTGCTGTAATACTCGAGCGGACGCAGGCCATCACCATCATCTTGTTGCAGCACTGCACCAATCCCAAACCGGCTCGCGTCCGTAGTGACTACGAATGTGAGGTTGGGATCCGCAATGCGGAGCACAGGATGACTCACCAATGCCTCTTTCAAGGCTTGGAACGCAGTCTCACATTTCTCACACCACGCGTAGGCAACATTCTTACTTGTTAGTCTTGAGAGTGGGTGAGCAATGACAGAAAATTTGGGCACAAACTTTCGGTAATATGAGGCCAGACCAAGAAAAGAACGCAGTTCGCGTACGTTCGCTGGTTGAGGCCACTTTCGGATGACCTCAACTTTGGTTGCCTCCGGCTCAAGGCCGTTTGCAGACAACCGGTGCCCAAGATAGATGATGCTGTCCCTTCCAAACTCAGATTTCTCTAAGTTGAGGTGCAGCTGTGCCTCCTTGAGGACTTGCAAGACCACATGTAGAGGTGGTAGAAGTAGAATTACTTACCGAGGTAGAAAATGCAGCAAAAGTCGAAGGCACATGGAGAGGCTTTACAAGAGCTACATGTACGTGCTCAGCTTCCTTGCGCCTGTGCACTGATTTGCAGAATTTAGTCGCACTTAAAAGAGTCACAGGGGACTCGCGCGTCTCATCCAATAGAACGGTACGCTCGTTCCCCTTGGCGTCACGCACCACGAATTGATTGTCCGCCCACGTGGTCCTTAGGCAATGAGCCTTTAACCAGCCTAAGCCAATGACCGCGTCGAACGAACACTTGTCCATGACATAAAAGTTGAGCTCATGTGTGACAGTGCGGTCTTTGTCAAAGGTGACACACACACCTTTGACAACATGCGTGGAGGTGACAACCTCTTGGTTGCCCACCTGGGTCTGACAAGGGTTCTGCTATTCCAATTGCTTCATTCCCAGGCCCGCCTTACGAATCCCGTTAGGAGAAAAGAAATTGATGGTTGAACCACTATCAATCAGCACACGGATGTATCGGCGGTTAATGAGCAGTTTAAAGAAGGTTAGTTCCACACTCTCTTGAACACGGCGTTGCTGCTTGAGCTGCAGCCAATGTTCCAGGTGACCGTGGAAGGCAACTTCTTTAGACTCCTCCCAAGGCTCAGTGTATAGCACATGAACTGCAGCAGCCTTGGATTCAGCGTCGTTCCGGGCTTCAGGGGCAGGTTGTTTATCAGATTCAGACTCCTTGGAGGGGCCTGCAACTGACGCTTCAGCTTCTCTCATTGTAGAGAGTGCTGATGACTCTTCTACGCCCTTTGCCTGTTTCCCTGCAGACGATAACAGTCCTGCACAGCATGCGTAGGCTTTTGACAATGTAAGCATATGCGCAGTTTGGATCTTCTTTCCCATTTTTTTTGACTGATGCGGAGGGCTTCCCAAGGCTTGGTAGAAGCGTCCTCCGGTTTCTTAGGGATCTTCGCATTCTTGGGGAGGTGTGCAATAGTTCCCCTACCCGAACCACGGTTAGACCGCTTAGTTGAAGCAGTCTTTTTGAAAGCATTAAGTTTTTCATCTTCGTTCATGTCAGACTCAATGGCTGATGTAGAACAACCCATATCGGAGTCCGGCTCTAGATCGTCATCTAGAGACAGATAGGACTGATCTTCAACCTCCCGATGTTCATGCAGGGCAAGGTGGTTGCTGCTTCCATATCGCTTGCGTTGTGGTTTTCCACCTGCGGCGGGCGCCTTCTTACACCTGGCGAGGTCCTTGGCCTCTAGGTTGACTAGATCTGTCATTAACTCTCGCCAGGTGCTATGGTCTTTGAGTGCTAACAGGGAGAGGTATTCTTTAGGGGCCACTCCCATGACTACATTCATGCAAGACACGTCGGTCATTCCCAGGTCTGGAGTGGTGAACAGACCAGTCAAGTGTTGTTCCAAAGCCTGCATGGAGGACCTCCATGTTTGGCCCTTGAGGGCCTCAAGCTTCAGCCTTGCCTTGAGCGCAGCATGCTTATCTTGGTACTGTGTGATGAGAAGGTCCTCAAGGGTGCGTACAGGGGTTACCTTCAGCCACTCAGTCAGGTCAATTCTTTCATCACCTACAGCAACAACTTGGAGCTCAATGTGATTCCGTACGGCGGGCTCAGTATTAGTGCCCATGATCATGCTTCGGTCTTCCTGCGGTGTCCGCATAACCTCGAAGTATGAGCACATGGAACTAATCCAAGAGGTGATATCCGCTTTCCCGTCGTACTTGGACGGCAAAGTGGCCGCCCGCTTGTCCACTACGGGACCGCTGTACTGTACGCCAGTAAGGACTGTGGCGTTTTGGGCCGATGTCCCTGCATTTGGGACTATGACTAGTGCAGAACTGGGCGCTGCCGCTTGAGGAGCTGGCACCGGTTCCTGCGCTCGTCACAGTTCCACTTGCTCTTGCATGAGGACTGTGTTAGATTGATAGACTGGGACTGCAGCAGGTCGAGGGTAAGGAGGGCGGGGGGCAGACAGTTGGGAATGTTTGAGGCTGATTATCTCAGCCTGCAGCTCTTGGTTCCGCTGCTCCAGTGCTGTTACACGGGACTCAAGGTCTTCCAAGTTCCGCAGTCAGGAGGGCCACCTGATCAGCAATGTTGGTGGCTCTGGCTGCTGCCTCTGCCTCTCTCTCCCTCTGCACGGCATCGTCATAAAGCTTTTGGAAGAACGGTTTCTCGTTCTTGTCCGCTGCGTCCAGCATGGCCTGCCATTGGGCAGATGTGATGTCCGCCATGCCGGAGGAAGGGGTGTTAGTAGATCTCTCAAGAGGGGTCCGCTCTCTCCTCACGTTTGGACGAACACTCCTCATGCCCTTCCTCACACTCTCAAACAGAACACCTTCTCTCTCCCTTCTCTCTCTTCCCGTTGTCTGCGCACGTGTCTCAATACCAGACATAGATAGTTCAGATAAAAGAAACAATCAGTAAATCACACAGAGTAGAAGGTAGAACTCCTAGCCGAAGCGGCGATTCATTTGGACTTAGAGAATGGCACGCAGCAAAATAAAAATAAAAAAAAAACAAAAAAAAAAACAAAAGAGAGGACTGACTTATCGAACGGGCCCGATCAGATTAGCTGGAGATCCCCTCTTGTCTAACCTAACTGCAGCAATGGAGATTTCGAGGGGTGCAGACGGTCGCCGAGTCAGACGCGGGGCACTATGTCATAACATGCAGTAAGACCAGTCAAGATCCCCTTGAAAGGAATGCCCTTGCTAGCGGTATGTCCCCCAAGTTCAGCGCAGCAAAGAGATGCACATGCGGCAACAGATTTGGGCCCGAAAGGTCCTGTCCCGTTGGCCCTGGTCCCACTGAGTCCCGAAGGTCCCAAGTAGATCGTGGACCAGGACCAACGAGATAGGAGTACCTGCGTAGCACGGCGAACGTGTTCGCGCGTTCGTGCGAACAGGTCGCGAACATTTTTTTTTTTCGTAAAAAAAATAAAAAATAAAACAATAAATTCGGTTTTTTATTTTTAACTCATGATTGGCTGAGATTTTGAACATGACTCCAAGGCAAAAGTTGCTTGTTTTATTATTTAACATAACATATATTTTTTTCAGAATTGTTTGGGAACTTTTTTTTTTTATAAATATTTTTTATGTTCGCGTTCGGAGGGTTTTGGGCGCTTGTTCGCGTTCGGGCGAACATGTTCGCGTTCTCCTCCGAACGCGAACACGGTGCTACGTAGAGGAGTACCAAGTCAGTCCCCGACAGCCATTCAGGATGAAAAGACATTGCACCGTAGAAAGATATGTTATTTAGAACAGATACATCATCCATCCATCCATCAGGTGAGAAAGCAATCCAAATGCTCACACACACAGCCAAGACCGCAGATAAGAGGAAGAGAGCCCAGCACACCCCCAACAGGCCATGAAGCACCAAGCAACTTCCCACGGGCTAACCAGGTCACACGACACTTACCTGTGAGGCCCGGCCTCCAAAGATGGATAACGACTCACCCCCCTCTCTCATAAGTCCTCCTGACCCCTAGCTACCATTACACGAAGTGTCCTAGCATTACTAAGAGGGCCTTCCCACACCCCTGTTGCAAAGCCGGATCCCCCGTCAATGTCTGAAGACCAACGTAGCAACTTGCAGCAATTCGATGCAGATATGGCAGCCTCCGATCAAGTCTCCCTCTTGAGGGGAAGCCCAAAAGTCACTCAATGTCTTCTTGAAGTGCAGATTCCAAAGTGCGAGTACCTCTCACTCTCTACTCCCTCTCGCTTACTCCAATCAGCCTCCTTTGTGTCTCGCCACCCCATCCAATCACTCGAGCAAGCTGGTCAGGTCTAATGTCGACCCTACATGACCTAACCAGGTGGGGGCAGTATCCACATACCTCACTGCCCCTCTTAAGCCTAACTTCCTAACTCTAATCCGAGATTAGGTCATCCCTAACCTAATTCGGAATTAGGTTTAGGGTGACTAACACCTCTCGCCAGCAAGTAAGTCCGGTCCGATACCAATTGTTATGATCCTGGTCATTTCCCAAGTGCAAATTCACAATGAAAGACAATGCCACCCAATTGCGAAAGAAATGAAAGCACTTGCGAAGAGATAAAGACCAGAGGAGAGAGAAAGCAGAAGAAGAAGAAGAAGAAGAAGAAGAAGAAGAAGAAGAAGAAGAAGATATGCACCAGCAAGACCAATGACAATTCCCCCTTCTCTCTCCACCTTCCTCCTCCTCCTTCTATTCACCAATCTTATTCTTCTCTCAATAATAATAATAACAATGAATGGATGAACCAAAATCAATATCCGAAGTTCCCTCTTACTGCTGACTCAACTCAACAACAACAACAACAACAACAACAACAAGTCCACCATAGCTATGGCTTCCCTCCTTCAGCCTCCTCTCTCATGCATAGGCTATGGCGGACTAATGAGGACCCTGGCCTGATGTCCAAAGGACAACCCAAAGCAGCTATGCCGCTGCTGACTGGTCCGCCATGCCTRACTCTGCCTCGAGCTTCCTYRGTGCAGCACTACCCCAACTGGGGCCTTCCAGATGCAGCGCCCAACAAGGTGATGAAGATGGTGTCTACCATAGCCAGGTAAGTGCCTCACCACTCTCCTCCTTCGCCCCCTTCTTCCTCCTCAAGCTGGAATGCTCAACATAGCCAGGCTGAGCTCCAGCCGCCCTTCACCTCCAAGCAGTGCTGTACCAGTCCAGCGCTGCGCTCCAGCAGCATGTCACCAATTCTTGCACACCGCAAATGAGGAGGAGCTACTTGCTCCTCCGAAAGATATAGCGGCCTRCTGGCCTCCTGGGCGGTGACTTCCTAGGCCGAGCGGCCTCCCAGCAACCGGTACCTCCTCCCTTTCGGAGGGAAACATCATTRCAGGCTCTGCTGACCTYTGGACAGGCCCTAGACCCGGGCTACTTGGACTGGTACCGGCCTACCTCTAACCTACCGCTACTGGGCCTCTAAAAATGCCAACTTTTTGTCTTCTTCTGCTCGGCCTCCAGTACCCGACACTTCTACCACTACTTCAGTGGTACCGGCCTACCCGCTACTTGAGTGTTTTTCCCCTCTGCTCTAAGTGCCGCAGGCCTACCCCCGCTACCCGAGTGTTTTCCCCCCTGCAACCCTTCACAGTCACGGCCACAGGTAAGTACTGGCCCTGCGGGGCCTTGCAACTAACAAGTACCCTTGCGGGTCACACACACACTCAACCGACAAGCACTCAGACAGGCATGCAAACCAGCAGACACGCACACACACACAGACATGGAAATCACAGCAGAATGCGGGAATTTCAGCAAGGCATTCATTCCAGCGGCAAATCCCAGAAATCAGCAGTGTTCTCAGTCTGTGTTTTTGGCGGGTCATTACATTTCGATGTTCTGGTGGAAGATTCATCTCTGTCTCTCTCTCTGTCTCTCTCTCTCTCTCTCTCTCACACACACACACACACACACACACACATACACACACACACACACACATTTTCGATGTTCTAGCGGAAGATCAAGTGATCAATCAAATCAATTAATCAATCAATCTTGGATTGATTGATTGATTGGGACTCCTCCACGGCTTTGCAATGACTTGCTGGTTCCAGGTTGCCTGTATTCTCTCTCTGACGAGGCTGTACCATAGGTAGGGACAGATTCGTAATTTTGTTTGGCTGAGGGCTAACCGAGAGACCTATCTGTGAGGAAAATTCGTGAGGGACATATTTGTAAATATAGGAAATATGGGCCCAGTACTAACTCAAATTTCCTACAGCTACCCTAACTGCGAATAGCAGTCCCGGGCTACCCCTAGGACAGACAGGCCCAATGGGCCTACGCTGATAGACGGTCCTATAGCCTATAGCCGAATAGGGAGAGGCCCTAGACGCCGAAGCAGAAACGGTACCGGTCGGTCAGTCAGTCCGGTCTAAGTCGTGTCTAGGCTAGTCTAGAGTATAGATAGGATGGGGACATCGGTCCGGGGCTTTTGGCAGTTGACACTTCGTGGTGGGAGTTGCTGCGCACACGGTATCAGGTTGTGGTTGCTGATTCCGGTGGTGGAGACGGCCAGACCTTCGGAGCGCTGACCAGACTGGGGTCAACGCTGTCCGCTCTGACTCCCTGGGAGTCAAGGTGGTCTGGGCTATGAGAGGTCTGATGCATTGGAGCACGTGGTGCACTGCTGACCCTCCTCAGGAGTAGGGTCCCAGTGGCGATGCAGCCATAGATGCATCTTCTCAGAGGATATCATCATCTGGACTTCATCTTCGTCAGGGACTGTTGGCGCTGAGCTTCCTCTTCATCACCTGGGTGGCGCTTGGCTCTGGGAGCCTGTTTCATTTTGGCGCAGGCCACTGAGTTGGATGTGAGGGTGGCGCTGGGTATTACCTAGGGTTCTGGTGCTATTTGAGCTGCTCGGTGTGTGTGGGGTTGAGGCGCTACCCCTCTGAGGGTAGCACAACAGGGTTTTGAGGTTATTCAGTGAAAACGGTGCTCTGAGTTTGATAAACGGTTGTAATACTATGTTTGAGTTATCATCTCTTCATTGATTTCTGGCTGTGATCACTCGGTTGTCGTCTATGAATGATTGTTGGGACTTGTGTGGAGAGAATTCACTGAGTTGTGTATTATGTCACTTCACTTCCCTGAGTCTTCCGCTGCGTTCTTTCTGTTGGGCGGTGTGACACTCCACTACACCTCCCCTTCCTTTTGTGCATGTATGGGCGTGTACGGGAGTTCCTGTGAGTGAGCGTTGACAAAATTTCAACAAATCATGTTCATAACAACTTTCTCTTGGCTTGACCTCCCCGAAGACACCCCAACCCTGCCTGACCCTCGACAGACTTTCCCCAATACTTCTCCTCCTCCGCATTTAGTCTCCTTCTCCAAATCAATCTATCAATCAATGAATCGATCAATGAAGATCGACCTTAGTCAATCTTCACTAATTTATTGATTGATTGATTGAATAACGATAATGGACAAATAGAAAAGGAAAGCGAAATAGAAAGCAAAAGAAAAAAGACAAAAAAAAAAAAAGTCGTTCCTCTTCCTCCAACGACCTTCTCCCTCTTCCTCCCTCCCTTCAACTCGCCTGTACCCTCATCCCCCCCTCCCACTCCTCCCTCCTCCTTCCTCCCTCCCTCCCTCCTTCCTCCTCTCGCCTCCTCCGTCCGCTTACCTCCCTCCTCGTGCCTCTCCTCAGCACACCTCCATTGCCCTCAGCCTCTTCCCCGACCACTCTTGTCCCTTGTCCCGAACCCCCTTCACCCTCGCCCCACCCTCCCCAACCCACGTCCGATCGTCCCCGAGACTTCTCCTCCTCCTCCTCTGGGTCTAGTCTCCTTCTCCATCAATCAATCAATCAATCAATCAATCAATAAAGATCGACCTTGGTCGAGATTGATTCGTTGATTGATTGATGATTGATGATTGATCGATTAACTGTAACGGACTCAAAAAGAAAAGGAGAACGAGAGACAAAACGAAGAAGCAAACGACACAAGAATTGGAGAAAAAAAAAGAAAAAAAAAGTGAGACGCAAAACGAAGAAGAAAACGAGACAGGAATGTGAAAAAAAAAGAGTTTTTAGCCACCTCCTCCCTCCACCTCCCTCCCTTCCACTTGCCTTTTCCCTCCTTCTCCTCCTCACCTTATCCTCCTCTCCTCTTCGGCTTTCTTGTCCACCTCCTTCTCATCCTTCTCCTCCTTCCCTTCGATCGCTTTCTCCTCCTCCCCCTCCTCTTCGGCTTTCTCGTCCGCCTCCCCCTCTTCTTCTTCTTCTTCTTCTTCTTCTTCTTCTTCTTCTTCTTCTTCTTCTTGCTCATCCCGTTCCCCTCCCACTCCTCCCTTCTCCCTCGTCCCTCGTCCCTCTTCCCCCCCTCCACCTCCCTTCTCCCTCCCCCACATACGTCCCCTTTGCCCAACCCCCCTCCACGCGCCTTCGCCCACCTCTACAGTCGCGGGGTTGGAGACTTAGGTTCCTCTACCGGAGAGTTGAAGTTAAGGAGCAAGAAAGTTGTGTGATAGTGATGTGTGGTTAGAGCGGTTCCTCTTGACTAGGGAGACGACTTTCTTGCGTGGGTGGAGGATTCAGAATGGGTCGACCAGGTCGAACTCTGTCATGATGTTCCGTAGGTGAGTGCTCGGTCTTGTGGGCCCCAGCAGCACTGTCCGGGAGATGCGATCCAGGCTGGAGTTCAGCGTGGTGTTCCAAACACCTGCTATAATTAGCGGTAGGGGGGTCGGGAATAGTGATTTGATGTGGTAAAAAAACATTACGCGTTCGGCTTCCGTGTTGGGGGCGTATAGGTTTAGGATCCTGATCTCTTCCCCTTGCCATGTAATTTGAACCCATGACCATCTGCCTTCTGCTGTGTCGCCTTCGCCGTTACTTACCAGACCCTAGACGGTATAAGGATTGTTGTGCCGCGGTTGCTTTGGTCCGCTGTGTTGGACCACAATGTGAATGGGCATCCCCCACGGTCTTTATTCTTGTGTGGTTAGTGAGGTTGGACGGGTGTGTCTCTTGTAGGAGAATGACGCCGGGTTTGGGCTTTCTTTTGTTAGTGAGGCCGAGTCTGATGTCACGTAGTTTGTCGTCTTCGGTGAGGATGTTGCCCAAGTCGTTGATGTTCCAACTGTGGATCGTCAATCCTTTTGCTTGCTAGTCCGTCCTCCACGTCGTTGGGGTCTCTAATCAGCCGCTGCCGTGGTCCCTGCGTTGTCAGGTCTGATTCATCCGGTTTCTCCACTGTCATCATTTGCCCTTTTCCCGGTGGCAGATCCTAGGCTGTATCCCCCCATGCTGCCCTCGGGTGCTGGGGTGGTACCGGTCCCTTCACTGCCCGGGGATATCTTGTCGTTTAGCCCTTCGTCGCCATCGTATTTGCCCATGTGCCTATCCTCGTCTTTGGGTTCCAGGTATAGCGGCTCAACTTCGTCCTGTATGGAGTGTTTTGTGAAGAGGATGTGGGATCTGATGATGACGGCCAGGGAATCGGCCATGACCTCCACCGGGCACACCTTGCGTGCAAGTGTGCTGTATGGCAGGGCGGTCATCGTGTTCCATGCTCTCCACACCAGCCCCTCGTGCAGCCTCGATTTTACTTCTAGTTTTACAAGGATTGGTTCGAAAGATCTGGCTGTGGCAAGTTCCTGGTCGATCGTGTCTGAGTCTTCCCCGAGTGGGGCGGGGATTCCAAAGACTCCTAAGGGGGAGTCTTCGGATATGCCTTCTCTGATTGTTCTGGCCAGTGTCCGGTGGTATCCCGCGGTCGGGAAGGCGAAGGATACGTCTGTGGCTACCTGCCACTCCCCGAACTTCTTTCTGTATCGGATGGGGACTAGGGGTCTAACTGGTTTGATGGTTTTGAGATCTGAGGTAGCTTTCTCAGTGGCATGGGGGGCCTTGTTGTCTGCCCCGTTCCCGATGGTGCAATATTCTTTTCTGTGGCTTTTTCGGTATTCCATGTTCTGATCAACAGGCAGTTTGTTTGAGCAGCGACGATGTCGATCTCCTGTTTGAGCGATCGCTGCTCGCTGCCATTTCCTAAAGTATCTGTCGTGGTTTTTCTGGATCTCTTGATCCTGCCCTTTGATGGATTCCACTTCTTTGGTACCATGTCTCTGATTGGGTCCTTGCGGGCCTGAGTTTCTGCACTGGATCCGAACTCAGAGCTCGAGTTGTCTCTCTTCCTCTTCTTCTCGTGATACCTGAAAGCGCTGAATTCTGGCAGCTCACTCTGTTCTCTCAGGATGTCGTAGGTGTTCGTGGATGTGTGGATGCTTGCTACCGGGCCTTTGCTCCTCCGGCCTGTCTTCTCCTGATGCTTCATGCATGCCACTCTGATGTCGAATTCTTTCTCCCTCTCGTTTCTGGCTCTTTCCAGGTATTCCTGCAGCTAGGCAATGGGGGAATCTCCCTGTTCTTTCGGTTTGCTTTCCCTGTCGCTCTTGGAGGGGATATGTCCATTCCTTTGTGGGTACAGTCCTGATCTGTTATTGGGCTGGGGTCTGATTCAGTCGGGGTTTCCTGTGAGCTCTGTGCGTCAGCAGGGTGGTTTCCCTTTTCCGTCGAGCTGTTCTTTCTTATTGTTTTCCCGCTCGGTGTCTCGGTGTTCTCTTTTTGTGGGGAGGCCTGTTTCTTGAGGGAGGGGTCGGTCTGTAGGGTGCGTACCTCGATGATCTGTTTGGCTGCGTCCAGGATGTTGTTGTCCTCTTCATGCTTGGCGAGGGCGTCTGCGGTCTGCTGTCTGATTGACTCAAGGTCCCACAACAGGTCTTCGTGTTTCTTTTCTTCTTTGATCGCGCGGGAATCCACCACCGGGTCTGAGTATGTTTTCCCTGGGATTCCTGTTATCTTCTTTGCTCCGACATGGTGCCATTTGCTGTCTGACGGTGGAAAAATGTCTGGCTGTTTGATTGTCGGGGTCGTGTTCGTGTATGTCCATATCCACTCAGGCTCTGGGATATTGTCGTCGAAGACCCAGCCATCATAATCTGGGTCATTGACAAACCAGATGCCTTTGGCCTCTTCAACTTTGACGATCATATTCTGTCTCAGTTTTTTCTGTTCGGGGGAGCGTGGGCATTTGGGATCTGTTCCGAGGTGGCCTCTTTCTCTACACCTGAAGCAGATTGGCGAGGCTTTGGTAGATACTGTTACTGACGTGACTTTGTCTCCAATGAGACATTGTCGCTCTTCGGGGAACACCGGGGGGTCGTCAGTCAGTACCTCCAGGATTACTGTTACGGAATCGCAGTGGGGTGCCAAGAAGTCGGGTGTGGGGAGACCCCATTTCAACACTTTGTTTGCGGGGTATCCGACTTCCAATCGATCTTGAATCAGGGGATGGCCTCTGGGTGGGATGTTGTGAAATTGAACCCAGAACTGCTCCCTCATCAATCGCTGTTTGTAGGAGTCAGCCAGTGAGACTTCAGCTTGCTGGGCTGTCTCCGGTTTCCAGTGTGAGAGGGTTCAGAGAGATCCATTGCAGTTCAAGGTTTCACATTTCTCCAACATGTGCCTTGCTTGATCTGCATCTTTAACGACCACGATCATCATGGTTTTACCCACACCAAGCAGGGAGAACTTGTCGACCTTTGTTTTGATGTTCTCATGTTCTTGGATGGTTTTCACCATCCATTTTCTTTTCTCGGTGGGGGATAGTCTTGCCCCAGCATTGGAGAAGGAGAAGATGAGAGCATGCTTCTCATATGTCGCGTTGGTGTCGACGATCTTGTCTTTTGGGTATGCCCAGGCGGTCACTTCCTCGTCGGTGTTATCCTTCACATTCCTGACTTTGATTGTGACTTTCTCCCCTTTGATTTTTGGGGCTTCCAGCAGAAATCGAAGTGTCTCGTGATCGACGTTGGATGCCATTTGGGAGGGCTCCTTTGAGGTGGCTGTTCTTGTTGCAGCTACCGTGCTGTAGCGGCGTTGGTAGGTTTGAGCCATTCCTGAGACTGCTCGTCTCTGGTAGTGTGGTGGGGTCCTTATGTTTCTCTCTTTCTGCTTTTCGGTGGACGGTTTTTTTTTTTTTTTTTTTCCTTCTAGGCTATGTGGTCCTGTAGGGTTTTATTTTTTTCTTTTTTCAATTGATTGATTGTGAGTGTTAGATGCGTTGCGTTAGTCCACGTGTAGAGAAGAAAAACAAATAATAATACTAAAAATTAAAAGG
The DNA here is from genome assembly GCA_003427395.1 of Chara braunii. NCBI lineage: Eukaryota > Viridiplantae > Streptophyta > Charophyceae > Charales > Characeae > Chara > Chara braunii. The sequence goes on from BFEA01000029.1 coordinate 2,734,004, forward strand.
TGCGATTCTTCCTTCGTTTTGTTGTTTCCTGTGCGGCTATCTTGATTCCACATTTGAGTCACTATAGGGGTGTGGTTGCATACGTGTTGTAGGGAGGAGGGGGGGGGG
>BFEA01000029.1:2768364-2779275 GCA_003427395.1 Chara braunii
TCTTTCTCTCTCTCTCTCTCTCTCTCTCTCTCTCTCTCTCTCTCTCTCCCTCCCCCCCCCTGGTGTGCGCTGTCCATGCACCCACCTGCTTCCACACACGGGCGCTCTCTCTCTATCTCACACACACACACACACACACACACACACACTCTCAAACACATAACGTTTGAATGCATGCCGGATCGTGAGCACGCAGCGCAGTCAATGTGTTCTTAAAAAAAAAGCCAAAGAAATTCACGCTGCAGCCCCGTCCTGGTAACAGTCGATTGTGTTCTAGTCGTGATATTATTATTAGTTGCATCCTAAAATTCGTTCTACAAGGTACGTACCTTGTTTTCGGGTTAAGACGGTAGTCTTCTGGAGGCGTGTGCTGTCTTTATGCTGATATTCTTGATGATTTGTGAGAATTTGGTGTGTATGCCTTTATTGGGTAGTAGTTGAGTTTGGGATGTTAGCATTGTTTGGAGTTCGCTTAGGAATGTTTGGCTGGCGAGAAAGGCGTTGTTGAAACTGTAGAAGCTGCATGTATAGACCTCCTTGGTGAGTCTGAGGGACAGGGATATGACTTTGTGGTCTAGTCCCTTGTGGTATGGGTTGTTGTGGAAGTCACAATCTTGTATGGCCCCTCAAAGGGAGTCTGATGCGAGGAAGATGTCGATTCTGGAGGAGGAGGTTCGACTATGTGCGATTTTCTGATGCAGGTGTATCTTCTGTCGTCTGGTTATGGGAGGCGGAAAGGGCCTATTAGGGTTTTTCTGATCATGAAATCATCAAGGTCTACGCTATTGGATTGTGGTGTGGGACTTTGTGCATGTGATATTCTATCTAGGGTGTGGTTGTGGACTGAGTTCTAATCTCCCATAATGATGGTGGGTGAGTATGTGGGGATGAATTGTTCTAGCGTTAGTAATCTCCCATAATGATGGCGGGTGAGTATGTGGGGATGAATTGTTCTAGTGTTAGTAGGAAGCGTGTTTTTTCTTGTGTTGCGTTTGGACCGTAGATCCCTTTGATGGTTATCTCTTCGTCTTTGAATTTGATGTCTAGTTTGATCCATCTGCCTGAGGTGGAATCTTGGTCAACATTTAGTGTTTTTATTGCTTCGCTTGCTACTAATTTTTTTGCGTAGGAGGATGATAATTCCTGCTGACCCATTTTCTGCGGCTGTGGACCAGTAGGCAGACTTAACAAAGGTTAGTTTCCTAGTTAGGGCTGTCTGTATCTTGTAGTGTTCGTTGCTGTTAGTTAGGTGGGTTTCTTGTGGGCATGTTATGTCAGGGGGATTGGGATCGAGCCAGCCTAAGGTTTCAGTGAGGTTCCTCCATTTGAGTGGGTTGTCTAAAATGGAGACCAGTCCATTGACATTCCATGACTCACAAGTTATTTCTGGTTGTTTTCTGATTTCCTTGAGGAGCTCCGTATCGGTGGTGGGTTTGAATCTTTTTTGTTTGTTGCTTGTCCCACATTTAGTTACGCTGTTCATGTGATCTTCCATTGGGGCTTGGTGCAGTTATCCTGAAGTGAGACTGTTGATTAGCTCAGGTGGTGGGGTGGGGAGTCGTCTTCCCTTCCTCATCCCTCTTTCTCCTCATTTCCTACTTCCTTTCCTTGCCCCTCTTCAACTTCTCCAGGGTCTCGTCCTCATCCTTTCCCAGCCATTCTTCTCTCATGAACGCTATTCTGTTGATTTCGTCCTTGCCCAACAGGTGACAAGGGATCTAGCAGATTAGCTCACATGATTTCCATGTTAGGCCTTCTCACAGTTGAGCCTGCTGATTGTACAGGACCAGGACTGGTCTCAAGTCTCTAACTTGCCTTTCGCCTTTGTCATCGTCCCAGTGTACATTTAGGCTGCAGTGGTCCTTTCCAATCACTTTCATGGCCAGGGGTCGATTGTTTAAGATGTTTGCCCTCACGAAATGGGCATGTCTGCTCGAGTCTTGTGCTGTGATGATGTTCAGGGAGGGACGGACTGCAATCTGCCATTCCTTTTTGTAAGTGTTGAAGCGAAAAGGCAGGATTGGGACCATGGGGAAAAGGGTTTGGGCGTCAAGGGTTGCTGCCACTGGCACTTCTGTGGGGTTTTGGTCTGGGAATGTGTCACTCCACCCAATTGCAAGTTTTGGTCTTGCACATATCTTGACTATCTCTCCAGGATGGCAATCTGTCTTCCTTCTTCCTTTTTCTGGCTTCTTCTTTGTTAGATCAGATTGTTGGCAAAGGTGACCATTTTCTGATCATTTGTACCTTGGTCCGCGATATTGCCGGGCTTTGTTGTCATGTCCTCTCCTGGGATCAGTTTGCCTTTGTCATTTCTCAGGTATGAACTGGGCCACACGATTGGCTGCTCGCATGATTGTGGGGAAGTGTGAGAGGTTCCTGAGTTGGCATCTGTGTCCGTTGCATCCTTGTGCTGATCAGCATACTGTAGGGCTAGGAATTCATAGGTGTTCTCTGCTTGCAGAGCATCAAAGTGATTAGGACTGGTAGGGAATCCGTCTCTAATGTTTGTGTTGGATTCTTTCTTCAGCATTCTGATGTGTCTGGCGTGTGCCAGTCTGATTTCCGCGTCTAGTTCTCTGCATGCCTTCAGTGTTTCTATGTATTCCTCTAGCCATTCCAGGGTGTGCTGTCTGTGTCCTCCTGTGTTGATGTGTCCTGGCTGGTTGCTATTGATTTTGCTAGCGGTGCTATGTCCACGTGCATCTCATTTTCTCCGATTGAGATTGATGTGTTCCCGTCCCTGCTTTTCTTGATGTCTGGTGCTGTGCTTGCTTCCTAGGGGTCTTCGTCTTCATTTCTGATCTTTCTTTTTGTTGGCCCTGAGGCACTAGTCTTGCCTCTGATTGCGTTCCTTGGTTCCATTTCGCTTCTGGCCTGCAGGATCTCAAGGTAGGAATTTTCTGCCTCTTGTCCTATGTGATGAACATCGCTGAGAATCTGACTTTTGTACATTGTATGTTCCAGGGCGGTTGCATTTCCCAAGACGACTTTTTCATATCTGTGCGTGGCTCTGTGGTTCCTTTTTCCTCCCCCTTTTTGCCATCTGCTTCCATGTGGAGGGAAAACATCCGGTTTGCCTGCTGGTTCTGGGTCGGCTAGTGTCCATATCCATGCCGGGCTGTCTTTGAGGTCGTGAAAAACTCAGCCTGTGTAGGCCGGATCATTGATGATCCAAATGCCTTTCATGGGCTCTGCTTCAATGAGCATCGAGAGGTGCAGGGCAGAGGTGGTTGTTCCCCATGTGTCCCTTGATGCATCTGAAGCACATGGTTCGCTTTCGTGGAGATATAGACTGTAGTGACCTTCTGGTCTGCTCTGAAAAACCATTTGTCAGGCAATTCAGGTTGGCTGTTTCCTTTGAGCTCGATGCATGCGATTCTTGAGTTGATGCTGGGGGCGAGGAATCCTGGGGCTGATGAGACCCATTCGACCAGGGGATACCGAGGGTAGGATTCTTGCAGCCTGTCCTCTACCAACTGGAAAACCTCATCGGTCAGGTTGTCAAACTGAATCCAGAAGTGCTTGTATATAAGTGCCTGTCTGTGTCTGGAGGTACCTTGCATTGCTGCCCTGTTAGGTCTCCATATGGAGATGGTGGCTACCGAGCCTTCGCAGTAGAGTGCATGAACTGAAAGGAGGTAGGATGCATAGTCTGGATCAGCACACAGCACTACAACTGCATTCCTTCCTCTCTGTTGTAAAGCAATTTTGGGCTCAGCCTCTCGTGGGTTCTCCATGTTTTGGAGAGCCTTGCGGACTCTCTTCCTTTTTTTCTGCAGGCAGTAGTTGTTTCAATTTTGCTGGGAAGGAACAGACTGCTGCATGCTTTTCATAAAATTCATCCAGCACTGATAGATATTCCTTTGGTATACTCAGACTTCAAATTCTGCTTCTTCCTCCTTGCTGATTTGAGGACTTCCTTGGTGATCACAGGTTTGACGCGTGTTTCCTTTATCACGAGGTTAAGTACTTCTTAACTTGGGTTTTGTTCATTTGAATCGCTTGCCCTCTTGGACCCTGAGGTCGTGCCCAAAGTCGACCCTAAGGCTTTGATTGATCCTGAGGCATAGCCTGTGGTCGAACCTGAGATTGAACCTGAGGCTTAGCCTGTTGTTGAAGCTGGCAGCACAGGTGTGGATGGAACAGTCGACATGGTGATGTTCTCAGTCTTGTGCTGGGCAGAGCGTAGGGAGAGAAGTAGATGTGTACTGGACAGATGATGGGAGAGACGTTGGTTTTGGGATGGTGGTCTGGGGTAATGGGTGAGGTTTTGGGGATAGACGAGATTGGTAGTGGATCAAGTATTGAGGATGGATTTATTTATGAGGAGAGGAATCCGAAATTTTGACAGCGTTCAGCCTCCCCACCTGGGGAACGAGAGAAAAAGGAGCTTAATAATGTAGTTCAGACCAAGGCAATATGTTGGCAGCATTCAGTCTCCCCACCTGGGGAACGAGGGAATGGCAAGCAGGCAAAGGTGATTCAGAAACAGCCGGATCATCACCGAAGAGGCACTGATTTGGGCAGCATTCAGCCTCCCCACCTGGGGAGCAAGAGAATCACAATCAGACTAAAGAGATTCCGTTCAAACATGGACAACCACCGACATAAGAATAATTTTGGCAGCATTCAACCTCCCCACCTGGGGAACAAGGGAATAACGAGAAGGCAAAAGTAATTCAGAAACAACAGAATTGATATCGGAGAGGCATTGATTTGGGCAGCATTCAGCCTCCCACCTGGGAGCGAGAGAATAACAATCGGACTAATGCGATTCCGCTCCAGAAGGAAAAAGCATCGACAAAAGAAATGAATTTGGCAGCATTCAGCCTCCCCACCTGGGGAGCAGAGAAAGGAGCAAGCAAATGTAAGATCGATCCCGCTGCTAGACTACCAACAGGGCAATGATTTTGGTAACATTCCATCTCCCCTCCTGGGGAGCGAGAGAATGTAAAGGAGATAGTTGTGATTCGGATCCAGCAGAAGAGCTTCCAAAAAGCCGAGGATTTTGGCAGCATTCAGTTTCCCCACCTGGGGATCGAGGGAATATGGAGCACATGAAAGAACTTCCAATCCAGCAGAAGATAAATAAAAAACAATATTTACGTAAAGCAATCGAGAGGGGGTCGAAATTTTTGGCAGCGTTTCGCCTACCCACCTGGGGAGCAAGGAATGTAAGGCTGGTGGAGATTTTGCTATTCTATCAGTAGGTCGACTAAAAAGCTTTGAATTTTGGTAGTCTTAAAATTCCCAGTCTGGGGAACATGGGGGTGTGAGCCTGTTAATGGNGGTGGAGATGGTGCTATTCTATCAGTAGGTCGACTAAAAAGCTTTGAATTTTGGTAGTCTTCAAATTCCCAGTCTGGGGAACATGGGGGTGTGAGGCTGTTAATCGTGATGTTCGAGAAGACATGCAGCTATCTACGTGAGAGGGCTAAATCGCGTAGTGGAACGGCCAAACTGGAAAAAAGGTCGAAAATTTGGTGTGATTCAACCTTCCCTCCTGGAGCAGGAGCGTAATGTAGTGATAGTGTTAGTCTTTGCGTGAGTATAGGAGCAGTCAAGTTGAAGAAGGGGCAATGAACACGCGAGGATGAGTACTAGGGATGGATGGGGATCAGAGGAGTTAATGAGTTGGATTATGGGGGCGATGGGGATGTAGGTAGTGTACAGTCAGAGGAATATGGCGAGATGATTTCAACTATTTGGTGAGGCTTATAGATTAGTGGGGATGGGCAGTTAAGTATTGAGATCTCTGGCTGGATTGATAATTAAACCACCAGTACTTGGCCCAGCTATTGATGCCGGGCCTGGAATGCCCCTGCATGCCAATTTTTGCCGAAGCGCCGGGGTACCGTTTCAATTTTTTTTGGCTGGCGCTTCCAGCCATTGTGGTCCGGTACCCCGAAGCCCTAAAGGCGCGGCATGTTAACGGGGAAGCATCGCGGCCGATAGCTGGGCCAAGTACTGGTGGTTTAAATAGTTGCATTCGATAATGGAGAGGTCGTGCTGGTGATGGTACTGGTGAATATAAGTAATACTAGTATTATTCAAAATAAAGGTGAAGTTGACAGAGAGGATGGTTGGGGAGGGCGAGGTGTGAATATACGGTGTGAGGTGGGGGTAGGGCGGTTGAGTGGTCGGATTTGGGAGATGAGGTGGTGGGGGTGTGAGAGAGAGAGGGGGTGATGGGTGGGTGGGGGTGCGTGATATGAGGGTGTGGGGTGTAGAAGGGAGTAGGAGAGGTAGTCGTGGGAGGGGAGGGTGCTGGGGGTTTGGGCACTGGGAATGTCTTGAGTGCATTGGGGGTGGGAGGGGGGAGAAAAAAAAGGCGGGGGCGTGCGTAAGGGGTCGTATTTGCTATTGCTTTTCTACGGAAAAAATGGCTGTGTATGTCTACTTGTCCGTGCTTTGTGAGTGGTGGGGTCTTCGAGAGTCGCGTGTGTGTCCGCTGTAGAGTGGCGCTGAAGAAGCTCTCGTAGGTCGCTCAATTGGCAGTATCTGGTCGGTGTGTCCACCTTTATCCGATTGTTTGGTGTGGGAGAGTCGGAGCAACCTTACCTCGATGGCTTGATTCCTGTTGTTTTTTATCTTGGTTCGCCGGATTCTCCTTCGTCTTCACTTGCGTAAGTACTTGAGAGTCGGCTTCGTCGTCTGGTTGCTCTTAGGTTCGTTGGAGATCGCTGTAGTCTTCTGTCTCTTCTGGCTTGGGAGGCGAGAAAAGTTGCCTCCGTTGGCCAGCTTCTTCGCTTGCCTGAAATAACGTATTTGCTGTTTCTAGTCTGCTCTCCTTCTTCTCATTTTCTCATTCACTCTTCGTCTTTGTCTCTTCTTCCCTCTCGCTTCCCTTTTTTTCGCCTCCGTCGCTCTTTGTCCGCACTCGCGATCTCGTGAATCCCTTCGGGAGTTCTCCTTCCCTTTGCTATGTTGATAGTTGTGTCTTGTCGGGCGTAGATGATTAAAATGATGGAGATTATGGTGGTGGATAGTTGGCGAGACCGGCTATGGCTGATCCTCGCCACGCCCGAGGGCATGGCTGAAACTTCCCCTGTTTCGGGTCCAGAAGGAGGGGGAAAGTTGATTGACTTCCCGCGTGGACGTCGTGCGCGGCACGAAACGCCGTGGTAGGGCCGAAGGGGGTTACCAAGCGCTGGTCGATATTAGCACTAACCCTCGGCGCTAGCGCAAAAAAACTCGACCCCCTTGAATGCCTGTGCTTCCAAAATACATAAGTTGGGTGCATCTGGAAACTCATTGGTGTGATGGCGGTTTTTTCATCCCTACTATTTTCCTAATATTGCAGTTAGTTCTTTCTTGGCAGCTATTTCTCTAAGCCACATTTAGATGAGCCCTGGTGGGCAATCTCCAGTTAGGCATAATATTTTCTAGCAGTTAGAAAGAACAGTGTTTGAGCAATGTCACAACTGCTATCCAAGTTTTAACTGTTTATTGGAAGTTGTTTTCTGTTTTACAATGCACATGCTATTGCACTCCTCTCTGACTTGGACCGTGATGGTGGTGTTTGGTCATGCAGCATGTATGGGTGCCTAGGATTCTCAAACTCGCGGTTCTATGCAAAGCCAATCGCAGAGCTGATTACATCACAGGTAAGGATAGTTGAATGTGTTTTCCTTTTTCTCCCTGAGAAACTGGCCACCTCCTGACCATTTCTCATTCTTAGTAATGGGCTGCTGTTCACGCTTGACCACTTCATTGTATTGCAATTTCTCTGCTCTGTTTGTTGAATGTTGGGGAAAAGAAGATAAGGTCAGTTGCACTGTGGAAATGTGCACTGTTTAGCTGTTTTTTCCTCGGAGGCCAGCCTACTGCCAGCAGTGTGAACGGGCCGTACCCTTAAGACTGCGTCACAATCATGGCTGCAGTAATGGAACACGATAGTCAGTGGGAATGAGCCGCAACCTTAAGGCTGCGTCAGACTCAGACTCTTGCCAAGTGTGAACGTGCCATTGTCAGTCATTGGTTGTTTATGATTTGCCAGACGTCAAAAAATTACAACCTTTGTCACTCAAGGAAACTTAAATGGAAACAAATCACGTCGGCACACTGGATAGAAACGAGAAAACTTTGCACCAAACTTGTATTGAGTGTAACATCAGAACTCTGGATCCAAACTTTACATCCAGTTAGGTGGCCTGACTGCCCTGGGCATCCTGCAATAGACGGCACTGAAACAGCACAGTAAAGTGCCAGAAAACCCTGGCTAAGGCTGCGCCCAGACCCTCTTCATCAGGTGCCAAAAATAGTCCTCTTGCTTCTTCTCATCACTCCAAACCGGAAGTAAGGAACTAAACTGAAACTGCTGCTACCTCGCAACTTACACCAAGTTCACCAACCCAATTTTACCTGGGCGTACCGGGTCCAACTAGGCCCTACTGGAGTGTTCTACAAAATAAAAGTCATGTGTCCTGGGAAAGCGGACAGCCTCTCTTAACTCTGGGTCTGTGCATGTTTTCTTTCATCTGTTTTGCGTTTTTGTTTGGGTTTCCCACTCAAGCTCCAGTCTCCCACTTCGTGGCCGCAAGTCCATTAGTATGTGTTCTTGAGGTCCCAGGCTCGGAACCAACCACCAGTTAACTTGAAAAACAACAAACGCAGAAATGACCTACACTGTCCTTCGGGACATCCATTAAAATTGGAACGATACAGAGAAGATTAGCATGGCCCCTGCGCAAGGATGACACGCATAATCGAGAAATGGTCCAAAAAAAAAAAAAAAGAGGAAAAGACCTATACTTACCTCATACTTGGGCCAGGTCCCTTGTTCAAATCCTGCGTGAGCCAGATGTTGGGACTTTGCTGGGACTATCACTCACGTAGTTATTTTTCGTATGTTGTACTGATCATGAATCTCTTCAAGTGCACTAATTGATAGTTGAGTGCTGATTTTTGTTTTGTGTGTGATCGCTTCTTTCAGGGCCGAGAGATTCTTCAAAGCACAGTGGACCTGGTTGAACGGAATCTCAAGATGGAGGTGGGTTCACAAATCAATCTCCTTTCTCTCAAATCTGCTCTCCTGTTCGCGGTTTTCCCCCGAAGTAAGCATCGATACACCAGTAACCTGTTTAGCGTATTTCCCAACCCGCCTGTATAAGAGGCTTTGGAAAAACGTAGCAGCAGCCACAAAACTGAGAACTGGCAGTTCTTTTGATTCATTATCACGTTTTTTTCTTTTGCTGCCTTTTTGTTTTTGTTGCCTTTTTGTTTTTGTTTGCCTCCTTAAACTACCAGTACCTGGAAGATTTCTGTTGCCAATTTTTGCTGAATCAGCGCAGGCTACAATTTGGACTTTTTTGCCAAATGGTGCTGCCACCACTGCACCCGACCCTGGCAGACGGGCAATGCACGCGAAGCTTTGGCGGACCTCCAGCGCCACAATTTTTTTCCTTTTTGGCTGGTGCCGCCAGCCATTGTGGTCCGGTAGCACCGGGCCTCCGGAAATGTCGGAGTGAGCCATGAAAACCTTTGAAGCTGCCTGGGGCCTTTCAGTGGCATGCAAGGAATATGAGTTGGACTATATACAGAAAACCAAGTTACAAAATCACACAGATGTCTAAGTAGTCGTGTACAAGCAGAGAGCACAAATGCACGGAGATTCCATCCAAATAAGAGCAATACAATGAAGTCACGAGTCAATGTTCAAGCCCTCAGGCCACACCAACACAGTATCCAATCTCGCTCCTCTCTGTCTGGCGCCCAGCACCCAGCCTACACTACTTGCCTATCCTACCTACATCAGCATTCACGCAACAGGCTCACTTCAACTCTTGAAGACCAATGTACATGACGTCAACACCATAGCTGACCTCTCTCATGTACCAGGTACGTATCTCGTCTCCCCTCATCAGACCCTGACCACCCACACTCGCCTCCTTCCTGAAGACCACCGATCACCCTCTTACCCCCTAGCGCCCTGCAGCCCGTCTATGGCTGCTAGCGCTCCGCTGCCCAGCAGCCCCCCTCTTCACCTCGCAAGCGCCCCCACGCGCCCTGGCCGCTAACGCAACATGCAGCCTCTTGCGCAGCAACGCAGCAGCATGACCGCAATGCCTGCGTGGGCCAGAATGCCAGTCCCTGGCTGCCTTCTTCCCTATATGCAAGTGGCAGCATCTGTTTGGCTGTGCGTGGCCTGTCTGGGAAGCTTCCAGTAGCTTCCGGTCGGGCCCCAGTGCCTGCGCCCATTTACAGTTGGGCACGGCCTGAGTTTCCAGACTTGGTCCGTTTGTTGCATTTGCACAGGACCCGGGGTATGTACGTCGACAATGCTGCTTTTGCATAGGCCTGTAGCCACATCTACACCTACTATAATAGCTGTTAAACGTCATATCGCACGGCCAGAATTGCAGGCCGGTCACCACCGTGGACGGCGTGCATCGCAGGTCGATCAGAAAGTTTTCTGACCGGCCTGCAATCTGGTCCGTCCGCAGTGGTGACCGGCCTGCGATTTGGGCCGTGCGATATCGGATTTCGGAATCTGCCGGTTGCTACCGGAAGCCCGCCCGTTTTCTTTTTTCCGTCTGCCCACCTCTCCAATCGCCCGCCTGCCCGTCCGCCCGTTTTTCTAATCGCGGCCCACCCTGCCCACCCGTCCAATCGCCCGGTCGCCGGTTGGTACCGGAAGCGCCGAATCGCTCGATTGTCCGCCCGCCTATTTTTGTGTTGCCGGCCCACCCCTCCAATCGCTCGCCCACATTGTTCTTGCCGGCCACTTCTCCAATCGCCCGCCACTTTCTGAACGTGCGCCTTTCTGGACGTGCGCGTGTGTGTGCTCCGTGGCCGGTGCGCGTGTGTGGTCGGTGCTCTACCTGCGTGGTGGCCCGTGATCTCTCTCTCTCTCTCTCTCTCTCTCTCTCTCTCTCTCTCTCTCTCTCTCTCTCTCTCTCTCTCTCT
>BFEA01000029.1:2828859-2841618 GCA_003427395.1 Chara braunii
GRTTCGAGGACTGTTGTTGATCTCCAATATGAGGGGTGATCTTGGACGGATTGTACAGCCATTGTTCATGCTGCAGGCGTTTGACCGTTGTGATTTGGAGTCGACAATTCGCCAGTGGCAGTGGGTCGGTGAGACCTTACTTTATCGCTTGGTGCAGGCTGAGGTGCAAGCAGCACTGAAATTCGCTGTCACTGAGCCTCAAGCTTTGTGTACAATTGAGGTGCTCTACGGTCTGCTGACGCCCGCCAGAAGAGAGTTTGAGGAATTCCTTGCTGCCACTTTCGTGCAGCAAACTCCTGCTGGTACATATGACATAACTGTCCAGCAGGCTTCTGATATTCACAGGTTGAGGTTCACGCTTGGTAGGTGGCTGCTTGCTGCTGCGGACGAGGATGCGAGACGCCCTCTGAACATCATCCTGTCTGAAATGTTGCTCTTGCAGAAGAGGCATAAACAATTGCAGATCGAGTATGCAAGTTTGCAGCTTCGTCTTGCCTCGCATACAACGGGCTGCTGTCCGTTTTGTGGCCACACGCTCCCTGAACCTCCCGCACCTTCGTCTTCGTCCACAGTTCAGCTGAGTGTCCCGCCTGAAATTCGAGAAGGCCACTGGGCCACAGGGGGAGGACAATATGCTCATGAGTCAACCAGAGATTACAGAGGTTGACGCGTTTCGTCATCGTCTCCTCGACAGTGCATCCCTTCTCAGGCACCTGGATGACGAACGCCACTTTCATTTTGATGACTTCGGCTCGGAGCTTATGCTCATCGACAGGCAGGAGGATATTGACATTCTGGTTCCGGTGGTCCACATCGGTCCCGGCGATAACGACTACGATTTCCATGTCGTGCCTCCAGAGTAGCCTGCTCTCTGTTGTTTGCTGCTGCTGTTTGTTTCCGCTGTGAGTCTGAGTACAGGCTGTCGGTTGACGGTGTGCCAGTTGTGTTTGATGCTGTCGTTTCTTTTTTCTCTGCTGTGACGGTGACGGTGTGAGTTTGAGTACAGGATGTCGGTTGACAGTTTGCCAGTTGTGTTTGGTGCCGTCGTTTCTTTTCTTTGCTGCTCTCTGTTGTAGCCTGCTCTCTGTTGTTTGCTGCTGCTGTTTGTTTCCGGTGTGAGTCTGAGTAGACGATGTCGGTTGACGGTGTGGCAGTTGTGTTTGATGCTGACTACAGGATGTCGGTTGACGGTGTGCCAGTTATGTTTGATGTCGTCGGCTGGCGATCCGCTACGTTGCTTTTTGGCTCTCCATTCGGCATGCTCTGTTTCTAAGGGGCTGTACGTGACACCTGTTTAGTCTTTAGATTCGATTATGGTTTGGAGAGGATCTACCTGCCTGGTTTAGGGTTTAGGGTTTAGGGTTTAGGATTTAAGAGTCTTTGCTGCCTTTCTCCTGTCGCCCCCCACCTCCCGCCCCTCCCACCCACCCCCCACACCCCTTTTTTTTGTACTTCGTCTTCTTGCCACTGTGCTTTTTGGTGGTGGTGTACATTGCTAACCGCTGTTGCTCTTTCAGCGTTTTCGTGTTTCTTCAACCTCTAACGTAGATCTAGCTGCCTCGGTTTTGGGATTTACGGTTCGTACTCTTCGAGTACTGTTCCTACAGTCCATGCTGTATATATAGCGTTCATAGTCTTCGCATAGTGCTCATACTGTTCTTCCTGTTCATAACGTTGATCTGGTGTTCGTAGTATTCACAGCATTGCTGCTGCTGTTGATGTTTGTGTTTATGATTACGTTTACTTTGCGTTCGTGCTTGGGCTCCGTTACTTGGGTTCACGGTTGACTCTTTAGTGGGTCCCGGAATGGTTTTTTTCGCGGCTGTTTTCGGTTCTACCGTTTTTTGAACAGCCCTGTGAATTTCGAATCTGCAATGTATTATTCTCTATTGTATGTATTATATAGGGACTTACTCGGTCTCCGTGTCCTTTTGGTATGACTCGTGAGCTTATCTAATTTCACTTTTCGAATTTTTTGTGGTGCTGTCTTTCGTATCGCTAACATGTATGCCAGTGGTGCTCTGAACTATGCTTGTGCTTGAGATGTTGTTTGCTTATTCGATATAAGACAAATGTCGGAACTGCGTGGTCGCGTCTGTTTTTGGAACTGGTGCATCGGTTTTGCCGTCTGCTGTTTGCTCGAAATAATGTACACTGTCAGGAAACAATGCCGTGTTGGGGCCTACCTCTACCCTGTGCATTTTCCATCAAACGGTCGGTCCTGTGGCGAGATGTGGGTGTCTTTTTATTTTTAGTTTTTTTCGACTTCTTGGTCGGCATGTGTGACCGACCATAATTGCATGCAGCCCAAGGGTCTCCCGACTGTCGAGAGCGTCCCACACGTTGTTTTGCTCCTGTGGAATGATTTGTTATATGTAGCTGTGCCCTTTTTTGCACCTGCATTGCAGTTCCTTCTTTCGAATTTTTTCCCTTCTTCTTCGTTTTTTTTTTCCTGCCGTTTTTGCTGCTCTCCGTGAAATTGCTTGCCGGCGACTGGGTCTCGCTGCATCCCCTGTAGCCTTACCATTTGGCTGTGGGACGTGCCATTATAAAACTCTCACCTGTGTGCCCAGACAGACGACGACAGCCGAGGAGACAATGTCGTCGTCGCGCGGCAATCAAACATGCGTTTTCCGTGTTGCCAAGGCCTTCTGGCACCCTTCCTCTGTTCAGGTTTGGGACTTTACGTCTAACACCTGTTGACTGTTCGAAAGTTCCGCTTTTAAAAGCCTGCATTGAGTTTGGTTGGTGTTACCTGCATGCTGACATGACTTGCTCGATCTGGCTTTGTTTTCTTTCTGTTTGCTGAATCGTCCCCCTGTTTCTTCCCTTTCCGGTTTGCGCTCTCGGTGCCGCCTGCCCCGAATTGCTGTCTTTCCACTTCGGTTTTACCTTGCCGGTCTGCTCCTGTTTGTGACCCTGCGCTCCGTGCCGTTAATCTGCTCCCTCGAACTCTGTTGCTGAAGGTTGATTTCCGGTCATGGCACAGCCACCTCATTTGGCATCGGCCGGCCGGACAAGGCCTGGCCCGTGGAGAGAAGCTGTCACCCTTCACAGATCTTTTGAGAATTTGCCATCTGGACACCAGCTTTTCTCTCCATCGCAGAGATTGCGTTCTGGGAGGCGGGACCGCCGATTGCCAATCCCTCCCGCACCTCTTCATGTCTGTCCCGTTCCTGCCGTGCGGTCGGATTCCAATCCATCGTCGCCCTGTGTTCCCTATGCCCATCCTGAGATCCTCTCGGATGGCTTTGGTTTGCACGTGCATTTCGACGGTGCCATTGCTCTAAACTGCCACCCAACTGACCGTCAGCCCCCTCGGGGATACATCGTGGAGCTCTCGCCATCTCAGAATATTCCCTCTTCCCTCTCAGAATGTTCCTCTGATGGATTGACTACATCCCCTCCAGTGATTCTCCCTCCTAATTCTGCCTACGACTGTGCCGCGGCCAATTCTTCCAGCTTTCACCCTGACCCTTGCTCCGCGCCCCTTCACTCCGAGACAAATACATCTCCTAGACCATGGAAAACACGAGTAAGCCTAAGGAAAGGTCTCGCTCAACAGAGGTCGGGAACGCTGTCCTCGGCTCCTGCCTCGCCTCGTGACTCTGAAACACGAAATTTGCTCCCTGCCAGAATGAGAACCACTCCGGTGGCCATGATAACTTCTCAGACCAGTCTGCGCTTCTCCTTGGACTTCCTTTATGGTGAGTCGGGCAGGCAGCTCGAAGTTCCTTCCCGTCCCCTCTTCTTTTCTTTGCAGCGCCCGGCCACAATTCCGCAAATCCCAGTTCCCGTTCCCACTTCATCCTCATCTTCCCTCCGGGCAGGGCATCTGATATCACCCGAGGGCGGTGTTTCTCTACCTGGGTCTCTCAGCCGAAGACCCGGTTCCAGAGTCTTTCCTGGAATAGTCAACAACTCTTTGTCGGGTGCTTCCCCCGGTTTGCAGACCCCGTTACACCTGTCAGGTCATCGTGCATACCTTGCCAGTGGCGAAATTGGAAACTCGGGAAGGACAGACGTACAAAATTCTGTGGGCCCGTCGCATGCCCCCTCCGTTGGTGGTGTTGCCTCTCCTTCTCCTCCCGGCTGTGGCCCTCTGAATATCAGGGACGTTTCTCTTGGACAACCCCAAATCGTAAACCCTTACGGTCGGGCCGAACAGCTCTCGTCTTCTCTGCTTCTTCCATGCACATTCCAGTCGCCAGAAGATGCACACGTGCTTTTAAATCCTTCCCCTGCATTGGGTCCTCTCTCACCCGTCGGCTGCGCAACAGCCAGCTGGCCCACTGCAAACGGGCTTCCAGGGTGCCGATTGATACCATTTCATGCATCCTCGGCTCTCCCAAGGGAGATGCTGCTGTCCCCCGACCCGTTGCCACGGCAAAGTGAAAGTGCATTCGGTAGCATAAACAACCCTCAGTTGATCGCTGCTCGGGATAGCCGGCAAGCGAGGCAGTCCCGCATGACGATTGTCCGATCGAAACGTCAGGCCCGCCCCCTTCGTCTACCTGCTCGGCGCCTTCCCGGCAGCAGAACAACAGATTGCACTGCACGTGCTGTTTACCTGTGCGAGTGCAGACACGGAATCCTGTGCCCTTGCAAGACTCTGTCCTGCCGCCCCTCAACTGCCCACGTCCTCTGCCTAACGAAGAGGTGGGTTTACATGTGACTGGTCTACGACATCCGCAGTGTTCACCTCACGTTCTTGCTTCGTGTCTTCCTGATCAACCCACACAGACACTTCAGGAAGGCTTTTCCGCTTCTGCCTTCCGTAGGTCGACAAGGCTTGAAATACGACGACGACTTGCGGGCCAGCCGATGGACCGGCAAAGTCCCAGCGAATGTATGACTCCCGTGTCGGCTGCCCGTATCATGAGAGCACAACGAAGGCAGTCTATGATTCAGAAACGAGTTTCCCGATCTCGTGACGCTGCCCGGGCTTCGCACACTGTCTGCGGGCCATCCTCGCTAGGGCATTTGGCTGCGGGCCGGCACCCGGACCCAGTGCCGGGACGTTCTTCTGTTCTTTTGCCCATTCATAGGTCTTCCGGTGCTGCACACCGCTCGGTTGCTGCAACACAACACCGCACGTTAAAAAGACGGCGAACCTGGTGCGCCACGCGTAACCGGGCGTTGCGTGTGCGCCGACGTGTGCTGCGACCCGCGTCCCGGTTCCATGTCTACGATGTTTTCCGCCAGGCGTTGTTGCGTTCTGCTGACATGCAGCCGCCGGAAGCAATTCCGGTTGCAATTACTCCGCCCGGTGCACAGATCCCTGGACAGCAACATCCTGGTTCGCCGCCACGGGAAGAGCCCACGGAAGTCCCTGTTTTCGCCTCTGGATCTTCGGCTGAGCCTGCTCTCCCGTTGGTACCTCCTCCGTGTTATAGATCTGCTATTTTGTTTAACTCTTTGCTCTTTGACAACCAGATGTCCGTCGATTATTACAAGCTTGGTGACCGCCAAGTTTGTCCATACTGTGGCGCCAAACTCTGGCCACACGAGCTTAAGTGGTCAACCATGTGCTGTAGGCATGGTAAAACGATGTGTGAACTCTGGAAGATGCCTCCGGAGGGAACGCCCGAACATTCCATTCTTTCTCTATGGACTGCTGACACCCCTGAGGGTCGGTTGCTCCGGTCCAAGTCCAGGAAATTTAACAACGCATTGTGCCTTGCTTCTGCTCATGTTAGACAGCCAGAACAGGGCCTCCGAGGGTATCAGGGCCAACTCAAAATTCAGGGCCCTCTCTATCACAGGCTAGGCTCCCTCAGGCCTCCGCCAACGGTGCGGCCCTCGTATGCACAATTGTATATTCATGACCCTTCCGAGACGGACACCATAACAGATGCTCGTATGGAATTGATGCACCTCCCTCGSGGGGTGTCYGCYCAGGAGCGCGAGCTGAYGAGAGCGATGATTMAACGACTGCAGCTTCTTCTGCGTCAGTGCCACCCATATGTTAAGGACTTTATTACATACGCAGACATGGATGAGAATGTCAGGGAGAACATTAAGATTGTTATTAACCCTCATGCGCGTCCTGAAGGGACACATGAGCGCAGATACAACAAACCGGAAAATTTCGAGGAGGTGTGCATCCTCCTTGCTGACACCTTACAGCYTGATGAGGTGCAGGTTCGTTATAGACCCRATCGTAATTCCCCGTTCCCTTTCGAAAATTTCAAGGATGACAATAGAGCCTATGACCCGCTCCACTACGTGCTCTTCTTTCCCAAAGGAGAGGATGGTTGGTGTAAACAGCCCGACACTTCCAGGGGCAATCCAAGTAAGATCACGCCTCGTGAGTTCTATGCGTTCCATCTGCATGAAAGGGTGGGTGAACGCATCACTCTTCTTTGTGGCGCAAGACTCTTCCAAGAATACTGCTKCATGGCTTTCGCTAAGATAGAATCYSGCAGGCTAAGCTACTTGGAMAAGAACCAAAACAAACTGCGGGCGGAGCATTATAAGGAGCTTCGCAGAAGTGTGGCAAACAATGAACACAGCAGTGGCGTCGGCACTAAAGTCATGTTGCCATCCACATTCACTGGCGGACCCCGCTGTATGACGGAGAAATACTATGACGCAATGGCTGTTGTGCAAAAGTTGGGTAAGCCAGACCTCTTCATTACTGTGACCTGCAATACTAACTGGCCAGAAATTAAAGACGCACTGCTTCCTGGCCAGTCAGCTTCTGACAGACCAGACTTATTGGCAAGGGTCTTCAAAGGCCACCTTGACCAGTTGATTCACGAAATTAAAGACAAACATATCTTTGGCAAACCCGCTGCTTTGTTTTACACAGTGGAGTTCCAGAAGCGTGGCCTCCCGCATGCCCACATACTGCTTATCCTTCACCGCGCTGATAAAATCACAACTCCGGCAGGGGTTGATGAGTTCATATCTGCAGAGATTCCTCGCGAGGGACTCCTGCGAGACAAAGTCTCCACGTTCATGATACACAACATTTGTGGCTCAGAGAAGCCGTCTGCAGTTTGTACCAAGAACGGCTGGTGTACTAAACATTTCCCCAAACCGTTTGCTGAACGCACTACCTTTCGTCAACAACAAGGTTATCCTGTGTACAGACGTCGAGGTCCACAATCGGGCGGCTGTTCCTTATGTGATGATAGCATAACGTATGACAACGGTCACGTTGTGCCTTATAACGCCCATCTCCTGCTCCGTTTCAACTGCCACATTAATGCTGAGTACTGTGCTAATATACTCGCGTGCAAATATCTGTATAAATATGTGCTTAAAGGCTCTGACCGCGTTATGGTTGCCGAGCTGCAACCACAGCAATTGCCCAATGAAATAAAAAAATACCGTGATATGCGCTGCGTTGGTGCAAGTGAGGCTTGCTGGCGCATATTTGAATTCCCGATAACACGACAATGGCCCCCTGTCGAGCGCCTTTCTGTTCATCTCCAAGGCGAGGAGCCCGTTTGTTTCGAAGAGGGGAACGAAATTGAGGCAGCAGAGAATGGTCCTCCTCGTACGAAGTTAACTGCGTGGATGGATTTGAATAAGGAATTGAGAACAGGCGGTGCAACCGTTATCCTCCGTACGCAAACATTACGGATACGCATACGTGGCACCGAAAAACGGAAGTTTGGAAGCCTCGCATAAAAACAGGCAAGGCCGACACATTTCGGAAAATCTGCAGGTTGCGCAATGTGTCCATTGCTGAAGGGGATTTGTACTACCTGCGCATTCTCCTGCGCCACGAACATTCTCTTGAAGCAGCTTCCTTCGAAGAGTCGAAGACAGTTGACAACGTTACTTGCCAGACGTTTCGTGAGGTCTGCCAGCATTTACAGCTTCTGCACGACGACAAAGAGTACGACGCAGACATGAGAACTGCTGCAGACAACTACATGCCTTCCCAAATCCGTCAGGTCTTTGCCATGCTTCGTGCATATGGTCCCCTTGCCGATCCTATGTCTCTCTTTTTAAAGTACTGGGAACCTATGTCAGAGGACTACGTGAGAAGGCTGCCTAATTTGACACTGTCTCCTGCTGTCTTACAAACACTTGCACTTCTTGACATAGATGCTGAGCTCCTCGATATGAAAACAGACATGTCCACTGTCGGTTTGTCCTTCCCGGATATGGACGCTTTGCAGTGTGCTAAACAGCTGCGGAGCCGCCTGCTCTTCCAAGGGCTGCCAGAACTGATCCAAGAAGAGTTGGCCTATGACAGGGACCAACTCAACCTTGTCTGGGAAACCAATGTGCCAATGTTGCGGTCCTCCCAGCGGGTGCTCGTCGAGGGGGTTGTTGATGCTGTCCTCAAAAGGACTCCTCTTTGTGTTTTCGTTGACGCACCTGCTGGCACGGGTAAAACATTCTGTATTAACACGATTCTTTCCGGTGTTCGCCGTCATGAGGGCTGCATAGCTCTTGCAGTCGCCTCAAGTGGTATTGCATCACTGCTCTTGCCGGGGGGGAGGACATTTCACTCCAGATTCCGTGCGCCCTTGACACCCGATGATAAAAAAACATTCGCGATCCCAAAGCAAAGCGAATTGGCCAGTCTTATTAGGCGAACACAACTTATAGTGTGGGACGAGGCACCCATGACACATCGCTTTCACTTGGAGGCCCTGGACATTACATTGCGTGATCTGTGTGACTCTGACCTCCCTTTTGGGGGCAAGGTCGTCCTCTTGGCAGGTGATTTCAGGCAGGTCCTCCCTGTTGTCAGACGCGGTAGTCGCGCTCAACAAATCAATGCTTGCATTAAGTCGTCCCACCTTTGGCGCTACTTCCATACTCAAGCTCGACGAGAGTCCTTCGTCGTGGCAATGATGCTGTGGCAAGACAATTCGCTGATTTCCTTCTAAGGTTAGGTAATGGGCAGCACGACGTCGTTGACCCGAGTGATCCTGAGATTATAGAGCTGCCCCGCGAGATCTGTACAGATGGACCTCTGCTGGATCTCATTCGCTGGACGTTCCCACATGTGGTTGACCTGTCTCTTATACACATCTAGATGTGTATAAGAGAGCCCCGCGAGATCTGTACAGATGGACCTCTGCTGGATCTCATTCGCTGGACGTTCCCACATGTGGTTGACCATCTGGGTGACATGGACTACCTCTCTGGGCGCTTAATACTTTGCCCCCGGAATGATGGTGCCAACTATGTGAATGACCTCATTCTTGAGTCTATACCCGGCCACACCGCTGTGTTGCACTCCGTCGACAGCGCACCGTCCGACTCTACTGGTCTGGATGTGCCTCCTGAATACCTTAACGCGTTGGAACCCTCAGGCCTTCCGTCTCACAGGCGCAAGGTTAAAAAGGGTATACCTATTATGTTGCGGAGCAACATATCTCCGAGAATGGGCATGTGCAATGGTACCCGCCTCATTGTAAACAAAATTGTGAATAACAGGTTGATTGAGGCTACAATCCTTCCCAACAAGAAAACTGCAGTCATTCCGCGACTGAACCTCACAGCGGATGAATCGGCTGGATTCATATGGCAACGCCGTCAATTCCCCGTCAAGGTTGCTTTTGCCATAATGATTAATAAGTCCCAAGGGCAAACAGTTTCCAGGGCTGGCGTCTGGCTGCCCAAGCCTATCTTTGGCCATGGCCAGCTCTATGTTGCATTGTCGCGTGTTGGGCATCCCGATGGCATCAGGGTTTTATTGCCTGATGCTTCGATGAGAACAAAGAACGTTGTCTACAAGGAGTTGCTCGCATGATTGTCTTCTGCTTGCTTTCAGCTCCCGTCACGTTTCAAACTGGCCTGTTATGTGCTCCGCATTGCTAACATTCCTTCTGCTATCTGTTGTTTTCCTGTTTGCTGTGCCYTCCAGGAATGCKCATGAACGCTTGGAATMCGATCTCCCTGCCAACAGCATAGAGCGCTCTCATGAAGGACCGCACMCCGCTATCGTCCACTTTGGCCGTGCCTCATCTCTGTATTCTGTATCCCTGCACGCTCCCATGCAGGACTTGACACCATAAACGTTGGTATAATGAATCTTGAATCTTCAAATGATCACCTGTGTCCAAACCACGAGTCGGTGAATTCGACAGCCAGCAGGACACCTGCCACCCAGCCGTCCCTGGAACACATTCCCCCCGATAACATATCAGGCGCTGATTCCAATTCGCAAGATCTCCACTTACCTTCCCATCGTACTGTGACCTTCTTCGCAGGGTCTATTGACCACGACATTGACCCCGAAACAGTTGTGGCAGTCCTAGAAACGCAAGACACACTTCTGCCAGCCTCTGTGGAGGCCGATGCGGCAGAGACTCACTTCCTTGTGCTCACAAATCCTATCATGATTTCGGCACAGAACAAAGGAGCCATCATTTCTCTGACATCGTCGTTTGCATCTGACGTTGCTGGCACTAATCTCGATTTGCCATTAGGTACCGCAGGCAGGGACAGCACCAAATTCTCTCATTTCCCAACCCGCAAGTGTTACAAATTCGCAACCCCGGTCACCCACTGCCGTAACTGCCCGCTCTTCAATCGTCATCCCGCCACCCGCTTCCAGCCTTTGTGACCGGAATCCGCACCTCCTCGTGACTGATAGAACCTCTGCCAGAACCGCCTTGCCCGCAGATACTCCTTCGCCCTTGCGCCTTCCATTCAGCACAGCAATGACGCTTCCAGTGGACAGCCGACAAACCGATCAGTCCGCATGTTTTTCAGCTTCTGCTACCGACTCTCTCTTACATCCTCTTCTACACCGGACTTCCCGCACGAGTCAGCACACAGAATTCGGGAATGCATCTCCACAGAATATTGCCAATTCTGATGGTCACAACGCCTCTGACGATCCACCTGCTTATGCACCGACCTTTTAACCCCGCCATGATGCAAACACGATCCAACATTCCTCTCACGACTCTCCTACCTCTACGCCTGACCGTACCATGCCCGTTCATGACAACACTGACCCGGTTGCTGGTCAACAGCATACTCGAAAGTCCCAAAACCTTTCCAGCCAAGGGCATCCGGTGTCTGCCAACATGCCCCGCTCCTCCGATCTTTCTCAGCCGCAACGAGTGATTTCATCACAGGGTGCACGCCGCACAGTCCATGCCAGTCGCGACGGCCGGTATATAATCCTTCACCCTCTTCGAACGCAAAGTCAGCCAATCCGTCAATGCACGCGCTCTCCGCCTGTGGGTTCACAAAATCTTCATGCTCGCCAGTGTCAAGATGGGTCCCGGACCGCAGCTCCCCAATCCCTGTCCAGCCAGGCGAACGCGGCTACGGACAATATCCAGCATCTACYTSAGGTSCTACCSACTTCTGCAGAAACCGCTGGCAACGCAACCGACAACCATTCTAACCGGACTTCCGCAGACCCTTTCTCACTGTTTTYGCAAGAACATCTGACACAGCCAAATTYGCAATCTGCGACACCGGCTGCCTYCGCCSGTGTTCCTCATCAACAAAACAGCCCTTCCTCYCRAGGCACAAAACGCAAAGCTGTGCCTCCGGCTGGAAGKYCACACATWTTGCTGTCTGACACAGCGAAMGTTCTTGSCCTTCGTCCCRACTATAAATGTCACCCTGAGTGGAACTTCGAACCTGAGTACATTCAGGGAGGAACGTTTCTGTATCGCCACACCCCAGTCCACGCCCCTATTTGGTTGGACGGTGCGAAGACAGTGAAGGTGAATGATCAGACGACACACCTCCTGTCTACGTGGACCGATATAGTGGAAAAGTATGGAGAGCCGCGTCTTCTTAATGCCATACTCTTTGATCATTTTTATAACAATATGGAATGTGAGCCTGATGAGAATATGTGGAAAAACTTCCTCATGCACAGGGCAGAAATCGAACGGAAATTTCAGCCGGTAAGCCCGGCCGATGATGAAAGGATTGTTGACAGCGGTCATGTCTTCTACGCTTTCCAGCTTCTCCAACTGATACTTAAAAAAGAATACGAATCCTTGCCTCAAACCAAGGTCCGGCATTATGTCAGCGGTATTCCTGATTTGCCGGAATGCGATATTCCTTTCCGAGTTCTACCGATATGCCCGAGTCAGAACTGTGGCTGGTCGCCTGCCCAGAAACCGCTGCCCTGAGGTGCCTTATGTCAGGGCCTGTGATAGACGGTGTCCCATTGCAACATATGGCCTGGACACATTGTGGGTGTCCCCGAAAATGTTCCCAAATCACACCTCTCACAAACTCGCTGTTCGCGAACGTCCTGATGCACCTCTGCCTATTGGATATCCAACATCTGATTCGGTTCCCGCCTCCTCCCCTTTCGACAATGCTGGTCGCCGTGGACTCTTGCTGCCCCCGACACCTCCACCCTTCCCCCTTCCGCTCGCCTCTGCACTCGCACCTGCTGGAAGTGCTCCTGCCATCCCGTCTTCTTCCTCTACAAAATTAGATCTGTCACGGTTTGCTCGCCTCCATCGTATAGGTCCTGCCAAATCACTCTCCATCATGTCGACTGCGTAAACTAGCCACAGGATGCACAAAATTACTGCTGTGCTGCATTTGAAGAAGAACGACATTAACGACTGGAGTACGCTGGAAGCAGCACTCCTCGACGACTACATACGCCAAGGAAACGACAAGACTCACAGCTTCCATGAGTATGTGAATGCTGCAATCGATTTCATCTGCCTGCAGCACAGCATGATGGGTGGGACCACTTACTGACACATCTGCGGTCTCCTGGGTACCCCGGGTCAGACTTGCTGAACTGCACCTCCTCCAGCCGAACTGCTCCCTAGCCCGCCCTTAGAT
>BFEA01000029.1:2935300-2946422 GCA_003427395.1 Chara braunii
GCTGTTGCTGCTGCTGCATTGCTGCGTCGCGGACACCGACCGTTACAGCGGCCAGGTCTTCCTGGTAGTGCTGTTTTTGCTGTCGTTCCGCGTGCAGGTGTGCCTGTAGTAGTTTGTTGTTCCACATTACTCCCCTCATTACGTTCAACATCACAGTAGCCAGGTTACTTCTCTCTGCCTCCGCCTGTGTCGGCTCTGCCTGCGTTTCCGTAGGCACAAAGATCATGCCTTGGAGTACCGTTGTCCACTGATGCTCACTAGCAATCAAGGACTCCGTGCTGGCGGCATTCCGTCTGTTTCGTGCCACTTCGTCAGTCTCAACTGTCCGCTGAGCTTCGGCTGCCGCCTCATTGGCCAGCCGCTGACGTTCTGCCTCTGCCGCAGCCTGCTGAGCCTCGGCGGCGGCTACGGCGTCTGTAAATGCCTGTAGCCGCCCACGATAGTCAGCAAAAGGCTCGCTGGCCTCTCGGACCGGGCATGCGGGAAGATCTCCGGTGGTGTCTTGTACTGTCAATGCCGTACTTGATGCCGCTGGAGTCGTCCGTCTGCTGAATCTCTTGGGTCTTGGAGGTACCGCAGGGCGGGCACAAACTGCGATCCTGGCACTGCGCCGTGGCAGTGCCCCGGTGTCCTGTTCCATCGACATCAGTCTGAACTGATGCGGTACTTGAGAGGTGCCGGTGTTCACAGAATACAGGGGGGTAGGGAGAGTGGGAACAGGGGTAGAACAATCAAGCAATATACATACAATCCCCTGTCCCACTGATGGACTGTAGACACCTAATCAAACAGAAAAATAAATTTCCGTAAATCACTCCAAAATTCGTAATAAGAATTTAATAACGATTTAATCAGTAAAATTAATTAATGATAAATAACGAAATAATAATTCTTAATGATAATAACGAATTTGAATGGTGTTATGATTAGGTCTCTTTGAGATCACTTGAGTCCAGGAGTTCACCGTTAATGAGTGAACTACCCGGAAGTTGCAGTTTGAGGGTCAGATACGGCTTAGAGTGCGAAAAAACGCGAATTTTCGGGAATTTCCACCGTCAAAATCCGATTTTTTAAAGCCTAAATGTATTTTCGGAATTTCTCAAACAAGGGGAATGAAAAAAAAATTCGCGAAAATTTCGGTCCCAACCTTTATTTTCCGCGTTTCCGCGAAATTTCCGGATTTACGGTCCCCAAAACGTTCGAATTTCCCCAAGTTGATCTAAAACCCAAAAGATTTTCGTAACCCTAATTCCAATACTGAAAGACAACGGAAATCCCAAAAGAAAAYGAAATATAGGATTTACAACAGAATGCCGAAAAACGGAATGCTGAATGGAAATCAGAAAAGCCGTATTTCAAACATGATATTGATTCAACCCTAATACGCGTAGAATCAGAAATCCGAATCAAACAGAATGTTGGATTAGTATAAATTTCTTGGATCCTAATTACACAGCATACCGGTGTACAACAGAAATCCGAATAAAAGTCTGAATACTGAATTGAACAGGAAATGCCGAAATAACCAGAAGACCGAAAAAAAGAAATTTTGCAACTTTAATCTCGGTAATAATTGAGCGCCAATTTAGAAGATCAATCAAAATAATCTAATTCTAAACGGACTTACCTGGTGAGCACATCCGTTATTGGTCTGCTCCGATACCAAGACTGTTACATACTTCAATGAGTATGGGCAGAACCAAAGATCAACCAATGTAGGATGAGCATAAATGCAGCGGAAGTCGGATAAACGGACAGACTCACATAGACTGACTCACAGGGACTGACTCACATAGACTAACTCACACGGACTGACTGAAGAATCACTCCACACACATACAATCGTGAGATGGTGGGGTCTGGGCCAAGCATAGACGATGCCCAGACCTCGTACACGCATACACAGATAAGAGGTGGGAGGAGAGACGAAGGAGGTGGGGGGAGGTAGACAGCACCGAAGGTCACCGAGATAGAATCTGATAGGTCACCGATATGGTAGTCCAAAATGTCATCCAACAAGATCAAAATGTCGAGGACAATAGGTCACCCATGACGGAGGTACAAATCCAAATGTAACCGATGTCCGAACTGTGATGCAGCCGAGTATCAACCCCAACAATCTCTAAGTCTCCAATCCGGTAAGTACCACAGTCTCATACCGCCGAAGTCCAATACTGATCTCTGTCCAAGTAGTATAAGTCTCCAATCTGAAGAAGAAGAAGAGAAAGATGGAGTCTGAAAAGGGGAAGAAGAAGAAGAAGAAAAAGAAGAAGAAGAAGGAGCCGAGAGAGGGGACTGGCGAGGGGAGGGAGGAGAGAGGCCTCCAACCCCGATACCTCAAGCGGCTATGGCCGCCGGCACACCCAGTCGCCGCTGCTGCTGCTCGCTCGCTGCTGCGCTAATGCTGCGTTGCTGCTCCTCGCTGCTCCTGCGCTAAACTTAGCGCCAGCGCTATCTCGCGCTGTACCATACCGTACCGGTAGAATGCCGGTAGGTCGATGCCTCGAAATGAGGCCGGACGGGTTCTTTATACCGGTGGGCAGAGGCCGGCCTCACTGCTGCGAGGCCTGGCCGTGCCTTGAACCGTCCAGATGGACGGTTCAGCCCCAACCGGCGGGCGGCAGCCTCAAGAGCGCCGCCAGGCCCAAACGGTAATGTCGTTTGGGCCTGCCCGTCGGGTCTGGTCCAAGGTGAGGCCTTTATGGCCTGTAGTACCCCGAGGTCGGGCCTTTAGGCCCTGGTGTGTCCCTCTAGCCCTAAGTCGGGTCCGGTAGGACCCGTGTGGCGTCGAAGATGTAACAGAGAGAGAGAGAGTGTCCCGCTTCTGGCAATGCACCTGCTCGGTCGTAGCCTTC
This sequence comes from Chara braunii, assembly GCA_003427395.1. Classification (NCBI taxonomy): domain Eukaryota; kingdom Viridiplantae; phylum Streptophyta; class Charophyceae; order Charales; family Characeae; genus Chara; species Chara braunii. The sequence continues at coordinate 2,938,156 of BFEA01000029.1, forward strand.
CGCCCGACTGTTCCACACGATTGTTGCACAATCGCTCCACCCAGACTCCATTCACACATAGCCGAATCAACCTCACCCTGAACATCCGTCGCCGAACTCAAACTCCGTTCACCCGAACAGCCGCGGCCTGACTCGAACTCCGTTCACAGGGCCAAATCAACCTCGGAAAAATAATGTCAACAATATTCAAACACCCACTGCCAGCCTCGAAATAATTGTTGGGTGCAAAAAAAGGAACCGCCGAAAAATGATGTTCGAACACTCGCCGCCAAACTGCAAACAAAAGTCGACCAAAAAAAAAACTTGGCCCGAATCGTCCTGGGCCCAACTGAGAACGGGGTCTCGCATGGGAAGCGTCACTCGAGACCCGCTCTTTGCTTTAAGAGTATAGGGACAAATCTGTCTTGTTTCGGTAGGAGATGGAATTGCACGTGTTTATGGATTGAACAAGATTCAAGCTGGAGAAATGGTCAAAATTTCCAGTGGTGTTTAAGGGGAATGGCACTGAATCTAGAAACTGAGAGTGTGGGAATTGTGGTTTTGGGTAGTGATACTGCCATTAACGAAGGAGAGATTGTCGCTTGGCTAATACTTTGAGATAGATGGGATCTTAACTGACCTGCTCTGGGCTACAAGCTTTTTCTCATATGCCACTCAGAGATATTGAAGAGGCGACCATAAGAGCCGGCTGGCCCTTTGGCCTTAGTCGCCAATGCAATGGCAATGGTGGTCGCATGATGAATAATGTGTTTTTTGTCATTCTCTACATATCTAAATGATTGTTGTCATTTCGTGGAACGAGTTCCGTCAGCTCTGACAGCACGTTGGTCTAGTAATTCCGAAGATGCTTGCTTTTCTGTTTTTCATGGTGGGCCAGGTGCAGAGTGAAGAGTCAACGGACTATTTTCCTTGGTAGTGTTGTATTGCGGTCCGTGTTTGACTTCTCATGGATGCTTAATGGTGTCTTTGCAGCTATCGGCATTGCGGACCTCTGCAACTCGTTTGCCCAAAGTGTCACAACCATTTTCTGTTCGCAGGCGTGTCTACTGCTCTGTCATCTTTTCTCAATGGCAATGAACCAGATGCTGTGGGAAAGCCACCACCCATATCCAATTGTGCAGACGTCTTGAAATCGGTTCTTTCCCATTCAAATGATGGTGCTACTCCAGAGTGCCCAGTTCTCACTTCTGCCATGCTGGCTAATCAGGTAGGAAATAATTATGTGCCTCTGCTGAGTATCCTCCCATTGTTCATTTCTTGCTCTCTGTTTCTTTGTCATGAGCTTGGCATTGTGCTCCAGACTAACTCACCCAGATTTTCTTGAGATATAAAAAAGGATTGAGGTAGTAGTGGTCACACATAGAGACATTCTGAGGAGATTGGCAGACATCCTGCTTGCATGCGGCATGACACAAAACTGGCATGAAGGGATAGATGAGAGAAGTGTAATGAACCCAACTTCAGAAGCTCACGATCAAATCTCACCTGAACTCACAAGTCTCAACTCAATGATAACAAACAGATTGAGTCACCAATGAACAACAAGACTGTGAAGAAGAGCTATAGCATGAAATAAGTACGATATTCAAATTGTTTCACCTTTTTCTTCATGGGATTCCTTCTCACCTTCCCCATGTACCTACTGCCTTGTCTGTCCTCACCGTACCAACTGGCATGTATCTTCCCACTCTTTCGTGACCAATCTGACACACTAGTTCAAAGTGTGCTGGAACTTGAAATGACAATGTCTTTCTTCAGAAGCAGCCTCAATCACCACCACATTCCCTGCCTGAAGCAATAGTAACTTTCCCTCTCATTCCTTGAGCTCACTTACACCTGCGCCACTCTCACGTTATAGCACAAGCGTCAAGAGAATGAAGTCATGGAAAATGAGAGCAGCTGTCCTTCCTCCTATGGCACCCTTCTAGTACAGGTAGCTAGGGCTGCTAGCCAGCAGGTATGCTTCCTCACTTTCTTCTTGCAGGCCCTTGTATAAAGGTGATCTCCTGCTTCAGATCTCCACCTCAGACCCTCCTGTGCATGTTGCCAGATAAGCTGTAGTTCACGCCACCACCTCTGTGTCTTTTACGACGAATGCTGAACACATGCAACCACTGGTCTTCTCTGCAGCAGCTACGGCTGAACTCCCCAGGTAAGCTCATCTTCTTCCCCCAAGCCTTGGACTCTCCCTCAAACTCCCCTCTTCTGTCACTCGCATCGACTGTGCATCAGCATCTTCTACTGGCTAGGGTTACCGCTCTCAATCTCACTCTAGCTAGGGCAGCTGCACGTCTCTCTGTCTGCCTTCTTCCAGCACTGGCATGTGAGCGGCAGCACTTCAGCACTCTAGCTAGGGCAGCTGCATGTCTCTCTGTCTGCCTTCTTCCAGCACTGGCATGTGAGCGGCAGCACTTCAGCAGGGGCAAGCCAAGATTTTATAGTATTGACTCGGCCAGGCTGCCTTCTCTTATGGTGAGATTTCTTTGTATAAAGGCCGAGATATTGTTGCGGTTAGTGTGTGCCTGGACTGAGTGGGCCTTCGAAACTGCACTGAACCCTTGGATTGCCTGTGATCTGTTACCGAGGTTGACTTCTGAGAAATCTTTGACTCTTTGACTTCCGTACCAGGGTTGGGCCCGACTGTTGATATTCCAAAGGCTTCTGGACACCTCAATTTGACCCTTGGCCGCAGGCCTACCAACCTAAGGACTTCCTAGAGACTTTTGAGAGACAGCACAGCCATTTTTGAGCCCTGAACTTCAGCTTGATTGGAAGCTACGAGCTTAGGCTTTTGCAATGCTGGTTCTACCCCAATCTTTGACTGAGGCACGGACTAGACCATATTCTATAGGACTGAAGGTCATTTTGACGGACTATAGACCTATTTCTCGCTCCTGGCCTTGACTCAGACTTGAGGTGCATGTTTCTATGCACGATTTTAATCTGGTCATTGCAGTAGAAGAGACAAGCCTACACAGGACAGCTTGACAGGAGAGGATTCAAAGGGCGTGAAGCAGCGGTCAACTCATGTGCAATGAATTAGTTAAACAGTGATAACGAAACAGTTTGTACCAGGGTAAAGCAGAGCCGTGGAGTATGCCTCTGGTTCAAAGAACCAGACTAAAGCACTCCACCAATAACGTCCAAAGGGCAAGTGTGAAAATTCCATGATGCTCAGGGATTGAATGGCAATTCCAGTATCCATAGCTCTTGGGAATGGCAAGCCTCAGCTGTTAAATGTCTTCCATGGCTGTGGCAAAATGCTACTGCTTTTCCAGAGACATGTGAAATTGCTTGGAAATGCTGTAGCTGGAGAGTGTTACCATGCCTTTGAATGAAAAGAGAACAGTTGTGTAGAGCTGACTCGTGTGTGTGCAAAGACTGAGTGAAGAAGTTGCCGTAAGATTACATTATGGCTGGAAAGTACAGTGACTGAGTGCAAGGAAGCTGATCCAGACTGAGCCTCATTTGCTAACTGAACTTGTCATTGAAGCTTAAGGCCGTACTCGTACTTTTTGGATAGATCCGAGAGCGATTGGGATCAGATGACATTTCATAAAATCCTAGTGTGCTTGCGCCTGTCAGATATCAGAGACAACAGATTATCCTAGATCCATTGGTCAGTTTTCCATGCCAGACAGGCAACCAAGCCACCTTTTTCTTGCATTGCTGGCAGTACATCCCTCGTCACTGGCAGCATATAGAAGCCCAAGCAGACTGACAGATCTATCAGTTATGGAAAACAATCACATAATGGAGACGTGCATGGATATGGTGGGGCTTGCATCAAGGAGCAGAAAGAGATGGTGTGGGAGACCCATACTGGAGGGAAACTCATACATAAAGATCCTGCTTCATTCTAGGTGATCTCTTTGTCATTGCAGTACTTATCCTAGTTAGTTGCAGTGGAGTGGCAGAAGCGTTGAGCATGTCCTTGAAAAAGTCTAGTTCACCTTTCAGCGCAGTCATTGTTGGATTGGTATTAGCACAGAAGGGGCTAACAGGGACCCCCACTTTCAGCTCCTGACTAACGGGTCCAAAACTGAAGTTAGGGTTTGGGTGCTTTGGGCGTCAAATTTATGTGTTTTCTTTTTTTTGCCTGTTTTTGTTTTGGTTCAAGGTTGATGTGTGCCAAATCTGGTATAATTTGGAGCATTGGAATTTCCTCTGCTGAGATTTCTGAAACTTCACAAGATTGCTGGTTTTTATTTTTATTTTTCGTTTTTTTTTGGCAATTAGTTAGTATGGTCTCCACTGAGTCCACTCAATGAATTGGTGGCAAGTTTGGTTAAAATGACACTTGGGTTTTGTTATAAATGGTATGACAAGTTGTCTGAAGTTTTGGGCCCTAGAATGTACAAAGACTCTTCCAAAAGCACCTTATGAACTATGAGTCGTGGTTAAGGACAGTGGTCTTAGGTATTCACAGGAAAGGATCCTTTCTGAGGTGGTATTGCATATAGTGCTTCTGCAGATGGCATCCAAACGTCGTTATAGTGCCTGAAGGCTACCCCTTGATGATCTATCCAAAGGCCATCTCTCAGTGAAGTCCATGGGATAGCTCACGGTTATGAACTATTGTCAGTCGTAATTCATGGGAAGTAATGGTCCATTAGGGACACATGAGGACGCTTTGGATCAAGAAACTTTTGGACAGGGCACGCATGAGAGCTCAGAGCTCTTTGAATTGCTAGATTTTGTGATGCAATGATTGAGTGTATGTGACTGGAGCAAATTCCTTCATCGCATTCTGGCAAGACGAAAAGACAGTCTTGCAAAGATCCAATCACTGGTATCATAGCGGTAATCACTTAGCATAATGGTACAAGTAATAATGATCCTCCTCCCTTTCCTCCCCTTTTCCTCTTCCTCGTCTTCTTCGTCTCCTCGCCTTCCTGCCCCTCTTCCTCGTCCTCCTACTCCTCTACCACCATATCCTGCTCCTTCTCCTCCCTCTCTTCCTCCTATTCCTCCTCCTTCTACTTTACTGGTCCTCTATGCGTTGACATGGGTATTGTGTCACTGCTGGTGAATGTAGGTAAAGCAGCGTGCCGAGGACTATGTCTCAAGGTATTATGACTGTGTGCTCAAGGTATATCCAATCATTCTTTCTTCTTTCATAAGTTTTTTCTTATTGTGGCAGTAAATTGTGAAACTGACAGCCCTTACAACTAGTGGAGCCAGGGCGAGGTTGTGGTGTGTGTCTGTGTGCTGGTTGGGAGAGAGGGGAAAGGGGGGGTCGAGTGGAGAGGTGGAGCCAAACTCTTGTAAGGGCCATGGAGAGGGTAATCGTGTCTGAGTCTGTGTGTGGGCGGGGAAAGCGGGCAGATGGAACAGGGAGTGCCAAGTGAAGGGGTGCATATTGTTTATGGGCCATGTCATGAGCAACTTGGCTATGGTGCAAGACCGGTGTGCGGCCATTGCCCCTGTCAATTGTGCTTTGGGGGAGAGGGAGGGGGGCAGGGGGGTGAAGGGAGAGGTGAAACTAGACACTTGTGAGGGCCATGAAAAGGGTGATCTTGTGGGAGTCTGTGTGTGGGTGGGTGGAGAGGGGAGATGGAAAAAAGTCAGCTGGGGGAGAGGTGGGTATTGTTTGTGGGCTGTGCTCAGAGGAACCTGGCTATTGTAAAAAACGGCTGTGCAGCCACGGTCTATAGACCGGGCTACTTCTGTGCAGGTGAAGAAGGCCCATGGGTTGGGCTACTTCTGTGCAGGTGAAGAAGGCCCATGGGTTGGAGTATCCGCAGGGCTGCTGCGAGGGCCTATGATCCCCATACTCATAATGGGAGTAGCGGACCTCGCATAACGGTGTCCCGCAAGACCCCTTTCCCCGTTGGGCCCAGGGTGACTGTGTGGGGCGTGCTGCTGCTGGGTTCTATGCTTGTTTGTTGTATTTGGGTTGATGTTGGAAATATGGCGGGTTCTGTGTGTATTTGTCATTTTCGGGTGGATGCTTGGATACAAGTACATAGCATGCAATAGTGCATTTGTCGTTTTCTGTTGGATGTTGGAATACAAGTAGATAGCATGCATGCTGTGGGTGTTTGAATACAAGTACGCAGCAGGCATGCGATTGGCGAGTTTTATGTAGGTTTGGGAAGAAGACAGGTGACTGCTAGAAATGTGATTGGCGAGTTTTATGTCTGTTTGGGAAGAAGACAGGTGACTGTTAGCAACAAGCTCATATGCTTGAATCCGGCTGGAGCTCACCCCAAGAAAAGAATGTCCAGGTTGTTTTCTTATTTCTCTTTGTAGGGTTCAAGCCCAGGTCTGCCTATCAACAGTTCATCGGTGTACAATTCAGCCACACCATGGCCCACATGGGCTTTTTTTTTTTTTTTTTTTTTGGGTGTGTGTGTGTGTGTGTGTTTTGCTGCTTTTTTCTTTCTTTCTTTTTTTCTCCGGTCGTTCATACCACCCAGCTTATGTAGCATCGCCCATGTACTGTACTGGTCAGCCCACATACTGCCATCCAGTCCACATACTATGACCCACAGTCACCCACCCTAGGTAGTGGCACCCAACCCACAATGTATCACCTGGGCCACCTGACACTGCCCAGTCCACATAGTATGACTCATCCCACATAGTGGCACCCAACCCACTTTTTTTTTCCCAATTTGGATCATTTATTGATTTATGTGTGTCATCCTTGCACAATCTTCTCTGTATCGTTCCAGTTTTAACGGATGTCCCGAAGGACAAGCCACCCAACCGACTTAGTGTCACCCAGGCCACATAATACCACCCTGCCCACATAGTACAACCAGTTCACATAATATGACCTGCCCCACATAGTACTGTCCAACCCACATCCCACATAGTACCACCTGTTCCATATGGTATATGACCCAGTTCACCCGTATGATCCAACCCACATAGCATCATTGAGGCCACATAATACCACTCAGCCGATATAGCACCACCTGGCCATGGCCGAATTGTGCTGTGCTATACTGGTCAGCCCACATAGTGCCATCTAATCCACATACTATGACCCGCGGTCACCACCCTAGGTAGTGCCACCCAACCCACGTAGTATCACCTGGGCCACATAATACTGCCTAGTCCACGTATTATGATCCACCCCAGTTAGTGCCACCCAACCAACCTAGTATCACGCAGGCCACATAATACCACCCTGCCCACATAGTACCATGCAGTCCACATAGTATGACCCACCGTACATAGTACTGCCCAAATCACATCCCACATAGTACCCCCGGTCCATATGGTATGACCCAGTTCTCCTGGTATGATCCAACCTGCGTAGTTTTGTGTTGAGCCTCACTGCTCGTCACCTTGAGCACACACACACAATGAGAGATCACACGAATCCACACTGGAGACCAGAGATGCAAAGTCCAGATAAGCGCAGCTTGGAAATTCCAATAATTTATCATATTAGACAGTTTCAGAGTTCCAGTCACCAAGTGCCCATCAGCGCAGAGTTCGACATTCCAATTCCAGCACCCTCATCTAAGGTAGGTGACTCTCTTCTCTCTCTCCCTCTGCCTCACTCTCTCCCTCTCTCTGTCTTCTTCATGCATGCGCTCTCTCTCCCTCTCACCTCTCTCTACTTGAAGATATTGACTCTGAATACATCCACTACTAAGCTCTATCCTCTACTAGTAGCTGTGCGGCTGTGGCCGCCTTCCCTCTCAGCACAGCGCTGCCCGGCAGGACTCTCACGGATGCCACTCGCAGATAGCGCACAAGCGCTTCAGCAGCAGTTCCACACTTCTCGGGAATGAGCAATCTGCCCTGAAATGTGGCTGGCCAGTCCTTATATTGACTTGGACTGAGTCTGGACTCGTCTCAGCCTCTGCTTCCTTTGGCTTGACTTGGATCTGGTACCACATGCCCGTGGCCTTTTTGCTTCAGAATGTCGAGGCCTGGTACCTCCACAAATTTTCCTTGGTGTGCTGCTGCTTGGGCCTGTGAGTCGCGACTTTTCATCTGTGGGATGTGCCCCTTCGTCTATGAGACATGACCTTTGCCTGTAGAATATGCCTTTTGACTTTGAGACGTGACTTTTGCCTGTTGGTTGTGACCCTTGCCTGTGGATATGACTTTTGGCTGCGAGATATGACCTTTGCCTATGGGATACCAGTCGTCAAGGCCCGTGGCTCAGGCTACCGGTAGGCCGGTCATTCCCGAGCCTCGACTTTATTGCCGAGCCTCGGACAACCGGTAGTACACAACAGGAAAAAAGAAAAAAAAGAAAAAACGAAAAAAAACGAGGACAACAATCTCAAAAAAAAAAA
>BFEA01000029.1:2949762-2962691 GCA_003427395.1 Chara braunii
AGTTCATTTAAGGGGTTTCTATCTTCTTTCTTTCTTCTATTGTTTAGCCATTGGTTGAGTGGGATGGCGAGGTACAGAATTAGCCATTGTAAACTTTTGAATTTGCGGGGGTGTAAAGTAGCTATTTGGTTCCAGGGTATTTCTTTTAGTATATCCTTGTCTATCCCTAGGTGTCTGTTCCAGCGGTCTGCTATGATTGTGTCTGGAGCTGTTGATCTGCGTCTTAGTTTATAGCCTAGACTGGTGGTGTAATTGATCRGGTTGATTCTTCGGTCTATACTTATTGTGGATTGTTTTAATTTCCATGCCCATTCTGAGGGGTCAAATTCCAGGTCTTCTATGGTAGTTTGGGGGTGGAATAAGGTGAGGTCTTCGTTTTCYATTACKCTGATTTTTYTGAGATTACCTTCTTTGACTGCGATTTGTGCTACTGATTCCTTGTTTAGTTTGCCGTARTCTTCGCCTTGTTCCTCTAGCTTATGCATGGAGAAAATGAGCCAGTTGTTTCTACCGTCTTCCTTTCCTATAAAGGCAAGCGCATGTTCAATCAGTTTTATGAAAGTCATGACCGCCCAGTCTCCTTTTGACCACTGTTTGTCCCCTTTAAGAATTGTTTGCCACTCCACCGGGATGRCCTTTATTATCTGCTGGAGGTTTTGGGCTAGATTGKGACTTCCTTTGAGTTTTTCTCTAAGCTKTCTGGCGGTGAGCCAGTTTTTCTCTGTGTCATCCCAGATGTGTTTGATTTGCCAAATGCCCTTCTCTAACCAAGTGCCCCATCTTGTGTCCTTTGATGTGAGGGTGAAGGGTGTGTTTTCATTGCTGGTTATCCAGGGGTTACAGAAGAGGGGTTGTCTAAGGATTTCTTCTTTGCTTGATGGTTTCCTTACTTTTGCTGGGAAGATTTCTCGCCATGCCTTCAATATCTCTTTCCAAAAGTTCAATCTTGGTTCGTTTTGGGACTTGTTTTTCATAGTCCAAGATTTACTAATTATCCAGAACGTATCTTCCATGTTTTCTGGTGTCTTGAATGCTGGAATCTGTTGTAACCCTTCAAGTGCCAGGGCTCTCCACGGTAGGTTAGGACTCGTTAATAGCTTTATAATCCACTTAGTTTGGAGAGCTTTTATTTGGTTAGCTGGGTCTAGGACTCCTAATCCCCCTTGGCTCTTATTTCTTCTTACGTATTGCCAGGCTACTTTTGTGATAAAGTTCTGTTTTGATGCATCTCCTGTCCAGAGATAAGTTGTTGCTTTCTTTTGTAAATCCTTTAAGGCTCTTTGATCTGGTGTCCAAAATGCTGCTACATACCACATCATCGAGTAAATAGATGCATTTAATACTAATGCCCTTCCATGTAGTGAGGTGTGTATTCTCCCCCAATCGTTAAGTTTGCTGGTCATTTTGGCTAGCAGAYTRGGAGCCATTTCTGCTRCTGCCCCCTGAATSGMCATCTGTATTCCTAGTACTCTTAGTGGGTCGTTGGGGTTTGCCCATATCATACCTTCTGGTGTGTCTCTGGGTGGGTCAATGCCTTCCTCCGTTAACCACCAGCCAACCGTCTTCTCCCAGTTGATGCGCATTTCAGAGGCTAATTGGAAAGCACACATTGCTCTGGTTAGAGCTTCGAAGGATGAGGAGGATTCTCTTATCAGCACTGTTAGGTCGTCGGCAAACAAAATTGTGGGCGGTATGTGGTATTTATGAGAGTTTGGTCCAGCTTGTTCGGTAAGTCTRTGGATGGAARRGTCTTTTCTTAAGAAGGAGGCTATGGCCTCCATGATAAAGAGAAAGATTGGGGCCGSCAGCGGGTCTCCTTGTCTTAYTGATCGGGACATTTTGTATTTGTTGGAGATGTGCCCGTTGACTTGAACTGCTCCCATCGCGTCGTTGTATAAAACTCTCACCCACTTTCTGAAGTTTGGTCCTACTCCCATTGTTTCCATACACTTTTGTAGGAAGTCCCAATTGACTTGGTCATATGCTTTTTCAAAATAAAAAAAGAGGATTGCTGCATTCAATTGTTTGTTCTGGATAAATCTRAYTGATTCTGCYAGTGACATCACATTGTCTAGGATGAAACRTCCWGGAATGAARCCTRTTTGATCTATGTGAAAGCAATTTTTGGTGATCTTTCTGATCCTGTTGGCTAGTAGTTTTGCCAAAATCTTGTAAGCTACTGTTAGTAGGGTGATGGGCCTATAGTTCCTGATATATGTTGGGTCGCCCTTCTTGTAGAGTAGTGTGACTATACCGGTGCTAAGTTTTGGTCCTAGCGTTTCCTTGTTCCATGTCGTTCTTATGAAGTGACAATATTCAYCTCCTAAGAGTGRCCAGTAGATTTGCMARAMTWCTTTTGAAAGCCCATYTATGCCWGRTGTTTTATCTGACTTCATGGAATCTAAGGCTTTTTTAATTTCTTCGTTTGTGATGGGTTGGTCTAGTTCTTCTGCCATGTCGTGTGTGATGGTTTTGTCTAAGTATTTACTGAACTTTTCTCTGGCCTGAAGGATTACTCTAGGGGTGGGCGATTCTGTCTTGGAGGTATAGAGTTCTTTGTAGAAGGATTCAGCTATGGTGGGCATTTTCAGTGGGTTGGAGGTTGGGCCTTCCTCCCCTCTAAGCTGACTAATGGCTGAGTTTCTTCCTCGTGCCTTGATTTTCTGGAAGAAGAATTTTGTCATTTTCTCTCCTTTTTCCCATTCCATTACTCTGGCTCTGAGTCGCAAGCCATTTGCTTTCCAAGCATTCCAACTGGCTAATTCTGTTCTGGCCCTAGTTAGTAGTTCTTCGTAGTCTGTGGAGCCAGGGTTATTCCATGGCTTGGTTTCCGCGATATTGACTGCTGCCTCTAGCTCTTTGATTCTCTGATTTCTTTTTGCTGCTACATTTCGTGATGCTGCAGCTGCTGCGTTAGATAGGTTGGCGGTTAGGGTTGGGAAGTCTGATCCTGCTCGTTCAGAATCAATGCAAGCTTGTGCTATGGCCTGTTTCATTTCGCTGGTGTGGAGAATGGAGTTGTTGATCTTGAAGAAGCCTGGTCCTTTTTGTAAGCCGGTGTCGAATATTAAATCTATGAAGATTGGGCTGTGATCTAATCCATTATGGTAGGGTAGTTTTCCTATGCCGACTTTTAATATGGCGCTTCTAAGGGATTCAGATATCAAGAAGAAGTCTATGGCTGAGTGTGTGACGTGTTGGGTTCTATTTCTTTTCCTGTATGTGAATCTGTTTGCTTCTGGGTGGGTTGTTGTAAGGGGTTCAAGTAGATTTCTTTCTATTATTAAACTGTGTATTGCCTGGGTCTCTGTTTGGAGTTGGTTTTGTCTTCCTATTTGAGAGCCTGACAACCTGTCATGGGATGGGTCCAGTGTTGTGTTCCAATCTTCGGCCAGTATTATATGGTTTTGAACACTGCATATTGTTGTTAGGGTCTGGATAAAATGTTGTCTTTGGGCTGAATCGTTCGGGGCGTAGGCGTTTATGAGTTGGAGGGATTCTTCCTTAAAGGTGAAGGTTGTTTTTATCCACCGACCATATTCTTGGTCTATTCTGTTGGGACCTAGTTGTATCAATTTAGCTGCTCTTGAGTTGTCATGCCAAAGGATGGCTGTACCCGCGGAGCCGGCTCTTGTGGACGGGGCCCAAATTGCTGCTCGCACGTATTTTAATCCTAGACTTATCTTCCTAATTATTTCTTTGTGCTCTGGGGAGTCTGTAAGATGGGTTTCTTGTAGACATACTACATCTGGGGGGTTCCTAGAGTACCATTTTAGATAGTTGGCCATGTTGTCCCATTTGTCGAGGTTGGTTAATATTGTAGCTAACCCGTTGACGTTCCATGACATCACTGATAGTTCAGGCTCTTTTGGCTTCAGCGTGTAGTGTTTGGGTTTGTTTTCTGTCTGGGGAAGTTGAGATGTCATGGTCTGTCTGGGGTGTACTTGTTATTCTTTCGTGTTGGTTTGAATTAGTTATCTGTGGGCTCAAAGACGTGAGTGTGACGGATCTTAACCTCACGCGCTTTGTCTGCCATGACTCGGTCCAGGTGCTGCTCCTTGTCGTGGAAAAGGGCAAAGTCTTCAACTATTGCTGCTGAGACCGCTGCTCTTTCAGGCGGAATTTCGCCTCCCATGAGCCCATATGGGATGGTCTGTAGGACCTTCCAGGGGCGCCACACCAGGTGATCAGCGAGGCGGGCACTCATTGGATATCTTAGCATCTATGGTCTCAGGTCATTGCAGACCAATTCTTCGGATTCGTCGATCCACTCCTCTCTCCACTCAGCCCTCGCACCCAAGATGTGTGCTGAGCTTGGGGCATCCTTTGAGATATTGGGTGCCAGAGCTTTTTCGTTGGGACCTGCAAGTGAAATCAGAGACCAGGATTTGTTGACTGCCACTTCCCAGTCCTCATGATGGTGGTTCCAGCGATATGGCAGGATCACTCTCTTTTTGTAGCCACTCTTGGCCTCCAGTCTGGCTACTGTGAGTATTTCTGCATTCTGACCCTTAGCCATGCTCTGCAGGTTGATTGCTTCCCCTGCTGTTTCTCTGTTATGGTCTTTGAGGACTGTGATCTGTGCCAGCAGAATTTCTTTCTGTCTGTCCAGGTTCTCTCTTGTGCTCAAATGGCTTTTTGGTTCCGTCAACACTTCTGGCCTCCTAATCCTCGAACCTTCCCAGCCCTCCATGCACCAGGACATTACACCTCAGAGACAATACCCTCCTTACCAATGTCTACCATAGCTGACCTGTTCTCGCCACCTAGACTATCCTTTCGCCACTGGATTGCCTTCCTCCCTCAGCAAATCCCCAAATCTCTCTACAAGGCCTCACACTCCTGCCAATGCAGGTTACAGGGCACTGCCCCAGCACCGGCCAGCGTCGTTCTGGCATCGCCAAACCAGGGGCAAAGACAAAGCAACTCTGTAGATATCGGTCCAGATTCAACCATCTCTAAAATCTTTTACATGAATTTCTAGAAAGACCGGTATTGTCTCCACTGTTTACTATGTCCTTTCCTCTCAGATTACCCATTGTAACCTGTCATATAGCTCATGAATATAAAGAAACTACCTTAGCACCCTCCTTGTATTGGAATGTGGTCCCTATTGTTCCCCTATGCCATAACTACATTTGTATTCCCTTGACTTGTGCCAGACGTAGCTTGACTCTCTCTTTCCGGCAATGTTTTCCAAGTGTTATCTCCTTAAACCCTAAACCCTACTTCCTTAAACCTTTAAACCTACCTGTATTCCTCTAGAGGTCTGCTTACTTGCATACTCATTAATTTGTAGTATCATTACCTGAAATCTTCATTTTCTTCTCATTGCCAATAGTCTCCAATGATCCTTTGTTGTGATCCCTTCCTTTTCATCTCATTGCCATTAGTCTCCAAAGTTGCCTTGCTTCTTGCTATGGTCTGCCGTTTGCGATTCTGTGTTAACCTGTGATCATTCGCTTGCACTTCACTCTTGACCTTCGCCTTTCTAAGCTTTGACTTCCCTTGTTCATGGTGAAGCCAGTTGCTGTGTGTGCCCCTGATGTCCGTTTGCCATGTCTTGTTGGTCTTCTCTGAACCAACAGAAGATCACCGTGTGCCCCTCCATTGTGGCTACTTTACCTTCGGCCAATACTTTGTTGTGGAATTTCTTGAGAATGTCCTTCGCCTTTTTGGGGTTAGCCACTGCCTGTTTCTTGGCTCGCTGCCATTGAGCTGTAATGTCTGTTTGTAGCAGATTATGCAGTGTCGCTCTAGCTTCCATTCTAGTTGACGGGCTTTTACCTATCACTTGTTGGCATCTTCTTTTCCATATTGTCCATAATGTGTATTGTCTCAGTAACTGGTAAATGCCCTTATGGTTTGAGTTCCGACCTGTCGGGACTTCAGTTCCTGTGAGATGGAGTCTTTTACTCCTTGGGAATGAAAGTTCCGTGATGCGATCCCATAGGGTTCGAGCTATAGACCAAACATACTCCGCTTCCGGGCAGAGCAGAAGGCAGTGAAGCAGTGTTTCGGGTACTCCTTCCGTGCACATGACGCAATTTTGCTCTCTCACATCTTTGTTGTTCCTGCTTCGTTTTTTGTACAGCCAGGCGTTGACTGGGAGTGCGACATGAAATATGAGCCACTGCATACTTCGGACTTTATTCAGCCTGATGCTGTGCAAAATCGACCACGACAATTTTCCTATTTGTTGTCTTGGTATTCCCACCCTCTTTTCCCATCTCACTTCTAGGGATTGATCCTTCTTAGTTGATCTCTTTCTTAACCTATATCCCCATTTAGTAGTGTAGTGGAGTACGTTAACTCTCTTAACTGCTCTTGACCCATTCCCTTTGATGTTCCATGCCCAATGTGCTGGATCAATTTCCAGATCTTGGATAGGTGTTGTAGGAGCAAAAATTGTGAACTCGTCAGTCTCGATCACCCTGACTTTCGTGAGGAGACTTTTATTGATAGCTATTGGAACCCGTGTCTCTTTGTCCAATAGACTAACCATAAAGCCTGGGTTCAGGATTGGATACATGTCTGCCTCCAGCCACTGATTGGTTGGGCCTACCTACTGGTGAATGCGGAACGCGTGATCTGGTTCCGAGCTTGTGGTCCAAGTTGCCCAGTCACCCCAGCCCCATTTGAACGGGCCCCTCAATATTTGTGTCCGTGCTTGGGGTATGGAGGTAAGCACTTCATTCAAATTCTCGGTTAGCCTATGACAACCTTTCATTTCCTCTCTCGTTTCCCTCCCCGTTTTCCACCTATTGTGAGTTGGTGACCATAGATGCTTTACCTGCCATACCCCATGCTCCAACCAATTCCCCCACTTGGTGTCCTTTGCTGTAAGTGTTCTAGGTTTTCCTTGAGAGTCCTTCAACCATGGGTTACAAAACAAAGGCTGCCTAAGAACTTCCTCTTTCGTTCGTGGGTCTCTTACTCTTTCCGGGAAGACTTCGGCCCATATCTTTAGGATGTGGGCCCAGTATGAAGACCTGGCGTCGTTTTCCACTCCCCCCTGCGCTCTTGTTATTCCCTTCTTGGCCCAACCTTTACAGAATAACCAGAACGTGCCCTCCATATTTGGTGGAGTTGTATATCTCGCCATCCCCCGTATGTGTTCCAATGCTAGGGGGACCCAGCGTAGATGGGGTTGCGTAAATAATTTGATGACCCATTTGGTTTGAAGTGCTCTGATCTGTTGAGCGGGATCCAAAATGCCCAGCCCCCCTTGATCCTTTGATTGAATTACTTGCCTCCATGCAACCTTTGATATAAAATTGGTCTTAACCGGATTCGCCGTCCAGAAGTACGCCGCTGCCATCCTCGTAAGCTTGTGAAGCGATTGTGATGGCAGAGTCCATATCGTTCCGACATACCATAACATTGAGAAAATGGAAGCGTTTAACACTAATGCCCTCCCAAACAGCGATGTATAAATGTCCGACCAGGCTGACATTTTGGCTAGCATTTTCGCCATTTGTTTCGGGGCCATGGAGTGATGGGGACCCGTGTCAGCTAGCCTAATCCCCAAATATCTCAACGGCTGATTGGACGGTAGCCAACACATGCCTCCATAATTGTGAGGCAGGGATTGACTCTGTTGATCATGATGTGAGAGCCACCAGCCTACTGTTTTAGGCCAATTGATCTTCATTTCCGATGCCAATTGAAAGGCCTCCATATCTCTTGTGAGGGCTTGGAATGACGTGTCTGTGGCTCTAATGAGGACTGTCAGATCATTCGCAAATAATATCGTCGTAGGTAAGTTTATAATGCGTCCCTGCTGGTCCGGTTCTGCTACCAGGCGGTCTATCGAGGGGTCCTTCCTAAGGAAGGAGGCTATTGCCTCCATAATGAATAGAAAAATGGGGGCAGCTAGTGGATCTCCCTGTCTGACCAACCTGGACATTTTATACTTTTCAGAAAGGTGACCATTGAGTTGAACCTGTCCTTGCGCGTCATTGTACAGAACGCGGATCCATTTACGAAAGTTAGGGCCGACTCCCATCTTTTCCATACATAGCTGTAGAAATTTCCAATTTACCTGGTCGTAAGCCTTTTCAAAGTGAAAAAAGAGGATCGCCGCGTTGATCCTCTTATTTGTAATATATCTGACATCGTCATGACGTTATCCAAAATAAATCTTCCAGGTACGAAGCCCGTTTGGTCCAAATGAAAACATCTATTTGTGACCTTTCTTAACTGATTCGCTAGAGCTTTAGCCACTATCTTGTGCGTGAGTGTTAAAAGAGTAATTGGTCTATAATTTCTGATATCCTTGGGGTCCTCCTTTTTGTACAAAAGGGTTACGACTCCCAAGGAGGATTCCAAGCCAAGGCCTTCTTTGTGCCATGCCTGATTTAGAAACGCCTCGTACACCTAATGGACACTAAGGTAAAAAGTAGAAAAAGGAAGAGCGTAATTGTGGACAGATTTAACAAGTTCGCTGTTTTTGTGCCACTCCCTGTTGAAGCAAGAACATATTTAGTAATTCGGGAGCTCTTTAATCATTGGGTGAAAGGCTACGGGCATCCCTTGACTATTCTAAATAATAGGGATACACGATTCACGAGCGAGCACTGGCAGCAGCTCATGAACGTCTATGGATCCAAACTGACTATGTCCTCAGGTAGACACCTTGAGACAAACCGACAGACTGAGCAAATGAACAAAGTGCTACAGCAAGTTCTGCGTATGTATATCTGGCCAGATCAGATTGACTGGGATGAACATCTGGCCAAGGTCGCTAGTGCCTACAACAATTCTGTACAGAGAGAACGCCCGCTGAACTGCATTTAGGTTGGCGCCCACGCAGGCCCGTTGACTGTCTGACCTTGATCAGGTACAAAGGCTTCCTCCAAGGACTGGAGAATTCGCTGTGCAATACAAGGACTTATGAAGAGTCAGGGAAAATATCAGAAGAGCACAGCATCAGATGATAGAACAGGCAAATAAACACCACAGACCTTCGCAGTTCGCTGTAGGGGATTTGGTCTGGTGAAGTCCAAGGAGTTTCTCCCCAAGTAGAACATCTCGCAGAAGTTATTGCCTGCGTATAGAGGACCATGGCAAATACTTGATGTGATTGGTGATGTGATGGTCCTTCCTACGTTGTTGAGATTCCTCCGCATCTGCACACTTACCCGGTGTTCCATGCCTCTAAGTTGCTCCCTTGTGTAAGTAATGAGCTATCTCCGTCTCGAAGATCTACGATTCCTCCCGATATGGATCGCAAGTATGACGTGGATCGGATCGTCGCAGAGGATGTTTATAGATATGGGCGCAGGGGTAGACCCCAACGACAATATAAGGTCATATTTGCTTATCAAGAACCTTCAGAAGATTGCTGGTTTACTAGAGATGAACAAATTGAGACAGCACCGCACATAGTGTCTTACTACGAGAGGGCTAGTTGAGAGATAAAGATTGTGGCTTTCTCGGAAGACCTTGAAGTTAGGCCAGC
The DNA here is from genome assembly GCA_003427395.1 of Chara braunii. Lineage (NCBI taxonomy): Eukaryota > Viridiplantae > Streptophyta > Charophyceae > Charales > Characeae > Chara > Chara braunii. The sequence goes on from BFEA01000029.1 coordinate 2,959,226, forward strand.
GAGAGTGAAAGGCATTCCACGATGCAGACCACAAATTTGGATCTCAGGGTTGAAGTCCCCACGCCAAAGAAGGCCTTGTCGGCCTGTTTCCGAAAGGTTGCGTCGGGTACCCTAGGGGTCCAGTGCAACAGGTGCCCAGTTAAACCACCAGTACCTCGCCCTGCTTGATAAATTCGACGCGGCCGTTAACGCGCCGCGTCGGGCGGGGTACCCACCGGGGTGCGACCGGTAGCCCACAAAAAAAGGGGCACCAAAAAAAATAAAAAAATAATAGAAGGGAACTGGGGGACTGGGAGCGATGGAGGGCCAGGGGATTGCAGATGAGGGCTAGAGTAAGAGAATGGGAGAAGGGAGAAAGAATGACGAAGTTCTTTCAAAAGATCAAAGCAAGAGGTAGAAATGCGCTAATAGAACAATTGGATGGACCGCAAGGCCTGGAATCTACGCCAGAGGGGATGCTGGCAGTAGCCTGCAACTTTTACAGAAACCTTTACACTTCAAGGGAGGGGGAGCAGGAACAACAACAACTAAAAGAAGTCAAAAATAAGTTATTGGCTTACCTAGACTACACGCTGAAAGGAGACCAAGCAGAGATGTTGGATGCCCCTCTAACCCAAGAAGAACTAAGAGAAGCCCTCCACTCAATGCCTCCTAACAAGAGGCCAGGAAGGGACGGGCTCGCCAAGGAGTTCTGGCAGGAATACTGGCCCATCCAAAAGCCTTGTACATAGGCTATACAGTCATGCTTCATTCCAGCCCATGTGTAGGAACGTAGGAGGTTAGCATAAGTTTTCCTCCAACCGAAATGTCCCTCAATGTTGTGGCATTCCCCTAGGACTAGACTGCATCTCATCACTGTTTGGTACACACAGTCTATCATGCACATCAGTATTTTCAAACAGTAGCCCTTGGGTCACTCGATAGTCCGGTACTTCGTGTGGTGCCGTCTGCACCTTGTTCATCAACTGACTATAACTAACATAGGCGGACCTAATCTTTTCTCGCAGCTCGGCCCCTGTGTCTAAGTACGTCACTATAGCACCGAAAAAGTCAGCCCGTCTACGCAGTGCGCAAACCGGCGCTACGAGTCGTGCGCAAACCGGCGCTACGAATCGTGCGCAAACCGGCGCTACGAATCGTGCGCAAACCGGCGCACCGTCGTGTGCCGCAACTATGGTTTTATGTTAAACCCAAAAAAAATAAAAATTTCCCCTACCCCTATTTTTTGCTGTGCGGTGCGCGGCGCTACGAATCGTGCGCAAACCGGCGCACCGTCGTGTGCCGCAACTATGGTTTTATGTTAAAAAAGAAGGCATATATGAGGAGAGCGCAGCTTTTTTCCCTGAAGCTCCCCAGAATGGACATGGAGCCAGAACCGTAAGGTTCTGTTTTATGTTAAATAAAAAGGCATAACAAATTGTCTGAAAGGCCTCTGTCAACCATCTGTCCCTAATTGGGAAGCAGGGTCATGGGACACGCCAGCACAGCAGTTGACACTGATCCCTTCTAGCCGGCAGGCACCACAGCAACAACAAGGGCAGCAACGATCAAAAGGGAGTGGCCAGTATTAGTAGCAACCGCTTCTACTGGGGCCCAGGCAGAGGAATCACGGGAGAAATCCTGGAGGTCAATTATTGTTGGATCTCTTCAACCGGTGCCCTAACAGACGTAGCTGAGGAACTGATTACTCCTGGCGAGGTGTGGGCTGCGAAAAGGAAAACACCGGGGAAGTTAGTGATAGCCGGTGTAGAGGTTAGTAATGTAAGGATGGGTGCAGTGATAGACAGTGGGTCCACGAGGAGCTATATCTCCCGTAGAGTAGTGAGAAAGTTGCATTTAGGAATGAAAGTTCAAGATTTGGATTAGCAAGTACTCTCCAGAATGGCCAACAACAGTCTGATGAGTGCTGGGCAGTACCTTGAGGGAGTATAGGTGGACTTCCGATTGGAGGGTGGAGAGAAAGTTGAAAGGTAATGCACTCTTTGACCTTTGTAGTGGAAGCAGACATACCGTTATATATGGTCTTTGGCATTCTTTTTTCTTTTTCAAGTTTGCTGCCAGTCAGATTTGGCAAATTCCTAACAAAGAGGCCTACAACAATTGTTAGTCTACATCATGGTCGTTCCATCTGTTCTGCTTGCAGGTGTAAGATCATGGTCTGCTCTTGGAGGAAAAGACGACAGCATACCTACAGTAGAATTTTTGAGGCCAACAGCTGGGCATCCATTGGACTGGATGTGAAATTCATCCCCCATTCCAGTTATGTTTCCTTGAGCAACTTAGCAATTTTCTAGTTCTGACAGTGCTATGTTCTTCATGTTCTAAATGCAGTGCGATGAGGAGATGTGCGGAGCGGTGACAAGGAATTTAAGTCTGCAGGGTGCACAAGACATACCCAGAGGTGCCGTGTGCCCTAGGTATCCTGGGTGTCATGGGAAGATGGTTCGACAGGTGATCCATCATCTCTCTCCTTCTCTCAACTCCCTGCCCCTCCTTGCGTCTCACTCAGTAGGCTTCGGCAGTGAGTTTTATTCACCAGGTTAGTTGATCCAGCGAACCTTGCACAGCATGCACCTAGACGTTCTGCTTTTATCCATTGCCTACCTGGTTGGTGGAACCACTGTACCAGCAATGTTTTCTTCAGTTTGGGGCTATTGAATTTTTGTCAGTCGTAGTTTTCCAAAACTGTCCCCCCCCCTCATTTTTCTCCATTGTCTTGGGCATCGGTAACCTGGACTTGCCAAGCGCTGCGGCATCAGAGCACGCTGGTCTGTTACAGGGCACCATCTGGGCTGGGCCATCATGAATATCATTCCGCATTCGGACCAGGTCCGTGCTAATGTAGCATACACTTAGAGTCTCAGCCTGGTGGTGACCCATCCACAGGCTTGGTTCGACTTGGTTCGACAAGGTGCATGATGGCTTGCTTCGTCTGTGTTTTTGTTGACTTGCAGTTCTCAGAGGCTGATCTGTACAAGCAGCTGACCCACTTCCACAGACTTCTGGACATATCGAGAGCTCTGGAAAAGGCAAGTAGCCGAAATCATTTTCCAATCCTAGCAATTGTCTTTTTCAGGCAACGTCATGAGAGACTCGTGACAGTAATGAAATAAATTTCAAGACTGGATGTGATTGCAGTGAGTGGTTTCCCGACCCAACTTCAACAGGGGCAGAGTGGAGGGGAGAAGCAGAGGGAGAGAAGACCCTGCTTCCTCTCTCTCCCACCGTTCTCTCTCTCAATGTGACTCGCTTTCCTGCTGTTTCCTCCCTCCCTCTCCTCCTCTCCCTCGCTCTCCCTATCCCCCCCTACCCCCCCCTACCCCCCCCTCTTGCTCCCCCTCCTCTACATATACATGGCTCGCCTTGTGTCCCTATGAGTCTCATTATTGCAATATGATATAAATCTCTCTCTCTCTCTCTCTCTCTCTCTCTCTCTCTCTCTCTCTCTCTCTCTCTCTCTCTCTCT
>BFEA01000029.1:2986690-3001943 GCA_003427395.1 Chara braunii
TACTAAGCTGTGAAGGTGGTGCCTTGTTGCAGGTACATTGAAGACGAAGCTGGAGCTATGGCGCCACAGGTAAGTCTCTCTGGCCTCCGCCAACCATCTCTCTCTCTCTCCAACGCTACTCTAGCTCCTACTAGCGCCCAGCGCTGAAGACATACCTGGTGCATGAGGGAGGTCAGCTATGGTGTTGACGTCATGTACATCGGTCTTCAAGGTCGAAGTGAGCCTGTTGCGTGAACGCTGGTGTAGTAGGATAGGCGAGTAGTGTAGGCTGGGTGCTGGGCGCCAGACAGAGTAGGAGCGACATTGGATACGGTGTTGGTGTGGCCTGAGGGCTTGGACATTGGCTCGTGAGTTCATTGTATTGCTCTCATCTGGATGGAATCTCGGTGCATTTGGGCTCTCTGCTTGTACATGACTACTTGGACATCTGTGTGATTTCGCAACTTGGTTTTCTGTATATCGCTCTTGCTCATATTCCTTGCATTGTTTTCTCTTTTGCACGTAGTGTGTAGTGGACCAGGGCTCCAAAGCTGTGCTTGCCGGAGGTGATAGCTGGGAGAGGTACTGGCGGTTTAAACCACCCGTACATCCGAGCCTTGTTTGTACACGGTAGATTACCCCTTTGTGCAAAGCTTTGCTGAAACACTAGCATGGCCTTTTTTTGGCTGGCGCTCCGAGTCCTTTTGGTCTGGTGGCTCTGAGCCTCCAAAATTCTCAGAATGAACCGATTTGATCGACAATTTTGTTTCTCAGGTTGCCTGGGGCCATGTACTGGTGGTTTAGGAGGGTTACAGATCCGAGCTAGGATGACTAATTTTGCCCTCAAAGAAACAAATGTCCAAGTATTCCTTTGCCAAGATGAAATCCAACACCAGGGACATAATGATAGAAGCCCTTTGAGGCCTGCAAAACCCCGAAATCACATCTAGCCAGAACGTTTTCCACCACTGTTTGCAAATCAAACCCCCCCCACTCCTACCCAACCAATTGTCAAAGCAGCACGGCAAAAAATGCTGACCTACTTACAGAGAACCATAACCCCTTCACAAGCCAATAAATTAGATAAACCCCTAACCTTCCATGAACTCCACTGAGAGGGTCGAGATGACGGGTAACGATAAAGCACCCGGGATTGATGGTATGACCGAAGAAGTTCTAGTTCATCTCTTGCAAGTTGCAACTGTTAGGGGAGGACCTCATCCAATTTTTCATTGACAGCTGGGAGAGATGGGGCCTAGGCAGTCACCTGAGTATAACCCTCGTCTCCCTAGAATACATGAAAGGCATCCAGGAAGACTGGAGAAGTTACAAACTAATTTCCCTCTTTTAGCCGAGACCTTGGCCAGCCATCCTATTCTCCGCTTTTGGAAAAACCGTCAATCACGTCAATTGGGATTTTCTACACAATCCTGTCTCAGGATTGGTTCGTCAAGGAGACCCACTGCCCCCGTTATCTTTCTCTTCATCATGGCGGCTATAGCATCTTTCTTGAGAAAAGACCTCTCGACCATGGAGCAAAACAGTGGGATGGTGGCTGACAGAGGCCCCAATTCAAAATGTCTGAGAGAGGGCCTTCGGTCAAGGGGCAGCAAGGCCTAAGTCAAAAATAGCGGCCAGAGGCCCCACGCGAGTTGGTTGACTCTTGGAAAATCAAAGTCAAAGTCAAACCCATAGTCAGCCTCGGCCACAGATCAGATGCACATCAATGGGGTCTGCAGGTATCCAGAAGATTCCAGTCCCGACTGGGAAAAGGTACTGCTTCTCCAAGGCTGCATCCTGGCTGTCAAGGTCTGGCAAATCTGAAGCATCGACGTGGTACAAGGGGAGACTGGTCCACCCTACCGTCTTCCCCCGAACACAACGCACCCTTATTTTGGCTGTATCGGGCTGTAATTATAGCTTGTATACATTCATTTTTAGGGTGCGTTATGTTCGGGGGAAGACGGTAGTCAACGCTGGTCAATGCTACATAAGGTCAGCCAGAACACTGGTGAAGGCATTCTGCCTTGCGCTGGATTGATGCTACCGTCTTCACCCGAAAATAACTCCCGGGCATTATATTCAGTAAATTGGTGCCGACTTCGGTGGGGGCCCAAAATTCCGAACAGCAAAAATTTCAGAAATTTCTGTAAAAACAATATGTTGTCCAGAATTGCAATGCGACCATCTTTTGGCTGAGGGTCACTACAGAATTCCTTATAAACTCGGAAATGAAAAGTAAAAACAAAAAAACAAACCGAAATATGCCCCTTGGAAGTCAAAACCCCTTTCAACCCCCTTTAAAACCCATATATACCCCCCTCCCTGCCCTTTCAAACYCATGTATACTACCTCTACAAGGCACTCTGCCTATGGAACATTCAAATATAACGCCCGGGTGTTATATTTGAAGGGGCGTTCTATTTGAGAAAAAGAGAGTAAAATCGAAAATCTGACCTTTTTAGGGTAAGTTGAATATAACGCCCGGGCGTTATTTTCGGTTGAAGACAGTAGTGCTCCTACGCGAGGCTGCTGGAGTGTAATGCTGGCGCCAGATGCTGCTGGAGGGCGCCAGCCTAGAGGGAGATTATGTTGGCGCGGCCATAGCCGCCACAGCTGTAGAGTCAGTGATGGGAATTGGCGAGGAGGAGAAGGATCTGCTGGACTTACCTGGCGTCGACACATGTGATCTGCTGCTTGTCTCCACGAAGGGGAGGAAGTGCTGCGCCATCCTCCATATCTTATTGCTGACATGGAGGGAGGATGGGCGCGCTGTAATGATCTGCACAATGATTATGCCAGAGGATGTCAGAGGGAACATACATTGCTGAGGTGACGATAGGGAAGAAGCCGGAAGTGGAAGTGGGAGAGAGAGAGAGACATATATGTATTCTTGATTACTATTGAGTCTCTCCTCCTCCTCTTCCCTGCCTTCCCTCTCCTCTTTCTCTTTCTCTCATGCTCTTCTTTGATGAGATGATGCTTCCGGGTTGTCAAAATTGCAATGAACCCAGTTATGAGGAAAGCTCAACAATGTCGAAATACAGAATGTCTCAGCGCAGTTTCAATGTCGCCAATCGTACAAGTAATCAAGAGTCCAATGTCAAGAAACCGAAGAAGAGAGTGATGAGAGCCAGATTAGACTGAGAGGGTAGAAGAGAAAGTAACCATCAGCTTCAGCAGATAGATCTCCCTCTTGGCCCACTCCTCCTTCGGGCATCTCCTGCTCGCCACATCACCAGACAGTTTCCTCTGACACACACTGACATCGAACATATCTCAACATAGCGCACACGGTGCAGACTCCTTCTGAAGACAACAACAGAGCGCAATGTCGACACGATCATGAACAGGTAAGCTCTCCTTTCTCCACTCGACCAATCTCACAGCCCTGATCCTCCTCCTCCTCGCCAATACCACATCAATGTCGTAGACAGTGTGGCGAGAACCACATCAGCATAATCAAGAACAGAGCTGGCGACGAAGACAGAAGATGGCGCCAGCGCAGTAGCAGTCTCGCGTCGCCATCCAATATCAACCCAGGCTCCAGCCAGCATCTAGCCAGCGTAGAGCCAGCATCGAGCCAGCATCCAGCCAGCGTTGAGCATCAAGTGCAAGACTGAACGTCGGTCAGCAGGGGCTGGGTCAACTTATAGGGTTGACTCGAGTTGGATACGACGGCCCAGATTGGCCCACGGTCATTGGCCTGGATCTCATACAGTTGCAGATTCCCACTTGGACCGGATTCTTGACAGATACCTGCAAACAGCCAAGTGCATGTGTCTGATCGGTGGCGTGGGCTGGGTCCGTGTTGACTTTGACTCGTGAACCTGAATTTCCGAGCTGCTGTTGACCTTTGGCTTTCCTTAGCCAACTAATCGCTCGTAGGGCCTCTGAAATCCAGTTTTGAGGCCTTGCTTCGGTATCTACAGCGGCTGGCCTTTGTTCAGGCTGTTTCTTGACGTGGGACGTGGCCGCTGGCCCCTGATTCGGCCCTTTAGACCGAGGTGACGACCTGTGGCTCACAACTACAGTGTGATACGAGCTGAGTTATCACAATATGATCGAGACGTGGACTTGTAATTGACTTCGGGGACTTCATGCTGTGCGCTGGGTTCAAACTTCGAACTTGTATTGCGTTAATGACTGGCTTCTCAACGAGACTGGGTTATTACAATTTTGCCATCTTTGACTTTTTTGCTTTCTCAGGTTCTTTTTTCCATGCAATTATGAGTGCGAGAAATCGTTATGTGCACAGCTGCCGACCCCCTGTGGCGTGTCAATTTCCTTACATTGGGGGACAGAAGTTTTAACCAGTTCAAACAACTGGTGCCACTTCTGGTACTTAGCTTGACACCTACACAAGCATGCACGCTCCTTGATGGAGTCGCAGCTGGCCATTGGTGTGTCCAGGCTCGTGACTGGAAGGGGGGGGGGGGGAAATGGAGATGAATCCAATTTGGGAGTAGAAAATGAAGAAGTGTTTGCTGAGCCGAAAATGAATTTGCCTAAACAAATATGGAGCAATGAGCTGTGCAGACACAGTGCCATTTCCGACTCTTCAGCTTGTGAAGCCAGTATATGTTTCGGAGAACGACACCCATTGCCAACCTTACCCCTTGGATGTTCCAGCATGTGACCTGCCAGTGGACTCTCTCGAGACTCGGGCTGGATTGACCCGCGGAGCACGTGGGTGAAACTTCACAATTGTTTGATTACTCGGTAAGATTGGGATATCAGCTTTTGCACACGTCCATTGATGTCGGATGGACAATGGCTCAGAGATGGATAGGCACAGGGTGGAAGAAGGGGCTGATCCCACAATCTATAAAGAAGATGTGGGCACTTGAAACTCTGCGGCGAGCCTCCAGAGGCTCGCTAGAGGCCTTCGTCGGCTCTCACAAGAGTCGAGCCTCTTGCGATAAGGTAAGGTATTGTTTTAGACATGTTCTGGGAGCCGTATTCGCTCTATTTGCAGGATTCTACTATTGGATAGGCAAAATCTCTGGATACGCGGGTTCCATTCTTACAATACAGGTATCCGGGGAAGCATGTGGACTGTTCGGATGTGGTTTCAAGAAACTGGTCTTGATAACTGGTACTTGTGGAAGAAGGGGATGATTCCACAATCCGCAGACAAAGCTTGTGGAAGAATGGGCTGATCCCACAATCCGGACACACAGCATTTTGCGGGGTCCGAAGTGGAAAGTACCCAATCTAACTTGTTGATTGTTCAAGGACTGCCAAACTGGGTGGAGCTATGGTTTGAGTATCATGTTGGTGGATGGACACTTCTCCAAAATCAATGCTGTAGAGGTGTGTACTTATGGTTGGAGGTGGGGAGCATCTCTTGTTGCTCAAGAACGTTGGGAGACAGTGAATGGTGGGGGGTTAACCCTCATCGCCCACTGATCTTATGTCCACCATGTGCTCCAGCATGCACACAGGAAGTATGTGTTGGCCATCGAGTGCTGGAGTCCGTTTTGTGGACTGCACCGATTCTTCCATAAATAACCTAGGCGGCATACTTGAGGTATACTTCACTTAGGAACGTCGATGTGCAGGTTTTGACTTTCCTGATGGCATCAGGTACGTACAATAATGGAGGGGATAGTGGAATAGGACCAGACTGACGCTCCCCAGAATGGAATCGAGCCAGGCCCATAAGTGTCCGTCTTTTTCTTTAATATGAAAATAAAAAATAAAAAATGGAGGGACTACTGGGGACACTACACCCCTTTCAGAAAAAAGGAAAGAGGACTCCGGAGCAAAAGAAAGAGCAGGAGTAGCGGGATGGTGGTGCACACTATTCAACCATAAAGAAAGGAGGGCAAGGAATAAAGGCAGTGCAAAGATGAAGGAAAAGACTGTCTTATCCCCAAATTCCCTGCCTTTCTTTAGACATGCAGTGGACTCATGGCACTCTGCGGATGGTGAAATGGAATCGGCCGAGTAACCGACAGTCTCCAGAGAAAGCATCTCAAGAACGCTGTCTTCTGACATCATGACGTGTCCGAGATCAGTTGTTATTTTGGGATCTGCTCCGTTTTTCAGTTTTGGACTTTTTTTAAGTTTTTTTGCTTATTTTGATTATTGCTGTCACGCTACTCTTCCAGTTTTAGTAGACTTTGCTGAGGGGAACATTGGGGGAAGTTTCCACCTCACATCATCGTCATCATCATCATCATCTGCTGAATCTCCAGAGAGAATCAGATACCTGACCATACTAAGACTGAAAATGCTACACACATTTAACTGTCGATAATCAGATCCAGAGTTCAAATCGTGTTAGGTACAATGAGGTGAGCGGATAAAATGAGTTGAGGGGCTGCCCCTTTCTTTCTTATTAAAGAAAAAAAAAATAAAAACAGTTAGTTGTAGGAAAGAGTACCCGGCGAATATCAGAGCAGTTCTCTCATTTTTCTTTACAAGATCCCAGGGATAGCATATCTTCAATCTTCGTCCTTCAGGCTTCTGCCATCGCAACGAATTCTGCATCATGGATTCCTCAGGGCATGCCCACCCGAGGGCATTCAGGGATGTTTCTGAATGCGAATGTGGTCAGATTCATTCGTGGTAATCCTAAAATGAGTGTGCACTGGAGCTTCCCTTTTCCACTGATTCATTGGCACTGAGCCTGAACCTGTGATTTTGGGATACTGCAAACAGTGCACGTCTTCTATTCAAGGGAAAAGGTGGTAGATGACAAGCACCGTTGGATGATCATCGATCCGACTGTTCTGCTGCTGCTGCTTCTCTGTTTTCTTCAATTTTAATTTTTATATATATTCGAAACTGTAGCACGGTAGAACAGTCAGTGTTCATAAAAGGTAGCCCTGTCAGGATGCAGGTGGGCGAATTACAAACCCAGGGGCGTGGTCCCACTAGCAAAGAGGATCGGATAGAAATCCTGAATCTGGCCATGTTATATCCAGAGATACAGAAAAGCAGTTCGATCTCGATTTCCTGCTCCTGTCCTCCAACACGTCCAGATTCAGGCATTCAATCCGATGCTCTCTTGCTAATGGGACCACGGCCCAGGTGGGCTATGGCTGACCTTTTTCCTTTTGTTTTAAGTTTTGACATTTTTTTAATTTTTATTGTGGTGCAGACCGTGAAGGACGTACATAGCGGTTATGTCTAGAAAGGATAAAACCAGCCCTTTCAGCACAATACGATGCAGTTGCGTGTCCAAATCCGTTCTGACAGGGCTATGGTCTTTGCGCGGTACAGCTGCGTTGACCGTGCCTTCTATTCGAGGAAAGATGGTAGTTTGATGACTTTTCTTTTCCTGGTAGGTGATTTATGTACTTCTCCCTTGTTTTTTCCCTTCGCCGTCGCTGCTGCTTCTTCTTCATCACTGTCTTCTTCTTCAGCTGTTTCTGATTTTCACAATGATTAGACAGAATGACAGATATAATTCTAAGCCTGAGGTGGGTGCAGCAGGGGCTTCGCTCCATGCAACAACGTTGCTGATTTTTAGCCATGGATTACCCAAGATCAATACCTATGTTATTATGTATTATAAATTTATAAATTATAATATTATTTCTATTTGATGGATCCGTTAACTGAGACGCATGATTTGTCTGTTGGAGCAGACTATGGCTTTCTGTGTCATTCCTTACCATGACTCAAGATTTTCATTCTTTTGCATTCTGGTCCCTCTGCTGCTTCTGTTAGACGCTACAGTCCACATTACGCATTCCCATTATTATGTTAGTAATTTACTAATAATAATGTTGTTGTATTTATTAAATTTTATTTCTGAGCGGTTATCTGTTTTGACAAAAATATGTGGGTAGCCTCAAACATTATGGAAGTTATCAGATTTGACAGCTATAGGAGTGTAACACGGTGTACCGATTTATCCATCAAGCGGGTAGCAAATAGTCCTTGAGGCTTGAGCAAATTCTTGCATGTATAACCTCACCATCTCGGCTCAGCAGAGCGATACACCCATGACTGGCAAGATGGCAGGTCAGACAATTTCTGTCCTTTTCTTTTTTCTTTATTTCTTTCCTCTAATTCTTTTTCTTTCTTTCTTTCCTCTTTCCTTTTTTCTTTTGTTTTTGAAGAGGCGCTGTAGACCCTGCAGCCCCCCCTCATGTTGTCCTAGTAATCTATCAGGCTTTGAACTCCTGATCAGTTTATCACACCAGTCTATGTGTGCGTACCATTCAGCCACGGGTAGTGGTTTCTGTGAATTGTCTGTATGCCACCGGACTAGACTGCCGGTGATGAAGAGGAAAAGCTTGAGCAGCTTACACAATAACCTTTTTTTTTTTTTTTTTTTTTTTTTTTTTTTAGCTTACACAATAACCTATATATGGTCAATAGAAAAAGGGGTGCGAGCAGGCATCATGGTATGGCCCAATCATCATCAGGAGGTTGAATACTTTAACAGCTGATGTGTCATCAGCACCTGGCTCTGATCCAGACCAGAAGGGGAAATCTTGGTAATAGATCTGATAAGGAGAGATGGGCACTGACCACTGCCATCAAGGACAGCTGTAGTGGAAATCAGAACAGACGATCATTCGCTCACACACACCTGACATAAAACACTCTGTATGTAGTCATGACAGCAAAGAAAACAAAGATCCACTAAAGCACAGAAAGCACAGAACCTGTCTAGGCGCACACTACAGGCTGTGCTTGGGTAGTTGCTTCGTCAGGTTGATTTTCTGAAATCAGTGTCTTCCTCCTGGATGTACTCTGTGAAGTCAGATTTCAACGCTCCGGTTATCCTGGAGGTTTGTCATGGGCTTGAGTGAGCACAAGTTTAGCGTTTCTTTTTTTCCCATTGTGGACTTCTCCTGCTTGAGCTCACAAACCACGGGTGACCTTCAGACTGGCAAAGACCCAGTGTTTTCGACTTTGCCTGTTTTCATGGCAGGAGGGATACCACAGCATTTTTGAATAGTGCACCTGTGTTGCAACTCTTCTGCACCAGACATATTTGAGGTGTGCCACACTTTCATAAGAACCATAGCAGCGATGTGGACTGTCCATGCAATCCATGGATGCCTAGCAGACAGCAAACATGGAGAACGAAAGTATGCACTTAAAAAACCACCATTACCTCCCCCACTGTTGGGAAAACTGGCAGTTTTCTCCATTTTCTCCGAAGTTGTCGGGGTCCCAATGAAGCTGGGCAAGAAGATAATGTTTGGGCCTTGTGGGCCCGTTTGAAAAAACAAGAAGAAAAGGAAAAACGATGTCGGGGATGGCCGTGAAGGAGGTAGCGCACCCATCTATACTTTCAAGCCCTTATCTGACTAATATTCAGGTTATGTTCTTGTCTACTTCTTTTCTTTTCGTATAGTGCCCTGCCACCGAGGCAGGGCGCATCGGGCAACTGACAGTAGGGTCACGGAGGGCACACTCACACTACTACCAACGATGATGTATCATTCCGGTTTCCCTTAGGGAAGTTTTGTTTTCTTTTTTCCCTTCTCTCGCATGTCAGTGAAGCGCCCTCACTGAAGGCACAGTCACACAAGTACTTTGCTATTTGTATCCACCCACTATGACGTCCAAATGGTTGTTTCCTTTGTTTTTCTTTCGTGGATGCAACGCCAATTCTTTTTTCTTTTTTTGTTCACGAGTTTACGAACAGGACCCATGCTTGGCAAAATCTGGTGCGCAGTGAAAATCAGGGCCAGCAAAAACAGGCTCGGAGGTAGTGGTGGTTTAAGGTCCTGAGTGGAAGGGTCATGGCAGGGAGTGTGGAGCTGTAGGACGATGTGATGGGTCATGTTAAGATGAGGGGTTGAGGGCTCTGAATCACCACCGGTCATGACCAGGGGCCAAGTTGTGACAGGTTGGTCAGATCATGACCGGTCGTGTCGGACGGGCTCGGTCCCTTTGCAAACAGATCCCGCCTTTTTTTTGGCCTAAAAAGACAAGGGGCCTAAAATGAGTGTTGTTTTCTGAAATTTTTTTTGTTGGTTCTCCATGATGTGAGGTACATGCCTATAAATTTTGAAGTCATTTTGCTAAGTGCATGGGTCCTAGGGACCATCTCACGCAAATGTGTACATGTCATGCATCATCTTCACACGCAGTGATCAATAGTATCAACCATAGACAAAGGTAGAGAAGAAGAGGACCGAGTTTCACAACTTATATTATCAGAAATATGAATACAAAGTGTTTCAAAGTTCCCCTGAGTCCAGCGCTCATCAGCCCAACACCAATCTCTTATCAACTCATCAATATGGCTTCCAATGTATCAGCGATACATCTGCAGACAATCTCCAAGTCGTCAATATGGTCACTACTTCTTCAGCGCCACCTCTGCAGGTCACATCTAACCCAGGTAAGTATCTTCCATAGCCGAATCTTGAATGAACACTTTCAGCCTCAGTCCCTTCTTCCTACGATGCATACACACTCTTCACTCATGAGGATCTACTCTGGATACTACTCATAGCTACATACTAACCCACTACTACTAATGCTAACTTACTGGGCAGCTATGGCTGCATCACTTCCAGCATACAGGCTTCTCCCTTCACTCAGCGCATCTTCTCCTTCCAGCGCTGCTCCTACTGGCTCAACGCACAAGTGCACCAGCACTTCCACGCATAGAATGCCAGTGGAGATCTGCGAGGAATGAGGCTGGCTGCCTCTTTTATACTCCTTGCTGGGTCTGCATTGGCTCAAACCAGCCTTCCTTTTGTCCCAGACCCTGCATTGCATGTGTCCCAGTAGAGTCCCAATGAAGTTCAACTGCTGCTGAGGCCTCCCGGCCTGAATTTGGACTTGAAGGTCTGGATCTGGACTGACCCCTAGACTTAGACCAAAACTGGGACTGTGCCTATTGACTTTATTTTCGGACAGGCACAACTCTCAACGAACAGACACATTTACTGCTTGAACAGACACTTTACTTTGCACGAACAGGTACACTGCCTGTACGTACAGACACACTCTTACCCAAACAGACATGACATACACATCTCCTGGTGAACAGGTAAGTCTTTTGACAATGCCCTTTGCCTTAGCTTTAGATATGCCTGTTGACAGAGAACTTGACCTTTGACCTGCTTTCACGTTTCTGAGCTCTGGCGAGATACCTTTTCACAATGCTTTACTTTTTCAAGGCCCGTGCTGCTTTATTTTTACAGGGCCTGAGGCCTATATCGGGTAAAGGCCCTTTTATAAGCCAAAACATAATTAAAAATGGCCAAAGATGGCAGTGTCAAAACGTGCTCGCCCACTCACTATTTTGTTTATTTTCACTTTTTACTTTTTGTTTTCACTTTATTGCAGGGTCTAAACAATTTTATTATTTTTGGAAACTTTTTTAATGATTTTTGTATTATGTGAAGTACACATTTGTAAATTTTCAGGGCTTTTGGCTGTGCCAAAAACAAATGAAAAATCGCGAAAGATGGCAGTGTCGAAAACGTGCTCGTTCACTCACTAGTTTTAATTCTCTTTTATTTTTTCTTATTTTTATTATGTTTTATTTTTTGTATTTTATTTTTATTTCAAATTTGGTAAGGAATTTGGATGTAATGCTCAGGCAAATGTTGTTTATATTTTTCTTCATAACATATTGTTTTTTCAGATTTTTATTTTATTTTATTTTTTTCGGTCCGCGTTCGGTCCAAATGGCCGAACGCATCCCCAAGGGGTCCCATACGTTCGGGCATTCGGCCCATCCCTTATGCCGGTTACCCTGTCTGCTGGCTTGTGATGGGGTGTGAACTGACAGTCTGTAGAGTTTTCCATCTGGTGTGGGTGATTGATAGTCTACTTTGATTTTCTTCACAGTTACCTTGAGCCAGTGGTTGGTGCCCACCTCAGGGTATCAGTTGTCGGAGAGTCGTTGATGCTTAACCACAACCAGGGTTAAGGTGGATTATCACGTATAGTGTAATCAGTTAGGGGATTCTGCAGACTGTATAGGGTTCACCCTCCTGATGAGTCGGTGAAACTCCGACAAAAGAGTTCGTCACAGCCCCTCGTTTGTTGTCCTTCTATTCTCCCTCTGTGCCGACAGTTTACCAGGCAGTCAATAGAGGACAACAAACGAGGGGCTGTGACAAACTGTTTCGTCAGAGTTTCACCGATTCATCAGGAGGCTGAACCCTCGACAGTCTGCAGAATTCCCTAACTGATTACACTGTAAGCGATAATCCACCTTAACCCTGGTATATATATATAAACTCCGACGAAACTGTTTGTCACAGCCCCTCGTTTGTTGTCCTTTTCTCTCTCTGTGCCTACGGTTTACCGGGCAGTTCTGTTTGTGACGATATATATACTTTTATTAAAGATATTATACATATATTTCGATGGGGATTTCCTGGTAAAAATAGACGCATAAAGATCTGCTGTTTAATAAAAGACATAAAATCAATTCGTATAGATACTAGAGATGGAATTTCTCCTCGTTCCGCCGATTTTGTTTTTCAACAGCGGGCCTGGCCGCACGGCGCCTCCAAGTTTTGCTTGTGGCGACAAAAACTTTCTGCAAGGCTGGGGCGGTGTACTAGCGTTTTTTTTTTGTTTTTTGTTTTTTGTTTTAAACAAACGCTCCAGTCGTGCTGGGAACCGGGCCCAACGGCCCATATCGAATTGTGCAGATCATTGAGAACATTTGAGATCATACTTGCGGCGCATCCCGTGCGCGCCACTCACGCACATGCGGCGCACTGCGCATTGCGCACGTGGTGCGCGCACCCGGTGCACCACATGGGCGAAATTCGGGGTCAGCCAAAAAAAAAAAAAGTTGGGGAGGGGGTGAATCGAAGTTCCCACGCCCAGCCAAAATTAGGACATTGCCTGCGCAAATTTTTTCAGGGCCGCGCGACCCCAAAACCTGTGTGTGTTGTCATGTTTGCTGTACTTAACTCCATGCTATCTTCAGTGTATCTGAGCCCTTTCAGAGGTCCAATACGAAAGGAATCATGTCAATAAGATTACAAAATAACAAAAAAGGTCATGATGAGGACGCGTCTGTGGAATCGTTGCTTTCAGCTCATTACTTCCAGGTGTAGAAAACGACAGAACTGACCGTTGTGTTTCATTGGTGCTTTCGCTAAAAAAAAAAAAAAAAAGCGAAAGAAAACGTCCGTGACAAGTTGAAAACCAACAACGTGGAAACAGTGGAAACAGGAAGTAGCTATACACATGCACAAACGACAAAAAATATGGTGATGYATCTTTCCATGTTCTAGTGAAAGGTTCATTCTAATTTTGCACAAATTGGAGAGTAGTCGAGTGAGGCCCTATTACAACTTAAACTTACCTGCCGCCAGAATCCGTAGGGCCTCTCTAAACTACACGCGTCCGTTGTAGTGCCTCTGTCACATGAGGGCTGCAAGTAAGCTTCAAGTCCAGCTGTAGTCCGGTGCGATGAAAGGCCTTGCTCCACTACTCATGCACGAAAGACAAAAAATATGGCGGTGTATCTTTCCATGTTCTAGCAGAAGATTCATCCTCATTTTGCACATTTGGAGAGTGGTGGAGCGAGGGCCATACAACGGTAGCCTGGGGCCTCGCTCCACCACTCTCCAAATGTGCAAAATGAGAATGAATCTTCCGCTAGAACATGGAAAGATACACCGCCATATTTTGGTCTTTTGTGCATGTAGAGAGCAGTGGAGCGAGGCCCTGTCAGTAAACAGGCTGTAACTGTTTCCCAAATAAGGCAAAAACAAATAAGAAAAAAAAGAAGGAAAAGCAACGGGCCTATCGCGCTGAAGAAAACGCCCTCTGTCGAGAATCCGTAGTGTCCGTTGATACAGGTGTTTTGTTCGGTCCGATAGTGTCAGGAGAATGGTGTCATGGCACAGCAGACAAACGCCTGTATCAATGGCACACACACACAAAAACAAAAACAAAAAAAAAAAAAAAGAAAGGCACATCCGCAGATGCCCGGGCATGGGGGTCAATCGGCCGCACTCCAGCGCACTGCCTGTGCGTGCTCAGTGCGCACGGTGCGCACGTGCGCACACATCAACCATGAGCGCATGGCGCACGGCGCACCGCTTAAGTGCGCCGCAGGTATGTTTGAGATCATTTGAGATACCGGGGCCATTACCCGGCTTCGGCTGAAAACAGTCTGTGAACACGATATGATTCAGAAAGCATGGGGAGGATCATGAATATCTAATGACCTATTAAGGAACTACTCATGCAATAGGCTGCCACAGTGGTCCTACGGATGCTCACAACCCTCAGGATCCCTAACAAGCCCTTCTAAGACTTTCCAACACAGTCTTACTCCCTGCTGAGTTCTTCCAGGCCTCACGCCCCCACCCTGCTGGGTTACAGGGCAACACAACTCGCCCCAGCTCCGACCAGCGTCATCCCAGCAGCAACCCTTGGTTGTCCCTTGGGATGCCCACCCCAAAGCATCCCCAGATCTCTCTACCAGGCCTAATGCTCCTGCATCAGCAGGTTACAGGGCAACACCCCAGCACCGGCCAGCGTCGTTCTGGCATCGAACAGCCGCAGATCACTGAGTATACTAGCTGTTTAAAACTCGAGGTATGCCAGATATACCTATAGATGTAAGAGAAAATAGATTGAGTTTACACGACATTGAAAAAGAGCAACAGAATTGTTTGACTATATATATACATTGTTGTCCTCTTCTCCCTCCTTGCCTACAGTTTACTGACGAAACAGTTTGTCACAGCCCCTTGTTTGTTGTCCACCTCTCCCTCTCTGCCTACGGTTTACCGGGCAGCTCTGTTTGACGATATATATGTTGGCCTGTGATGGGGTGTGAACAGAGTCTGTGGAGTTTTTCATCTGGTGTGGGTGAGTGATGGAGTCTGCTTTGATTTTCGTCACAAGTAGCTTGAGGGCAGTGGTTGGTGCCCACCTCAGGTTATCAGTTGTCGGGCAGTCGTCGATGCTCAACCACAACCGGGGTTAAGGTGGATTATCGCTTACAGTGTAATCAGTTAGGGGATTCTGCAGACTGTTGACGGTTCATCCTCCTAATGAGTCAGTGAAACTCCGACGAAACAGTTTGTCACAGCCCCTCGTTTGTTGTCCTCTTCTCCCTCTATGCCAGCGGTTTACCGGGCAGTTCTGTTTATATATATATATATCGTCAAATAGAACTGCCCGGTAATAAACCGTAGGCAGAGAGGGAGAAGAGGACAACAAACGAGAGGCTGTGACAAACTGTTTCGTCGGAGTTTCACCGACTCATCAGGAGGCTGAACCCTCAACAGTCTGCAGAATCCCCTCACTGATTACACTGTAAATGATAATCTACCTTAACCAAAATCAAAGTAGA
>BFEA01000029.1:3004912-3021803 GCA_003427395.1 Chara braunii
GCTCTCTCTCTCTCTCTCTCTCTCTCTCTCTCTCTCTCTCTCTCTCTCTCTCTCTCTCTCTCTCTCTCTCTTTTCTTTCTGTCTTTCTTCCCCCCCACCACCCTGCCGCGCCCGTTTTTTCCCGTTGGTTTTCTTTTCCTTTTTGTTTTGCACTTCGACTGATTTTTTTTTCTTTTCTTCTTTTTTTCTTTTTTTCTTTTGTTTCTTTTTTGTCTCTTTCGTACCGGTCGTTCACTGCGCGGTCTGACACGGCGCGTTAACGGCCGCGTCATAGAAAAATAGCTGGTGGTTTAAGCTTGTGGTTTTGTGGGCCGACCCGGAGGGCTCTCCAAGTTTTTTCAGGCTTTCGGCAAATGGGGTCGGTGCTTTCTTGCTGGTGGAGTCCCTTGTCTTAGGTAAGTTGCCTTTTACCCTCCACCCTTTTATAGACTATGAATATATATATTTATGAGTCGGGGAAACTCTGACGAAACAGTTTGTCACAGTTGTCCTCTTCTCCCTCTCTGCCGACAGTTCACCGGGCAGTCCAATTTGATGATATATCAGTGCTGGTCCCCGGATGGACTGGGAGACCTTCGACCGATCGGCAGAGAGAGGTCGGTGGCGGGCTGGAGACGGGGCGCTGGTGCTGGTCGCCTGGTGGCAGCACATGACGTTGACGCGCATGCAGAAAGGTGCGACGTCGACGTTGTGTGTTCTTGCTGTAGCGTGGGGCGCTGGCGCTGGTCGCCTGGTGGCAGCACACGACGTTGACGCGCATGCAGAAAGCTGCGACGTCAACGTCGTGTGTTCTTGCTGTAGCGTGGGGCGGAGGGGCGGAGGCAGAGCACAGTACGCGATCAAAATTTCAAAACGCGGCTGATTTCGGCCGCAGATCCGCAGATCTGTGGTCGACATCAACCGTGTTTTCAAATTTGAAAACGGGGGCCTACCGGACCCTGTTTTCGTTTGGAAATGTGTGGCCGATCTCCACCGTCGATCTGCGTCGATCGGTGGTGGAGATTGGCCGCGCGTTCTCAAACGAAAACGGGGTCCGGTAGCCCGTTTTTTTTTTTTAACTGCTGGCGGCAACCTCCCAGAGGCTGGGCGGGGACGGGGACGCCCGAAAATCCGCCCTGCCAGCCCGCTTCGTTGCAACTGCCCCCCATAGCCGCAAAGGTAAGTCCACGAGTGCCCCTCTTCTTCTTCTACTTCTTCTTCTTCTTCTTCTTCCACCTCCTCCTCCTCCTCCTCCTCTTCTTCTTCGTCTTCTTCTTTTCCTCGTTCCTCCTCCTCCTTCCTCCTCTTCTTCTTCTTCTCTTCATCCTCCTTGTCCTCGTCCTCATCATCTTTTTCCCTCCTCCTCCTCTTCTTGTTCTCTTCCTCTTCCTCTTCTTCTTCATATTTTTCCCTCCTCTTCTTCGTCTACTTCTTCTCCTCCTCCTCCTCTTCCTCCTCCTCCTCCTCCTCATCTTCTTCTTCTTCTTCTTCTTCTTCTTCTTCTTCTTCTCCTCGTCCTCATCATCTTTTTCCCTCCTCCTCTTCTTGTTCTCCTCGTCCTCTTCTTCATCTTTTTCCCTCCTCCTCCTCCTCTTCCTCTTCTTCTTCCTCCTCTCCTCCTCCTCCTCCTCTTCCTCTTCTTCTTCTTCTTCTTCTTCTTCTACTACTACTACTACTACTACTACTACTACTACTACTTTGTCTTCTCCTCCTCCTACTCCTCCTACCTCCCCGTTGAGCCCGAGCCATAGCGGTAGCGATTTTTTTTTTCCCCCATCTCAGATTCTTCTTCTTCTGCTGCTGCTGCTGCTGCTTTTTTCTTCTACTCCTCTTCTTCTTCTCCTTCTCCTCTCCTACTCCTCTGCTTCCCTCCCCGTCGAGCCAGAGCCATAGCCATAGCGAATTTTTTTTTCATCTTTCGTAGCAGATTCTTCTCCTCCTCCTCCTCTTCTTCTTCTTCTTCTTCTTCTTCTTCTTCTTCTTCTTCTTGGGGCTGCAATTAGAAAAAAAAAATGTCCCCCCACTCCCACCCCCCCCCAACCCAAAAGAAAATTCCTGACTTTCCAAGTTTTATTGCGGAATCCGACAGATCTCAGCGAGCGCAGTGGAATGCCACAATCAGGAATTTTTTATAAAAAAAAATGGGCATTTTTTGTGGGCATCCAGTTTTGCCAGTTCACCCCCCCTGGACTGTTGTCGGGCGGCTCCAGCCTTACACCGCCCTTCACTTCCTTGATGATAACACTTGAGGGGAACTGGATTCAGTCATTTTGCCTGGCGGGGTCGGGGCCGACATCAAAAAGATACGATATCAGATTTGAACGACGAGTGTCGAGGCCGAGGTGTCAGGAAGGAGCGGATCCATGAACTCTGAGTGAGCATCCCTTTACGCCCACTATTGAGGCACACCACTGCCGAGACATGAAGGAGCGGCTACTGCAGAGGGAGTGCCAGAGGCTCCAGGTGAGGGACAAAAGCGAGAGGATTGGATTGCATTAAGAACCGGGCGATGGGCCGAACAAGAGAGGGCGCCAGACTTTGAGACGAGCCCTCAGGTGAACTAAGTGGTGGCCGACACCGGGATTCTTTGTGGAATCAGTACAAAGGAGAACGCTGGTCGGACGCACTTCGGACTTTAACCGACGGGGCCTAAGTAGAGCCGGAAAGGGCCTAAGGCTGAGAGAAGGGCCCTCGGACCGCAGCCTTATTAATTATGGGGCTGGGCCCTACGGAATTCGGCAAGGCTTGGTACCTTTCATGAGGGGACCACGGGAGGACAGGCCCGGACCTAGGTTCGGATGGAGGCCCGGTACCAAGGCGCTGCAAATAGCCCGGTATCCAACAAAAAGGCCCCCTCCGCTGAAAACCCTTCGAGGGCCCAAACAGGCCCGGGTACAGGCTCGAGGGAGCCATGGTACCGGGGCGCTGCAACTTGTCGGCAGCCCGGAGCACACCAAAGCGCTGAGGCACTCTGAGAGGAAGGCCCGCAAAGTATATAACCCCAACCGGGCTCAAGGGCGGGGGACTGTTCACTTACGCACGTAAGGCCGCACGAGAGGAGACTCGGAACAAGACGCTTCTCGGAGGCGCACGAAAGGGGCAAAGGAGTGCTGGGTCAGGAGCAGCTCGGGACTTGGGACTTGCGCACGGGCAGGCGCATGACGGAAGCATGGAAGGAGGGCACACTGGAGTGAGAGAGGACTAGCGAGGAGGGAGGCGCAGGAGAGGAGGTACGGGGGAGCGGACGTGCAAGCGCGCACAGTCGCGTAGTCGCGCACGGGTCGGGATCGAGCACGTGCACCAGCCTGTGCAAGTCGGGACCAAGCGTGCACCAGCGTGCATTCGTGCACGGGTCGGGATCGGGCACGTGCACCAGCGCGCAGCCTGCGCAGATCGGGATTGAGTGAGCACGGACGTGTGCGGCAACCGCGCATAGGCGGGATAAGCGTGCACCAGCGCGCAGTCGCGCACAGTCGGATAGGGGTGCGCAAGGCCATGCGCACCTGTGCGCAGTACCCCCAATTGGGATAGGGGCGCGCAAGGCCACGTGCACTAGCGCTCACACCCGTGCGGTCGGGATCAGAGCGTGCTCAGCCGCGCGCACCTGCGCACACACCCACGCGGCCGGGATCTGAGCCCGCGCACCTGCGCACACACCCTCGCGGTCGGCATCTGAGCCCGCGCACCTTCACACGCAGTTCCTCACAGTAGGGATTTGGTGCGTGCACACACGTGTGCGCGCGCAGCAGTAGGGGGGGGCGAGCACGGAACCAGCGCGCTCAGGCATGCAGTTACATGCACCCGCACGAGCGCTCGGACACGCGCTCAGTCGGATCAGCCTGCGCAAGCACACGGGCGCACGACAACGGAAAGCCCGGTTCGACTTTGCACCCGCTCGCACGGACTTTGGAAGCGAACCGGGACTTTGGGCGCGGTCCGGCAGACCAGGACTTTGCATGCGGACCGGGACTTTGATGGGGACTTCATCGGTTGGGGCTATAGGACCAGGCACAGACAGGTGGGAATTTTGGGACGCAGATCGGTGCTACAGCGCTCAGCTTAGATTTTTGAAGGGGACCCAGCGACAGGCGGACCGAGACTTTAAGACTACGGGGACTTGGGCCGTGATTTTCTGGTGAGGCCGGGACCTTTAGACCAAGCCAGGACATTTTTGGACCAAATCGGGACCAAGAGAACGGGGACAGACAGGCAGAGACATTGGGCCTGTGGGCCTCAACAAAAAGGGAAACCTTGATCAAGACACGGACCGGGTACTAAACAAGACAAAGTGACTCAATTGACCGGGACTGCGCGACTCTGTAGGCCAGTTGGGACCTCGTCGACCAGGGACAGGGCCGCGATTGATCATGAGCTGGGCTGCAGCACAACAAGAGTGACATGAGGACTGGCGGGGAGCATACCTTGAGGCTTTTTCTGAGGAGGACGGTGACAGGGCGGAGTTATGGTAAAACTCGACCTCGAGCTGTGGCCACAATGGGCCCACGAATCCACGTGTGACAGTGAGAGCTCGAGCGCGGTTCCATGGGATCAGCGGGCTGGGTACCGACGACACCCGATAGGGAGGAGGATATGACATAGATTGTTTGTGCCGTCAGTAGGGACGTAGACGAATTTTCCCGACTTAGGCATTATACCAATTTCTGGGACTGGTTGCAGCGAGACAGGCGCAATCATTTTGGACTGAATAAAATGCTTAACTTGTTTCTCTTGGCAAGCTTGTCTACGAGTTACGTGAGTTGATCGTTCTTGCTCTTTGTGCTGACTTGGCTGTTGTTGTGACGCACAAGGAATTTCTACTGGTTACAGGAGCCCCGAGCGACCCTCCCGTGGGTGACAGACGCGGAGTGAAATACAGGGTTCGATCAGCGTGCCGGCAGACCCTATCTACCGGTTGACACCGGTCCAGCCCCGGTTGTGCCCTCCCAGGCCTCAATCATGATCGGGACGCCCATGGGCCCTCCCGGGCCTCAATCATGACCGGGACCCCCGGTTGTGGCCGCCCCGGTTGGCCGTCAGGGGGATGAGGGGATGGCTAGGACCGTTTTCTCCGGGGAGGAAGGATGGGAATGGAGGGGAATAGGAGGAGGAGTGCACGTTTTAGGTTTTTTTAACCTCCCCAGCGGACATGCAATCCGTGTAACTGACATATATCATGGGCTTATTCTTGGGCTTATTCTTGTTCGGTGTTTGCTACCTCATCTTGTTTTTTTTCGTCTTTCCTTTTTCCCCCTCAATTTGTATGGAGTCCTTATTTCCCAACGGACGTTGCTAGGCAATTGAGGCAGGGAGATAGATTGTCCTGTACTTCGGTACCCCAAATTCAAAGAAAGGTCATCAGATAACAAGGCAGAATGATATGGGAAAGGACTTGCAGAGCTGCAAGGAATGAGCCCTCACAGGGCCCTTATCAGACATACAAGTGTTCTTGGCTGCGGCTCCCGCAAGCCCGTGCCCGCCTTAAGTGAAGGCGGGCCTAAATATTCACATGAGGCCTGTTTTTACAACATTTTCCATATGTGGGTACTCAGACAGTTGCATCACGCTAGTTGGTTACAGAGCAATGTGAGCCTCCAGGTTCTTTCCAAAAGCAAAGGGTTGCGCTGTACAGTTGAGCCCAAGGCTCAAGTGGTTGCGTCGTGGGCACACGCTGTGTGAGGCTGACACATCACAGACTGGCCACAAGCCAACGACGAAGCAGCATTGTTGTCACACATGAGCGGCAAGCCAATGAGAATGCGGCAAACACTTGGAGGCTGGGTGGCTGCCTGGACGTGCCTAACTGCACGAGGCCCAAGCCAGTATCTGAAAGTGGGCCTGGGCGCAGACACTTGGGGCCAGAGGCAAGCCACTGGGGCCCCCCACACGCCTGGCCAGGCCAGCCAGCAGCAGGCACACTTTCCATAAAGGAAAATGTGCGCCCTAGGGCAGGGACATTCGGGCCTGAGCAGGCATTGCGGCCACGCTGCTGCTTTGTCATGCGACACTGCGCTATGCTGGCAGGCTGGGGCGCACGCGAGCGCTAAGAGGTGAGAGGGCAGTGCAGTGGCAGTGGGCGCATGACGGCCATAGCCGGGGCGAGTGTGCGGGTGTAGGTGACGACGATGGTGGTCTTCGGGTAGGAGGCGCGTGAAGTGAGGAGTCAAGGTGTGATGAGGGAAGGAGAGAGAACGTACCAGGTGTATGCTAGCGTTCGGCATTGGCGATGACGTCACGTGCATTGGTATTCAACTTTGATATGATCCTGCTGCATGAACGTAGCTAGGGGTAGGTAGGCTGAGCAGTGTCGGCTGGGACTGGGCGCCAATCTGTAGGAGTGACATTGGATATTGTGTTGGTGTGGCCAGAGAGCGTTGACATTTGCGCACAAGTTCATTGTATTGCTCTTATTTCGTTGGTATCTTGGTGCATTGTGCTCTCTGCTTGGTACATGACTATCTAGACTACTTCGTGATTTTGCAACTTGGATATTTGTCTATCACTTTTGCTCATATTCCTTGCAATTTTGGTATCGGAGCTGGTTCGATATCGCCATCACTGGCGCTCGCGACTTTGTTACTTGGTGCGTTGACGAAGCTTCTACACAGTGAGGATACATGGCGTTGGCTAATAGGCGACTCCCGGATAGGGGGGAGCATCGCCGGAAGGTTGTGGCAACAAGGGATGTACGTGGGATGAGGACAACATGCTAACATGGCATTTTGGTTGAGGTGGCACTGCATTGTGCTGTGAGTGGTACCAAGGCTACGACCGATCATCGAAATGCACACCGGCTCAATTAGTGAGAAATTTGTGGTTGGGGGCAGCTATCTTCAGGTACGTTGTTCCCTTACCTTATCTTCCCATCTCAATCTCTTCTTACCCTGAGGAAGTGAGTTCGACTTGAGAGTCCTCTTCTTGGTCAGGAGTCGTGAGTGCTTTACCTTGAGAGTCAACAATCTTCTTGGTGGCGCATCTGGCAGGAGAGGGCGGTCCCTTTGAAGGACCATGGACGAAGCACGGGTCACGGTCACCATGCCAACCCATGGGAGTAGTGCACGCAGGCCATGCTGCATTGTCCTTTGAGCTCTTTGCTGCGTTGTAGAGGGAACATGGATTGACCAGTCCTATGCGATACGTGTACCAGAATGTCTATAAAGAACCTCTGGCTGTGATTGTCGTCCTGTTTGCGACGTTAAATAATTCCTGAGGACCTTGGGGGTCGTCCTTAAACTGCCTCTTGATCAGCCAGATCATCAGATGTAAGGCTCGTTGCACACGAGGATAAACAAATGCAAAATTGGTCATAAGCGGGTTCTTGGGCACAAGGGTGGGCAGATATGCAATGTGGCTGGTGCATTTGTGAGACCAAGGGCCATAACGATAAACTTGAACAACCCATCGCGTGTCTCGAACACAATTTTTTGTTCGGATCAACTTCAATCTAGTGGTAGCCAGACTTGAGGTCAATCTTGGAGAAGACCTTGCACCCACCTGCAACATCCAGCAAATCATCTATGTGTGGCAAGGGACCAACGTTCTTTCTAGTGATACGATTTAGGCCACGGTAGTAGATGCACATCCGGAGTTTGCCTCCTTTCTTGGGCACAAACAAGACAGGTGCACCGAACTTAGACTCACTAGGCCTAATCCAACCACGATCAATCATGTCATCAATGTGTCTTCTCAGCTCCTCCAATTCGCCTTGCTCCATACGGTAGGCGCAACCCTTTGGAGGAACACTCCCTTTTACTATCTCGATCTTGTGTTTGACCAAACGCTCGGGAATTCCACGAGGTTCAACCAAGACTTTTGGAAATCGATGTAGTAGACGACGAATGTTTGTTGGGACTTCCGATGGAGGATCAACCTCATCAGGAGAGAGAAAATCGGTTTGAGAATTTACAGCAATAACAACCAAATTTGAAGTAGTTGGATTAGAAGTAGACTTGTTTTCTAGAGTAGAAGTAGATGAAATAAAAGTAGATGGAGTAGACGTAGATGGAGTAGAAATAGATGGAGTAGAAGTACATTTATTTTTCGAGGTAGAAAATGCAGGAAAAGTAGAAGGCACATGGATAGGTTTGGCAAAAGCTACGTGCAAATGCTCACCTTCCTTGCGCTTGCGCACTGATTTGCAGAATTTGTTCGCACTCAAAAGAGTCACTGGGATCTCGCGCGTCTCGTCCAACAAGACGGTACGCTCGTTCCCCTTGGCGTCCTGCAATACAAATTAAGTATTTGCCCACGTGGTCCTTAGACAATGGGCCTTTAGCCAGCCCAAACCAATGACCGCATCGAAGGGACACTTATCGAGGACATCGAAATTCAACTCGTGTGCGAAAGTGCGATCTTTGTCAAAGGTGACATGCACGCCTTTGACAACATATGTTGATGTGACAACCTCTTGGTTGCCTACCTGGGTCTGACAAGGGTTCTGCAGTTCCACTTTCTTCATTCCCAGGATCGCCTTACAAATCCCATTAGGAGAAAACAAGTTAGTTGTGGAACCATTACACCCCCTTGAACACAACGCTGCTGCTTGCGCTGCACCCAATGTTCCAAGTGAGAATGAAAGTTGACTTCCTTAGTCTCCTCTCAAGGCTCTGTGTAAAGTACTTGGACTGCAGCAGGCATGGATTCAGTATCGGTCCGGGCTTCAAGAGCAGGCTGTTGGTCAGATTCAAGCTCCTTGGAGGGGCCTGCAACTGACTGCTCAACTTCTCTTGTTGTAGAGAGTGTTGCTAACTCTTCTACGCCCTTTGCTTGTTTCCCTGCAAATGGTAACAATCCTGCACAGTGTGCTCAAACTTTTGACAATGCAAGCACACGCGCAGTTTGGATCTTCTTTCCCATTTTTTTTTCACTGATGCGGAGGGCTTCCCAAGGTTTGGTGTAAGCATCCGTTGGCTTCTGAGGAATCTTTACATTCTTGGGGAGTTGATTTATGGTTCTCTTACCTGAACTGTGCTTAGGCCCCTTGCTTGAAGCAATCTTTTCTAAAGGCATTACATTTTTCTTCATCATTCATGTCAGACTCAAGGGGCCACGGGTTGATGTAGCACAACCCACATCAGAGTTCGGTTCTAGGTCGTCATGTAGAGACAGATCATCCGCATAGGACTGGTCCTCAGCCTCCCGATGTTCATGCAGGGCAAGCTGGTTGCTGCTTCCGAACCGCTTGCGTTGCAAAATTTTACCTGCAGCTGGTTTCTTTGCACGCTTGGCGAGGTCTTTGGCCTCTAGGTTGACCATAATTGATAAGAGCTCTCGCCAAGTCGTACGCTCCTCGAGTCCTAGCCGGGAGACATAATCTTGAAAGGCCACTCCCATAATTACATCCATGCAAGATACATCAGTCCATCCCAGGTTTGGACTCTGGAGTAGTGAATAGACTAGTCAAATGTTGTTCCAAAGCATGCATGGAAGTCCTCCAGTTTTGGCCCTTGGGGGTTTTAAGTTTCAGCCTTGCTTTGAGCGCAACATGCTTATCTTGATGTTGCGCGATGAGGAGGTCCTCAAGAGTACATACAGGAGTCACCATCAGCCACTCAGTCAGGTCAACCCTTTTATAACCTGCACTAACAGCTTGGAGTTCAATAAAACTCCGTACACCGGGCTCAATATTTGTTCCCATTATCATACTTCGGTCTTCTTGCGGTGTCGGCTAGTACAAGCGCATGGAGATGATCCAATAGGTGATATGTCCCTTTCCGTCGTACGTGGCCGCCCTCTTGTCCACCATGGGACCGCTATATGGTATGCCGGTAGGAACTGCGGCGTTTTGGCTGGTGACCTTGCATTTGGGACTGGGACAAGTGTAGAACTGTCGGCGCTGCCACTTGAAGAGCTGGCACCAGCTCTTGCGCTCGTCACAGTTCCACTTGATCTCTGCATGAGGACTGTGTTAGGGGGAAAGACTAGGACAACATCAGGACGAGGATTAGGAGGACGAGGGATAGTCAGCTGGACCTGTTTGAGGCCTACAATCTCAGTTTGCAGCTCTTGGTTCCGTTGTTCTAGAATTGTCATGTGCGACTCAAGATCTTCTAAAGTCCGCAGTTGAACCAAGGATGCTACGTCAGCGGCTAGCTTCTCTCTGAATCGAGTATCCCTGATCTGGCAGAACAGCGAGGAGAGCCACTTGGTTAGCAATACTTGTTGCTTTAGCTGCTGCCTCTGCCTCCCTCTCTCTCTGTACTGCATCCGTATAAAGTTTATGAAAGAGCGATTTTTCGCCTTCATCCGTCAAGTCCAGCATGGCCTGCCATTGGGCAGATGAGATGTTTGCCATGCTGGAGGATGGGATGTCAGTAGATCTCTCAAGAGGGGTCCGCTCTTCGCTCACGTTTGGACAAATGCTCCTCTTCCCCTTCCTCACACTCTCAAAAAGAACACCTTCTCTCTCCCTTCTCTCTTCTTCCGCTTTTTGCGCACGCGTCTCAATATTGGACATAGATAGCTCAGATAAAGAAAATAATATTAAAAAAAAAATCACAAAAGAGAAGGTAGAACTCCGACCCGGAGCGACAATTCATTTGGACTAGAGAACGGCATCCACGCAGCAGAATCAAATAAATAATAATAAAAATTCAAAGAGAGGTATGTCTTAACAAATGGGTTTGGTCCGATCAGACTGGAGATCCCCTTTTGTCTAACCCAACATGGAACATATACCACGAATAAGTCAGACGAAAGGAAACTAATTGAAGCAATGGAGATTTTGAGGGGTGCGGATGGTCGCCGAGCCAGACACGGGGCAGTGTGTGAGAACATGCATTAAGACCAATCAAGATCCCCTTGAAAGGAATGTCCTATCCGTACATTCCCCCCAGTTCCAGCGTAGCAGAGAAATACAACTTACGGCAACAGATTTGGGGGCAAAAGGTCCTATCTTGTTGGGCCTGGTCCCACTGAGTCCCGAAGGGTCCCAAGTAGGTCGTGGACCAGGACCAACTAGAAGGGTGTCCCAAGATGGTCCCAAACTGCCTTTACCGTACTGAAAAGGAAAAGACAACTTCAGCAAGAACCTACTAACTACAACCATTCAAAAGGGCAAGGACAATGCACTGCAGAAAGATATGTCGTTAAGAACAAGATACATCATCCATCCATCCATCAGGTGACAAAGCAATCCACATGCTCACACACACAGCCAAGACCACCGAGAAGAGTAAGAGAGCCCAGCACGATCCCCAACAGGCCAGAAAGCACCAAGTAACCACCCGTGGGCATAATCCAGTCACCCGACACTTACCTGTGAGGCCCAGCCCTGAACATGATATAAAGATTCACCCCCCTCTCTCATAGGTCCTCCTGACCCCTAGCTACCACTACACGAAGTATCTTAGCATGACTAAGAAGGCGCTCCTACACCCATGTTACAACGTCGGATCCTCCGTAGATGTTGAAGACCAAAGTAGCAACCTGCAGCTCTTCAATGCAGATATGGCAGCCTCCGGTGAAGTCTCCCGCTTGAGGGGAACTCCAAAGTCACTCAATGTCTTCTTCAGGTCCATATTCCAGGTCCGAGTACCTCTCACTCTCTACTCTCTCTCGCTTGCACCAATCAGCCTCCTTTGTGCCTCGCCACCCCAACATTCATTCAATCAACCTGGTCAGGTCAAATGTCGACCCAACATGACCTAACCAGGTGGGGGCAGTACCCAAAACACCACGCTGCCCCTGTTACCCTAACCACCAACCCTAATCCGAGGTTAGTTAGCCCTTACTAACTCGGAATGAGGGTTAGGGTGACTAACACCTCTCGCCAGCAAGTAAGTCCGCTCCGATACCAAATGTTACGATCCTGGTGCAAATTCACAAGGAAAGACAATGCCCCACCCAATTGCGAAAGAAATGAAAGCACTTGCAAAGAGAGAGAGACCAAAGAAGAAGAAAGAAAGAAGAAGAAGAAGAAGAAGAAGAAGATGTACACCAGCAAGACCAATGACAAATTCCCCCTTCTCTCTCCACCTTCCTCCTCCTTGTCTTGGCCAATCCTTTTTTTTTTTTTTTTTTTTTTTTTGAATGTGGCCCAGTGGACCATGGATCAGATATTAAACTGATCAGAACAGATACTACACTTGGTCTTAGGCAAAAGGCCGAGAAAGGTTTGTCTTCGCCAATCTTATTCTTCTCCCAAATAATAATAAAAACAATGAGTGGTTGAACCAGAAGCCAATATCCGAAGCTCCCTCTTACTGCCAGGACAACAATAGGTCCACCATAGCCATGGCTTCCCCCTTCGCCTTCCTCTCACATGCCAAGGCTATGGCGGACTACTAAGGGCTCTGCCCTTCTTTGCAAAAGACAACTCAAAGCAGCTATGGTCGCTGCTCTTCAGGCCGCCATGCCTGACTCTGCCATGAAGCTTCCTTGGAGCGGCACTACCCCAACTGGGGCCTTCCAGATGCAATGCCTGACATGCCAAGGTGATGAAGATGGTGTCCACCATAGCCAGGTAGGTACGTCAATCTGGGCTGCTCGCCATAGCCAGGCTGATCGCCCAGCTCTCGTCGTCCTCCCAGGTGGCGCTCTGTGTCCAGTGCTAGCTCAAACAGTATGTCGCCCAACCCTGCACACTGCAAATGAGGAGGAGCTACTCACCCCTCCAGAAGATATAGCGGCTTACTTGCCCCTTGGGCAGTGACTTCCAGGCTGCGCGGCCTCCAAGCAAGCGGTACCTCGTCCCTTTCGGAGGGAAACATCATTGCAGGCTATGATATCGTCCGTACAGGCCCTAGACTCAGGCTACTTGGACTGGTACCGGCCTACCTCTAACCCACCGCTACTGGGCCTCTAAAAATGCCAACTTGTTTGTCGTCTTCTTCTCGACCTCGAGTACCCGACGCATCTACCACTACTTGAGTGGTACCGGCCTACCTGCTCCTTGAGTGTTTTTCCCGCTGCTGTAAGTGTCGTGGGTCTACCCCCGTGACTTGAGTGTTTTTCGCACTGCAACCCTCACGGTCACAGGTAAGTACCGGCCCTGCAGGGTGTCCAAACGAACAAGTACCCTTGCGGGTCACACACACACTCAGGCCGACAAGCACTCGGACAGGCACGCAGACCAGCAGGCATGCACACACACAAACTTAGAAAACTTAGCAGAATGTGGGAATCTCAGCAAGGCATACATTCCAGCGGCAAAACTCAGAAATCAGCAGTGTTCTCAGTCTGTGTTTTGGCGGGTCATTACAGAACAGACAAAATATAAGGTGCATGTGTACGGGTGTGCTGACAAACAAATACACAGCCGCAAATGCATGCACACGAATGCAGGGAACACACTTTTCATACCCTTCAAATACATGCAAGCATTGACACATGCCCGCGCACACACACTCACATGTGCACGCACGGAGAGAGAGAGAGAGAGAGAGAGAGAGAGAGAGAGAGAGAGAGAGAGAGAGAGAGAGAGAGAGAGAGAGAGAGAGTAGGTTGGGAGATGGGGCACATAGAGAGAGATGTGGATTTGGAGATGGCATGCATATCTGGCTATGGTAACATGCCCTAGTCCAATATCCTGTTAGGATGGTCACCTACCCATGCAGCAGCACTCTTGCTATTGGTGGATGGGCAGAGAGAGAGAGAGAGAGAGAGAGAGAGAGAGAGAGAGAGAGAGAGAGAGAGAGATGTGGAGAATAGACCTGAAGCACTTATCCCAACCTGTTTCTCCCGTGTTTGCTTGTTAGCATCTGGCATCCGGGCTCAAGAACTCAGAACACTGGTTGTTTCTTGCGCTGATCAAGGTAGTGGGTCGGTTGTGTCATGTTCTCTGGCTATCTTGTTGTTTGTATCCATAATTGTGGTTGAGCAGATCTCTGATTCTGAGTCTAGGGGAGCAGCAGAGCAAAGGAGCAGTGTTCTCAGGCCAGTGCTGGAGCCCTCACTGTCCGTGATTAACAAGCTGCGAAACAGGTCATCATTCCGATGGGTAAAATTGGACCGGATCTGCGTTTCCACAAACTAAGGCTAGCTGTTTCACCTGCCTGGAGAAGAACTCTATACCCCTTTCCCAACTCCAAACTCCAAAGTTTCTCAACGTACACTTTTGCCTGCACAGTGGTATCCGGAACAGGAAATGAACACAACGTGCACCCAAGCAGCGCATTCAAGGGGACTGGAAAATCCGCCGTGAAATATCTGAAGTGCTCAAGGAAGTCCAAGAACATTACACTTGAGAAAGGTAATCAAGGAGAGCCTCCATGCCTCGAATAGCGGTTATGGGACCAGAACATCACACTCGAGAATATATGTAGCGTGCCTTGGGGACTACAAAGGGATCAGTTAAGCCACCAGTACGTCCACGTTCTTAGGCCGTTAACACGGTGGCTGAATCAGTGCGCCGCGCAAGTCCATATTCATTTGCCTCAGAGCCTACCCAGAGGGGGCCTGGGGTACTGGTGGTGTAAACTATATCTCCTGAGACGTGCGTGCAACATGCTGTCCGAGAGTACTGCAGCAAGATGACAGATGGCAAGAGCTGTGATGCGAGGAGGGCGTTTTCTGTACATCGGTCGTAGGCTCGTAGCACAAGCAAGAAGTAAGAAACTGTCCTTGTCCGTCCTTTTTGATAAATGCCGGGGGGGAAGACGATAGTTGGTACACCCACAAACTGTTGAAATGCAGACCTGAGGGGGGATGACAAATGGAACCACCAGATGAACGGAATATTCCTGAATTACCTGGGGGCCTGGTCAGTTTCACAATGATATCTCAAGGCTGTTGGCCTTGTTAAAGGGGAGAAAAAAAGGTAGATGCCCTCGACGGCTCAGTCCCTTATCCGCCAGAAGATGGCCTTTTTATCACTATCACCTTACAAAAAGTCATTTTTTGGAAACCGTAGGAAAGTCTGTTCAGCGTTTTTTACCTCTATTCCTTCCCCCATACATGTGCACAGCGTCTGGATGTCGATGGGTTGCGCTGTTAATGGCTTCTGAGATGGCAGGGATGATGGCGTGATGCCCACGATGGCCTCCACGACTTTTACGGTGATAGCTATGCCAAAGGCCGCCGGCACGACATTCATAAGTTCATAACAAACGAGCGTAGTTACGCCTACAGTGCTCCTGCCTGGTGCGCAACAAATAATTTACCTGTCGATCTGGTTGTCACGGTAGTTGTCATACGCCGCCCCGAACTGGTTGCCATGGTAACCATCAAGATTGTGTGCCATCGATTTTCGAACCCTTGAACCAGGCAGTACATTGCCCCAGGCAACTGGAGAACCTGTTTTGAGCCTCTCCGGAAATTTAGGAGGCCGAGGGCCTTATAGATTAAATGAATCAGCGGTGGGCGGCCTCCGAAAGGAGCCTGCGGCCGATATCTGGCATGTACTGAAGCTTTTTAACCTATGGTTTTCGAGACCCTTGTTCTACCCCCCATTGGAACTGTTCTCCTCACAAAACAAAGCGTGATTGTTTTATGGAGTTTGCGGCAACTTTGTGCCTATTTGTGTGTACACATGTTTGGTCATTAGTTTACTACTTTCTTTGATCTTAGAACAATCGGCCTTTCTTTCTTATCTGCTTCTTCATCCTGCCTAAGGTCACTTATCCGGAAAAAACTGTCAGCTTCCGAATGTGTGTTTTTTTAGGGCGGCCACAAGGGCACCTATAGTTGTCAAAGCGTGCGACCGAATTTCGCATCAGGGGCACATGGCTTACCTTCAACTGGCAACAGTAAAGGACAAAAAGAATGCCATAAAAGCACATTCATAGAGCCTCGACGTGATTTTTCTTAGTGGCTGTGATGATGCCAAAGTTGCTAGCTTGCTTTCTATGATAGCCTTAGTAGCTTTGGGGACAGCCAGGGTTGTCATGCGGGCATTCCTTCAGGGAGGGGAGAGGGGTGATGGCCCGGACAGCTACACTGACAGGCATGGTGGCTGCAGTTCGATGACATTCAGCGGCTCGTAAGAAATGGCCACCAGGCCTTGTATGTGAGAGGCACAGTGAAGCGGGGGGTTAGAAGAATGAATGAGAAAAATGAATGCTTTCAGTGTGCCCCTCATGTTGGTCTTTTTTTTTTTTTTTTTTTTTTTTTTTTTTTGAACCATTTGTTTCACAACGTGCACTCTTTTTAGTAGTTACTAAACAACGTGCGTTTAGGGCCATCAGGCCCCGCCATGCACACACGGCCTTGAACCGGCATACATATGTGGAATATAATATATCTCAGGCTTTGACTCCGTTGCTAGTACTGGTAGGCTTCTTACTCTCGGTCTTGCCTTTTGCTCTGGTTAAGCATCATAGCCAATATTGTTTGTACTATAAACTATGTGTCTGATCACCGTCATTGTTATCCAGGTTACCCCAAGATTATCCAGAGAACATTGATGTCAATGTCATGACATTATCATCAAATGTATTGTCATTTTCATTTCCAGTAACGGTGCATATCCTACGACAGTACGACTATCATTGTCATCAGCATGGCTTTGTTGGTTGTATGCTGAACTCCTAATACCTCTTCTGTTGTTTATGGAGTTACCTTGTCTCAGAGAGTCTCAATCCCATGCTCTTTCTGCTCAGGAAGACCACTGTGTATTCTTTTCACTTTTGATTCACCAGAGATGCCTCGGATTCAGGAGAGATGCTCGACGAATTATCCCCCCTTTTATTGTGAGTTACATCGGAAGTCTCAATCTCATCCTCTTTCTGCTCAGGAAGACCACTCTGTATTCTTTTCACTTGCGATTCATGAGAGATGCCTCAGATTCGGGAGAGATGCTCGAATTATCCCCCATTTTATTGTGTGTTACATCCCACATATATGTCGTAGTTCTACTGCGGTGTTGGTGAGCTATGTTGTCTTCAGGTTCAGGGTAGATTTCTGAGTCTTGTCCTCTTTCTCCTCAGGAATGCTGTGTTTTGTTCTCTCTGTCCTTTCCTTTTTTTCTGTGGCGGGG
>BFEA01000029.1:3022593-3032798 GCA_003427395.1 Chara braunii
GACCACCCCTGCGCCTCACTGTATGTCCAAGCCCACAGCCAGCTATGGAGGCTGGGCTATGGCGCTGCCCTCAGCAGCGCCCTTCTTCACCACACAACCGCACGTGTGCAGCCTCTTGCTCCAATGCCAGCAGGCATCACGCGAGCTATCGCTCCAGCAGCGCTGCCGCCAGCCAGCAAGTGCCCGAATGAGGCTGGCCAGGGAGAGCTCTTTCCTATATGGAAAGAGCTGGCCTGCTCGCGCAGCCTGGCTGGGCTGGGCCTGGGCCCAGAAGCTTCCGGTAGGCCCCAGGATCATGCGCTTGTGTGCAGCTACTGGGCCTCTTGCGGTTGAGCCTCCCAACTGTTAGTGTATGATGCTGCGATTCTCGCCCAGGGCCTGCATTCTTTGGAAAAGCCCAAAAGGCCGTAGAAATGTCTTTGTTGCTCGGCCTGGGTTTCTCTCAACCAACTGACGCGTCGCAACTGCTTGGACCCCAAATATGAATTTGACAGCCGAGGGCCTCTTGTGATATGTTAGGCCCGCCTTCACTTAGGGCGGGCACTCTTGCAACAGGGGCCCCTCAGGCCTGCCGAGGACCCAGATCCTCGCATTCCCTCCTCCTTTACTTCGTTAGTCCTCTGAGAAGTCTGTCACTCTGCAGGCATCTTCCCTTTGAGTTCTCTTTCGTAGCCTGCACTCACTTGAGGTGCTGTTCTCATGTGTTCCTCTCGTGTGAACCAGCGATCTTCTTTAGGATCCAGATGATGTCTGAATCTCACACGATACTGCATTCTTGGTTTAGGAGGGCGGCCTCTGCCTGATGGTCGAGGTACTGGCATCACTTGGTGCCCCACGATCTGGTCAATATCCACTTCGCCATCCATGGTTGGGGGCAGCATTGATCTCCTTGAGGGAAACTGACAGTGGCAGCGAAAGGTGCCAACTTGGAGGCATGGAACACAGGGTGAGTACGTAAGTGCACAGGAATGCGAATCACGTATGAAGGCCCATCCGGTTGATCCCCTACAATGTCTAAGATCTCCCAGGGCCCAACGTACTGTGGCATTAGTTTACGTGAAATGCCTCTCCTGACCTAGTTTAGATGACTTAACCCAGACTCTATCACCTACCTGAAAGTTAGAGGGCCGTATGTGCTTATTCTCATATGCGATCATTGCATCCTGAGATTTCCTGATATGTTCAACGGCTTGCTGCAGCATCTGTTCATATTTGACAGCGAACTCTATGCTGCCAGGTGCTGCAGTGGGTTCTCTTTCTGGTAGCAGAAAATCAAGTGCAGTTTTGGGTTTCCAACCAAGGTGCAGTTGGTTGGGAGGCTTTCCTGTAGTACTGTGCACTGCGTTGTTATACAAGCTGGCAACGAGAGGTAGTTTCTCGTCCCAGTCGTCCTGACTTGGCTTGATATAATGTCTAAGCAGGTGCTGTACTACTCGATTCATCTGTTCTGCTTGGCCATTTGACTCAGGGTGATTCCCGGATGTCATTTGGAGCTTCGTGCCCATCTTTTCAGCAGTTGATTGCCACAGTTCACTGGTGAATCTCACATCTCTGTCAGTAACATTAGATGTAGGCAAACCGAAGTCACGTACCCAGTTAGCCATAAAGAGTTGGATGACGTAGTCAGTTTTAGCATTTTCTGGCATAGCGATTAGTCTAGCATACTTAGAAAAGCGATCCACTATAACAAAGATGTGTCTTTTCCCAGACCTGCTGGTCACAAGAGTATCCATTCAGGAATCGGCAAGCGCTTAATCAACCCAAGCGGAGCGTGAGTCCTGGGTTTGTCCCTTTGTCAAACCTGGCAGGTTTCAACGTATCTCTTAGCATCTTGCATCATAGAGGGCCACCAAAATTTCTGTACTAAGTTCGCTGGTGTCTTTCTATAGCCAAAATGACCAGTTGCATCATGACATTCTCCTAAAAATAAACTAAAGATAACCTTTTATTCCCTGCCTTCTCAAGGAACAGCAAGTCATTTACCATCGTGAATTCGTCGGAAGTTACTTTATCTTTCGGACGAAATCTACGAATGATCTCAGACATAATTGGATCTTGCTGATAGGCTTCCACCAGTGATCGAGTGTTCGTCAAATATGCCAAACTCGGTTACTAAGGCCCCCAGATAATCTGCCCTACGTGATAACGCATCAGCCACTTTGTTGTACTCTCCCTTGATTGGATCAAGCTGATAGTCATACATGTCTATTACTTGAATCCGCCTCTTGAGTGCATCAGAGAGTATCGGCTGTGTCTTTATCCAGCGCAAGGTCTCATGGTCAGATCTTACATAAAAGAATCTACCAAGGAGATAGTGTCTCCAGTGAAACAACGCTTTATACAAGGCATAGAGCTCACGCTCGTAAGTGGACCTGGCTAGAGTATGAGATGGCATCGTTTTACTCATATACTCGATAGGTCTCAACTTTTTCCCCTCCTTTTGCGCTAGGACCACGCCTATGCCATATTGGTTGGCGTCTATGGTCACGACAAAGGGCTGATCAGGATCCGGGAGCTTGAGGACTTCATAGTTTGTTAGAGCATACTTCAATTTCTTGAAGGCTGCTTCACACTCTTCTGTCCATTCCTAAGGGGTGTCAAGTCGAGTTAGATCTATTAATGGGGAAGATATAGTATTCTAGTTCTTCACAAACGGACGATAATAGCCCGTCATCCCCAAAAATGGTCTGACCTCAGTAACAGTCTGAGGTCTGGGCCATTCACGAATGCTCGCCACCTTTGCATCGTCTGGCCTCAAGGCCCTCAACCCATCTGCTGAAATTTAATGACCCAAGTACAAGATCTTGGTGCGACCAAACTCGCATTTCTCCAAGTTAACCTGGTACTGGTGCTGTCTTAGCAGACCCAACACTATTTTCAAGTGCTCAGCGTGCTCCTCTACAGTCGTACTAAAGATGAGGATATCATCGAGGTACACGACGATAAACTTATCTAAGTAATCATGAAAGATCATGTTCATTGCGTGCTGGAATGTCCCAGGCGCATTGCATCGGCCGAAGGGCATCACCACAAACTCATATAGACCGTACCTGGTTTGAAATGCGGTTTTGTGTTGGTCCTCAGGTCTAATAGCAATTTGATGGTATTCGGACTTTAGATCTATCTTAGTAAAGTACCGGCATCCTTGCAATCTATCCAGTAGGTTGTCGATGCGGGGTAGGGGCTCTGCGTTTTTAAAAGTGATGGCATTGAGACCCCTATAATCAATGCACATCCTCAGGGTACCTCCCTTCTTCGGTACGAATAAGACTGGAGCGTCGTAAGGGGAGGTACTAGGCCGAATCCATCCCTTCTCTGTGAGTTCCTTGAGCTGGCGGCGGAGCTCATCCAACTCCGCAGGAGACATCCTATAGATTCGTCCTCGAGGCACCTTACTACCTGGGACAACCTTTATTGCATGGACGACCTCCCTTTCTACCACGCCTGTGGGCTCCTCAAAAAGGTCGGAATATTTTGCGACAACTGAGTTTATCTCTGGGGGTGTTTTAACGGCCTCCCCTTTTTCAGGGACAAAGACTGGATACATGCCCTCCTCGCGATTCTGCTTATAAATAGTTATAGAAGATGATGCACACATGCACCTGTAGTTTTCTATCAGACTGCTAGCTTTAAACTTTTGCAATCTAACAGATCTACCATTGGGCAATTTGTGAATAATACCTTTCTATCCCAGACAAACTGCGGTTGCGCGACCTCGAGGTAGTACATACCTAGGAGCATGTCAAAGGGCAGTTCGTCGCTAACCAGAAAGGAGATTTTATGGCTCACTTCCCCTCCTCCATAGGAGAAGGTACAGACTACGTCCTTGACATAGTCTTTTACCAACATTTGGTGCTTGTTGGCCAGCGTAGAAGCTACAGTTCTGCTAAGCCGTTGCACTTGGTCCCCTAAGCGCAGTCTATCCACACAAGCACGACCGATGAAGTTCCGCGTAGAGCCTATGTCTGCGAAGGCGCCAACTTTGCGGCCACCTACATCAACCTCTACCACGAAATGTTCACCCTTTGGACCTCTACCGATAATCGCCCAAGAATCTCTGGGGTCCTTCCCTGACCACTCAGATTGTAACTCTTCTGGGGACTCAGACACATCTCTCGAGCAGAGCGTTGGTGAGTCTGAATGTGTCTGCGGGGCGATGTGTGGGCCACTAGCCTTGGCCAACGCCTGAGTGGAGAAGGCAACGTAACCACTTCCGCGCGAGTAAGAGCGGCTAAACTCCTACTGGCCCGAGGTTTTTCCCTGCGAAGTGCTCGCAGAAGCATTGCCAGGGTTCGAAGATAAGCCTATCACAGTTGGTGATGCCACCTTCGTAGTGACCTTTTTGCCTCGGCATGTCCCGGACGTGTGGCCATAGTTGCAACAGTTCATGCAAGTACCCCTAGCAACTCGGTCAGGCCAAACCTCGTAATCTAAACCAAGTTTTACCGAGGCGAGCATTCCTTGGTCACCCTGGCCCGTGGACCGCACTACCTTCTTCTTTCCGGTCCCCCTAGCCTTTTCTTTGATGGGTGCCACGACTCCCCCATCCGAAGTCTCATTGGCCCATCTTGCTCTGTCTCCTCCCCTAAGTCTGGGAACTCGTCAATCTCAGGGAGAACACCTTGCCATCATGAAAACACCTGCTGTTACCATAGTAGCTGCATGAATCAGAGCTGATACTGGGGTACGGCCCTCCATAGCGTCCGGTAGCCAAGTATGGAGTCCTATTTGTGCGGATTTTCCTACAGCTCCAATAAAGAGTTAAACACAAATAGCAGCTAGTGCATGAATTTTCATATTAAAAAAAATGAAAGAAGGTTCCCACACAAAGGCACTAGCACAAGCAAAAATGGTTGAAAAGTCTACTGTTTGAAAAATAGCAAAACAACCCATAATACCAAGAGCTAATCCAAAATCACCTACTCGATTCACAAGCATTGCTTTAATAGCTGCTTTATTTGCTTGAAGTCGTGTAAACCAAAAATTATGTTTGACCATCGTGGTCAACAAACATGAGTTGACCTTTCTTCTTCCAGTCTTGGGGAAACTTCTTCCTCCTACCATCTACTGGTCCCTGATGAGGGGACCCAAGCTTTGCCTTTATATCTAAGGCCTTCTTGCTGAAAGAAGCAAAGTCATGTTGGTCTATATAGGCCTCATCGACCAGTTTATTCTTGACGTCTCTAGGTAAACATCACAAATAATCTGTGAGGAGTACCTGTGGGTTATACTGCACACCCGGTACCACGATCAACCTTTCTACGGCGTCTGTGACTTCGCGAACAGTCTGGTACCTTTTGGTACTCAGACTGTTGATCGCGTCGGTGGCCTTTTGAGCACCTTGCGGGTCGTGCCACCTAGCATACACAGTCCGTACGAAATGTTCCAATGTCTGAGACCAGGCATCGAAATTCTGACCATAGCCCTGTTGCTGCACTAGACCATTTAACCAGCGTGTTGCTGATCCTTCTAAAAAGGAGGCAGCCACTATGACTTCCTGCTCTGGCCTGGTAAGCTTGTGCCTCACATAGGTAGGCACAGTCCTTACCTAGGTGTCCAGGTCCTCATCCTTCTTTTTGTCGCTAGAGAAGGGCTTAGGACTCAACACGCGGATCTTGGGCATCCACTGCATGGGTTGCATGGGCCCAGGTGATTGCTGCAGTGGCTGCATAGCCACCGAAACAGGTTGCTGCACACTAACCTGGGCCTGGCTTGATAGTGGGACTGTAGTAACCACTGTCGTTGATGGTACGGCTGAGACTCTATGAACCGGACCGCTAGTTGCTATGTAACCACCCGGAGGGGGCATGCCAAACATGGGTGAGAATGATGGCCCTACCGGCGGCAGCGTCACTGGTGGACCCGCTCCCGAAGGGGGAGCTACAACAAACTGAGGTTGCCTCATCAATGGATGAGGAGCCTGTAATGCAGCCAGAATTCGTTTCTGGCCTGCCACTAGTTCAGCCAACACCTCCTGCTGAACTACTTGCGTCTTCGCCACACACAGGAGCGAATTATGCAGTGCTCGCATCGCAGGATCAAGTGTTGACTCATCTAGTGCTTCTAGCTTGCCTAGCTCCTGCAATCTACTACCTAGTCTAGCTTTCCTCATTATAGCTCTCCTTCTCCTCTCTGCTGCTTCATCCAACTGCCGCTGTAAGTCATCCTGAAGTTCTTCTGCTTGGAGGATCTCATAAGCCTCCGGTGTGAGTTGAGTCTGCTGGCTGACTTGCAAGCAAGCACTCTGGCTAATGGAAACCCGAGAACCACTCTGACTAACTCCTGACAAAGTGGCCTGTGAAGAAGCCTGCGACATGGTAGAGGAAGTAGCCATGGTCGTACCGGTACTAGCTGTAGTCCTAGACCTGGCGCTGGCCGTAGCGTCCCTCTCTCTCCTTGCTGCTGCTCTCTCTCTAGCCTCTCTCCGCAGTCTCCTCTCGTCTCTTGGACCTAACTCTAGGAAAGTCAAAGGTCGACTGAGAGCAGTTTTACGAGTAGTCCTAAGGTCGTCCACTAACAACTCCTCCTCACTAGTGCTTGCATCACTCGTGAGCTACAGTGTGTGTGATCTAAACTAGAATCCACACTGAATCCTACCTCAGCATGATACACAACCAATTATAATGCACAACTAAATTCGGTCGGCCTGGACAAAAACAGTTAGGTGGTTAGGTGTCAACCAATGTCAGATCCTACAGAAGATATTAAATCTATTTTTAGATTACTCTAATACAGATGGCATTGTCTGTCAGTTGTTAGTCAAGTCCGTAACAACTAAATAATCAAAAATAAAAATAACATCTCCTGCAGAGATGTATGCTGGATGGCAGTTTATCTAATTAGTGCCACAGCGAATAGTTATTGGAATCCAACCCTCACCCTGCATCCCTCTTGAGTGGTCGCTTTGTGTCGACGCCCTGAGCATCTGGTTGAGCAGCGTGTCGAAGGTGTGCAATCCGGCCCACCCCTGTGCCCTAAGTCAACGCCGAACCTGCCAGCCCCTGCACTTCATTTATCCTCGCATGCAACGAGCCTTACACCCGGTTTGATCTGGCTGATCAGGAGGCATTTAAGGAGATCCCCCGTAACTCCTCAGGAATTATTTAACGTTGCAGACAGGACGACGATCACAGCCAGAATCAACACCGAGTCCCCGCCAGAAATGTTTAAAGACGGTCTGGTAAGCATCTGTTCAGGATGGCATGCCCTGCATAACCTCTATTGCGCAGCAGCAGAACCAAGGACTTGCGGCGAAGCATGCGTGTACTAGTCCCAGCGGGTTGGCATGGTGACCGTGACCCGAGTGCTTCGTCCAGGGCCCTTCAGAGGCATCGCCCGTTTCCCACTCTCAAGGTTGAGCGCTCGTGACACCTCACATTGAGAGGACTCTCAAGACAAGACTCACTTCCTCACGGTAAGAAGCAATGAAGAGGGTAGATAAGGAAGGAGGCAACGTACCTCATAATGCTGCCCCCAACCACAGGTTTCTCACCGGCAACCTGATGTGCATTTATGATGACCGGTCTTTGCCTCGGCACAACCCACAGCGGAATGTAGTTCCACCTCGGCTTAAATGTCACATCAGCGAGCTCTCATCATCCAGTGTACACCCCTAATGTCACCACATAGCTTCCTGGCGCGCCCACACGACCCTGGGCCGCCTTACGTTCAACGCCCAAGCCTTATCACTGCCTCACACCTCATGCGAAGCGCCGAACAGCAAATGCGAAGAACCAATGAGCGCAGTTCGAACCAGCTCCGATACCAAATTGCAAGGAAAATGAACAGAAGCGAGATCACAATATTCAGATTGCACAATCACATTGAAAGCCAAATCGTAACACAGTGTTCGGGAAGCAGCATTGCACCAATGTAACACCAATCGAGAATCATAGCACTGAAAGTCAATGTCAATGTGAGCTTGCTCTCGCCACCACCAACATATGTATCCAGTCTCTATCTCCCTACCTTGCGCTCGACGCCCAGCCTACTCCCTACACAGCTACTACTAGCCTACTAATTGGCAATGCAACTGTTGACGTCAGCAGCACCCGAAGTACTTGAAGATGTCGCCCGTGCAGAACCATCGCCAATACCAGGTATGTGCCCTCACATCATCATCACCATCCTTCTGTCTCCCCCTTGACTCTCTCCCACGTCTCCCTTTGTTGTACACCCGAAGACCACCCCTGCGCCTCACTGTATGTCCAAGCCCACAGCCAGCTATGGAGGCTGGGCTATGGCGCTGCCCTCAGCAGCGCCCTTCTTCACCACACGACCGCACGTGCGCAGCCTCTTGCTCCAATGCCAGCAGGCAGCATGCGAGCTATCGCTCCAGCAGCGCTGCCGCCAGCCAGCAAGTGCCCGAATGAGGCTGGCCAGGGAGAGCTCTTTCCTATTTGGAAAGAGCTGGCCTGCTCGCGCAGCCTGGCTGGGCTGGGCCTGGGCCCAGAAGCTTCCGGTAGGCCCCAGGATGCTGCGCTTGTGTTCAGCTACTGGGCCTCTTGCGGTTGGGCCTCCCAACTGTTAGTGTATGATGCTGCGATTCTCGCCCAGGGCCTGCATTCTTTGGAAAAGCCCCAAAGGCCGTGGAAATGTCCTTGTTGCTCGGCCTGGGTTTCTCTCAACGAACTGACGCGTCACAACTGCCTGGACCCCAAATA
Source organism: Chara braunii (assembly GCA_003427395.1). Classification (NCBI taxonomy): domain Eukaryota; kingdom Viridiplantae; phylum Streptophyta; class Charophyceae; order Charales; family Characeae; genus Chara; species Chara braunii. Next base: position 3,031,257 of record BFEA01000029.1, read on the forward strand.
TGAATTTGACAGCCAAGGGCCTCTTGTGATATGTTAAGCCCGCCTTCACTTAGGCCGGGCACTCTTGCAACAGGGGCCCCTCAGGCCTGCCGAGGACCCAGATCCTCGCATTTTTCTCACCTCAGGTTCAAGAGATCTTCCCAAATCCTTTATACCTGTTTTACTGTTCAGGACCGTGAAATATGTAAATTGATCTAATTGAGGCATTTTTTTGGTACTTTTTTGTTGTTGTTTTTTCGTGATTGTTCGCCAGTTTCTTTGACTACGATATTCCAAAATTTTGGATTCATTTTTAAGATTGAGAACATTCTCAATTGACTATGAAAAACGTTTCGGCTTTTTCGAAGACCCTTAGTTCAAGTTGGAAGTGGCAATGCCCTCCTTCCCGTCGAAAAGACTCGGTATTGCAGTGTGTGTGAGTGCATTTTCCTCTCTCCCTCTCTCCCTCTCTCCCTCGCAGACAGTCTGTCGCAGTCACCCTTTTTTCTTGTGTTTTGCACACACACACACACACACACACACACACACACACACACACACACACACACACACACACACACACACACACACTGCGTGTGAGTGCATCTGCTAAAGGTTGTAATACCTGCATGCTGCGACCAGTTGAGTGGCAGCACATGACCATGGGAAACGTATCCGCAATCGCTGCATGCCTCTCAAATAGCATTAGAACTTAGAAGCAAGCTGGCTAGAACAGAGATAAGGAAAAAAAGAAATCATGACAGATTGTCGTGACGTCCTTGCACCGACTCATCACGAGGCTGAACCCTGAACAATCTGCAGAAGCCCCATGTTGATGTTTAGAGTCAAGCAGCGGGCCAACACTGGTGACGCGATACAGAACAACCTGAGGGCCAGCCATGAAAAGCAATGGAGCACCAACAAGCGATGAAGAGCAAAGTAGATCATCAGCTGTTCACACCATAAGACGGGCTCCTTTTTTTTTCTTTTTTTTTTTGTTTGTTTGTTTGTTTGTTTGTTTGTTTGTTTTGTTTTTTGTTTGCTTGCGACACAGGCAGTGGGTTTGAGTCCTGGCTGGCTTGATTAAGTGCGCCGGCACTTGCTATAATGCCGCGCTTGGAATCCGCGAAACTGGACTCCAGCTCATTCACATCCCCGGCCTGTACCCCACAGGGGGGATGGTCGTAAGGCTGTGTAGATGTTGTAGGAGAGGTCACGCCCGTTGAGCGTCCTGCTGGCTGTGCTCATGACACAAAAATACAAGTCGAACTCTTACAGACTGGAGGTTCACATAGGCCAGTCCACATAGCATCGCCCACATACCCCAGATTGTACCACCCAGCTCATGTAGCATCACCCACCTGCAACACATTGTACCACCCCGCCCACACTGTACCCACATAGCACCTCGCAGCCGGTGAGCATTGTCTGTGTGTCTGTCTGCGTTCTTCGATTACATAGCGGTTCTCTCTTGTCTTTTTGTTTGGGGAAGGGAGGTTCACACGGCCAGCCCACATAGCATATGAGAGAGAGGGAGAGAGAGAGAGAGGGTGGGGGGAGGGG
>BFEA01000029.1:3048834-3066761 GCA_003427395.1 Chara braunii
TTTTTCTTCTCTTTCTTTTCCTTTTCTTTTTCCTTTGTGTTTTTCTTCCTTTTTTTTTACTTTGGCCTTGTTTCTGGCCAGATCCGTTAAGTCCCTTCTAAATATGTAGTAGAAGAGGGCAAAGGGGATGAAAGTCTTGGTAGAACCTCTCCGTGATGTATACAACCTGGGATTTGAACATAGGATTCCTGATTTGAAAACCACGGGTTTACCGTGCCTCAGGCAGGGCCCCCCACAAAAAAAAACAAAAAACACAAAGGTGCAATTTTATTCTCATTGCTTGTATGCATCTGACCATTGTCGGGGTCAGGTTCTTAAGTGGTTTTCTTCACATTTAATAGTAAACCAGCTCGGGAGCTGGCTCTGAATGTGGTCAGGGCTTAGGAGAAGATGCATTGATGAGGTTTGGCCTCAACAATACCAGAATAACAAGGGAAGGGGTTTGGTACAACCTCCCCTAGGTGTATTTACATCGGGAAAAGAGCCAAGTCCGTTTCCTAATGGATGGACATGGCCTTTTGGACTATGTAGGGCAGGTAGGTGCCCTTGGTCTCACTTGGGGATCAAGGGCCTAGCCTAATTGTGATTCATGTCTACTCATTCGATTGAAGGTTCAAATTTTTCAGTTTGATCCTACAAAGGATCACTCTCCGATTATCATTTGAAAATATGTCGGTTTACAACACAACTTTAATTGCTTTTGCACCTCAACCTAAAGCCTTAGCCCCCGTGGGTTTTATATGGTTCTTGGGATTTTCGGCCATACTTTTTTTTCTAAATTATCATTTTTTAAGACCGAGTATTCTTGTTTGTGGGATGGTGAAAAAATGGTTGGGGCTGGTATGCGTAAGGCGGGGTATGAGTTGCAGGGAACGGTAAAGTTCACTCCCTTAGTAAGTGGGATGTTGTTGTTTAACTTTTATGTGATCGGGTGTATGTGTGGAAGATAATGGATTGAGTCTTGGTTATTGTTTGTGTATTGCGTGAAAAGCGAATGGACACGCTACACTAATTTTTGTGAGAGTGGTCGATTGATGTCTCACAACCCCTTTTCTCGAGTGATTCGACCAGTTTATTTCGCATGGTCAAAGACACATGAGCGCACACATGCGCTTGAAACCCACGTCAAAACGCACACTTATTTTACTATTTGAATTAATTCGTCGGACGTTGGTCCTGGATGTGGCATTCGAGGCCTTTGCCTATGACATTCCAGGTTCTTGTTGAACACAAAAGGGTTTTTCTTATGCGTTGAACATTTGCGCTTCGTGCGTCATAGCGCTCTGCTTAAGGGTCAGAGATGCCACGAGAGTTGAACAACTTATTCTTCAACCGTTCTATATCGTGAAGGAGATTTCCTTCACAATATTTAATTGCTGGCACTTGAGTATCGTGGAGGGTTGCGAGGTTGTGGGTTACGGATGAAGCGTCGTCATGAGAGCCGGTTGCATGAGTACTCGTAATTGAATATTGTGACTTTCCTCATGCGTGTGTTCCTCTTAGGCATTTTCATGCAGACCACTCTCGAAATTCGCACAGAAAGTGAGTTATGGTCAAAACATTTAAAAAGGGACTAAGCACAATTTGGTCATGAACCTATGTTTTTATCGAGAAGTGCATCGCATGGTTAGATTAGTCGTCCTAGTCGACTGGTATAGGATCTTCCGTGGGAGACTAGCGCCTTAAGTGACGGTTCACGCACATGTCTGATTCGGGCGTTAACAGTGCGTAACCCCTATGCTACAGCGAATGAGAAACGCCCTTGGCTGGACCACCTCTGCTATGGCATATAAAAACTTTCATACGTGGTTCGGTAGCTCGGTGAGGATATGCCCGGCTAAAGGATCGTGATAACTCCTCTAAGTGGAGGTAAGTTGTACGTCGTGTGACCATATCTTGTCGTAGGAGTTAGGACAAGCGCACTCGGGCGAAAGAACAACACTCTGCAATAGGTCATGCAAAATCCTATGTCAAGCGGTCGAGAAAGTCGCCCGCGGGATCGATGCGTTCCACAACATCGTTGGAAGTAGTGGTTTAAGCTCGTTTGAGGCACTTTATGTCCCTTTGCACCCTTCTTACACCGCATAAACATTTTTTGGTGATATATCACTAAATTCAAAAGTAAGGTCAGATTTGGGCATATCTCAGTCAACGCAAAATTTCTCTACCGCAAAAAAATAAATAAAAAAAATTAAACTTACTTTCAGTGTCACCCTTCTATATCGAATAATTTCCCCTCTTCCAGCAAGTTCGTCAAGGTTGCCGTGGAACTCTTGTAATATAAATCCATTATCGTTGTTTTTTAATAACTAACAAAATGTGCTTTGTAAATGTTAAACCACCACTCCCGGCGCTACGAAGAAATTTGGGGACCAAAATTGAACTTACTTTCAGTGTCACCCTTCTATATCGAATAATTTCCCTTCTTCCAGCAAGTTCATCAAGGGTGTCATGGAACTCTTGTAGTATAAATCCATTATCGTTGTTTTTTAATAACTAACAAAAGCTACTTTGTAAATGTTAAACCACCACTCCCCGGCGCTACTAAGAAATTTGGGGACCAGTAGCACAAGTTCATGAGGGATACATATACCATAGTGTGGAGAACCGGTAGAACGGCAAAAATAAAATTTGCGCCAAATCCACGCGATTATTGTTTCACTGCCTAAATTTTCGAAAAACTCACAATCATATCTACCGAATCTGAAATTTTTAGATTTTTCTGAACATTATTCCGAGCGTGAAAAATAGTTGAAGTTTGAGTATTTTTTTGTTGGCCCGCAGGTAGAAGTGGCAAGAAAACAAAATGCACGGAATCGATGTGGTGAGTATGTCACCATCTAAACAAATTTATTTCATTTTTCGAAATGATCATCACCCAAATGTACTGAGTTTTAAATTTTTAATTTTTTCTTTTTTTTTGAGCACAAAAATTCGTCATTTTTTTTTTTTTTTTGTCGCCGACCTGCTCTTGAATTGCCGCATACCTCCGCTTATTCAGGGTTACTGGTCTCCAAAACCATTTTTTTATTGTCGTGGGGAATGATGGTTTAAATGGAATGTACAACCCTCAAAACAAATTTCATTTAACCTATTAAACATTGTTTCCCTTGGATTGTTTTTTAAATAACGTTTTATTTAAAGCAAAGCATGAATAATATTTGTACTTCTGACTGCAATATAATAGGGTGTAACAAGTTCGATACAAATTGTTGGTTTTGAATAACCATTATTATTCAGTGTACAAAAAAGAAAAACCCGTTTTTCAGTAGGTGATGCTTCCCACCAATAGATGGAGCCTTTCCCCAAGTGCTAGCAGTATCTGCTCTTATCAACATCATTAGCACTGGTGGGGGCATGTTAAAAAAAAAAAAAAAAAAAAAGTAGCCGTATAATTAAAAAATAAGAATAAAAAACTCATGAAAAATTATTCGCACCAAACCAAGTGGGAAATTTTTAGTACCTGAATTTTAAACATTTATAATTCATGACAATTAAAATTTTGAAAAAAATAATTTTCATTGCATTATAAAAAATATATAATTTACTAGGCTACCAGAGTAGCCCGGGGTCACTTGCCCGGTCGGGCAAGAAACGATTAAAAAAATAAAAATAAAAACAATATATTTTTAAAATTTATTTGTTTTTCTAAATTTGATGCAGAATTTCGATGTGACCCTAAGACAAAAGTTGTTCAGTTTATTTTTTCGCCATAACATAGTTGTTTTTTGGATTTTTTTTTTTTTTTTTTGCTGGGACCTTCCCTTGTCCTTGCACGGGCTGGCGACCCCGAATCCGGGCGGCCCGGCTGGTAGCCTAGATAATTTGTCAATTGTTAACAATTGGGGCTTTATGCTATAGGTGACGTGGACAGAAGGAGAGGCGGCAAAGTGGGCATGTCAGAGGGGAGGAGGTATCGAGGTGGGTGAAAAAACGAGGGCAGCGAAAGAAGGATGAAGCGGTCAGTAAGCTGGTAGCATAATAAGAGACGATTAAAAATATTAATTTGAAAATGAAGTGCAAGAATGCAGAAATGGAAAATAGAGAGAAATAAAATAGCGAGAGTCCGTTCTAGTGGCAGTGAAAGTATAAATATTGTTGGAGGAAAGCAATAAATAGGAGATTCCTTCCAGTAGGGGAGACCGGGCTTCGTTGTTGGAGAAGGATGAGGATAGACAACTTAAAGGAATTGTGAACTGCAATACTGAGAGTTTATCCAATTATTGTTTCGTAGTGTGCCAAAGTTTCTTGAATGGTCAATATTTTTTTTATTATAATCAGTCAAAACTTTCATATAGTAAACCGAAATTATTATTTATTTTTAATATACCTTCGTTTTAAACTTTTGTTTTTAAGCATATCATTTGTTGTCAAATTTTAATTTGACTGTATGTAACAATAAAATCTTTGCTTGCAAGAAATCAAAGTTATATATATTTTTTTCTTCAAAAGATTATAAAAACCTGAAAACATACACCAATATACTCATTTTTTGCACTTAAACAAATTCAGTACTTGAAAAAGTGTCACGCTACAACCCACCATGTCTATATCTCGACCACAATTGGATAATTAAAAAGGCAGTGTTCCACCACGATTCCTTTCTTAATGTATATACACAATAATAGTTTCATAGATGTGATAAAAACCATTTTTGTTCAATGTATGAATGTAACAAACTTAGACAGTAAGTTATAAACATGTATATTATATTTATCATTTGACAACCCAATATTATGTAGGGCGAGAGTGGGAGAAGGTAGCCTATAATAAATATTCAAAATCTTACTATTATAGCGGAGATTCGCCAAACCATTTTTTATGTATCCTTTTGCATTATTTACAATGACTTAAGTGTTACCTTATATTCGTTTTTCATAATATAATGTCAAAATACTAATATTATTATTTGACTTACCCATTGTGATTTTTGTGAGTGAAATAATAGATGATGATTGAGTACGAATATGTTATACAAAAACTTTGTTGATACTATCACCCTCCACAATCCTTACTCTCCAAGTTTCAGTAAGTAAATGAGGGATCTAACTTTTAATTCCTAGTAAGGACCGATCATCTGGTTACATGACTTGATGCCTCATAAACTTGAAGATGGGTTTCTGTTACTACCTTGTCAGTCACCTAATACACTATTATGGGAATGACATAGAATGGGCGAGGACTCGCTTATTACAATGTCATTGGTATGACCTTATCGATCTTTTTGAGTCTTTCATCACAACCTTATTTTATTTTATTTTGTTATAGTCACTACCATGTTGTTCATTTTACTTTATAAACATTTGATGTGTCACTAATCACGTAAATACCACCATTAAGTAATATATATCACTGACAATTGTCTTGGAGTTAAAAATAACATCCCTTGATACCCATGAACCGTAAATTTGCAATAATTATTTATTGCCATATCTCATGCACCTCACCTATGACGGAACGTTTTTGGGTCTCTTTCATTTCGAAGTTGCGAAAAAACGGATCATAGGAAACCTATAAGGAACATTTTTCTCACATGGTTTTCAAATGTTTAATCTTTTACAGAGTTAGGCTAAAAAAGGCAGCGAGGGAAAATAGACTAGTGTGAATTAGTAAGTCATTGTACGACATGCACCAGTTTGACCATGTTTGAGAGAAAGGTTGAAGGTCGTATTAAAAACAAAATCATAAGAGGCCCAAGGAATATCGTTGTGGATTTTTACTCTCTACCTATATCCAGTACCTTAAGGGTGCAGGGAAAAAAAAACTATTCAACCATTATCTATACAATATAGTAAAAATTGTTCTTATGGAGTATTATTTATGCCAACCATATTGCTTATTTTCCATATTTTAATTGGTCATAATTTAAGTTCACTTGCCAAAGATGCTTGAAAAAAAAATCTTATGTTTTTTCCCCTTATTGTTTATTATTTTTATTTTCTCGTACTCTATGATGCTTTGTATATATAATTGATTGTCTTTGTCTTATAATATTTATTTTAAAATTGCGAGGATATATTCAAATATTGATCGAAGTGATATTTTAATTTGTTTTTGTAACTTTTGCTCATCATCTTGTGATTGCATAAAAATGTAGCACGCCCCAGGCTACCAGCCTGGCCGCCCTGGTCCCTTTTTTTCCCGGGTGGCCTGACCATACAAGGACCAAGGAAGGTAAAAATAAAACTATGTTATGCAAAATAATAAGTTAAACAAGATTTAAAAAAAAAAATGCAAAACAATAAACTGAACAACATTTGCCTCAAAGTCACATCGAAATTCTTTCCCATATTTAAAAAAAAAAAATTAAAAAATCATTTTTTTTCTAGGAAGTTTTTAATGCTCGGCCAGACCTTCACAGCAGGGCACCCGGGCGTGACACCCCGGGGGTTTTGACGGTCGGGGTACCTGAGTGTGCATTCTGCGCTCTTCCAGAGGACCCCAACTTCCGGCTCGTTTTATTTTTTGAGAGTTGGCTGTCAAAAGGGAGAAAAGAGGGTATAAATTATTTTTATAGGGGCTAATAGGGATTATAGGGGGATCCTTTTTTTTTTTTTTTTTACTGGGTCCAAAGTCCCGTATAGAATTATACAAATGATTTGAAATACCAGGGCCATTATCTGACTTCGGCTAAGAACAATCTGAAAACTATGAAAAGGTTCAGGAAATTTTATGAAACCATGGATAACTGCTAACCTATTGCTAGAATAGAACAGCATTGAAAAAACATAAAATGAGTTGCAAAAAGTACCTAGAGTCCAAATACCTCATGAAATAGGCTAAAAATCCAGACAAAATCCGAAATGGCTTGTAAAAAAAAGAGAACGGAGGGTCAAAACTGAAACTACCTACTATCCAAAAACTCCCCCCCTCAACAAACGAGGCGTCAGTCCAGGCTTTCAATCCTCGGATTCTTTAATCTTCTTTTGTTATTTTATTTTTTATTTCCGATTTGGTGAGGAATTCAGATATGACCCTCAACCAAATGATGTTTGTATTGCAATTCTACACAATATATATTTTTTCTTGAAATTTTTTACTTTCATTGTTGTTGTTGTTGTTGTTGACGTTGTTGTTGTTTTTTTTTTTTTTTTTTTTTTTTTTTTTTTTTTTTTTTTTTGCGTTGGGTCTGCCCGATGTGGAGCGCATTGGTCCGGCTGCGCACAAAACGGACCGGACCCTCCCGGCCGCATCACGCAGGAGTTGTTTTTTTCCTCATCGTGAATACACGTGGAGTTTCTGCAAGCCGCTCCGGCTGAGTGCGCCAACCATACCTCTCGCGAGCCCCTACGATAGGATAGGATCTACGGGAGGCATAATTTACCTCCACCTTATGGGAGTTGTCACCTCCCTTCAGTGGGCATATCCCCGCTGAGCTACCAGTCCGCGGTACGAAAGTTAATTAGCTGCAATCGCAGAGGTGGACCAGCCGAGGGCGTTTCTCGTTCGGTGTAGCATAGGGGGTACGCGCTATTTCACGCCTCTATCGGACCCGCACGCGAACCGGCGCCTTGGGGGGTTGAGGTCCCAAGCGTGACCCGTCATCGATCGACTAGGACGTATCCCACACACCATGAGCACACCACTCAAATGACATAAAAAACCAAACCCACACACACTCGTACCTATACAAAACGACACAGGACAAACAACGCGATAACACTCCTACTCCCTTAGTAGCCATCCCATAACTCTCCGATGCGGAAAATCGAATGGGCAACGGGCGAGAGACTTGTATAAAACCACGTGGACGCAATGCCTTCTCATATCGACGAGCAATGCATGACTACGCAAACAGTCGCAACGATGACATACTTTCTAGTGCCCATAATCAAGCGGTCCCTCGTAGAATTTAGTATCGCTTATGACACTCAAGTGTCAAACTCGAAGTATCGCGAAGGTTTACCCCTTCATGATATTGCACGGCTGAAGGAACAGCCGTGCGGCCTCCGCGCCACCTCCGACCTTTAGGTTGAGCATCCCGGTAGGCAGGGCAAATAAACTCTGTCAGAGGGGTAATCCCTTCCATGCAGAGTCTAGGACCTGGGATGTCCTAGCCCAGGACCAACGTCCGACTAAGAAATCTTTAAGAAGCATTCAACAATAAAAGAGGTTTTCTTTCCCTTCTCAGTCTCGTCCCCAATTAAACCCTTAAGCGTGGGCCCCTCATGTCATGCGAACACCCAACATAGGTATATACTTGTATATATAAAGGGGAATAAATATGTGACGATTACTTCTCACAGTCACAGTGAGATTCTTCTCAGCCATATATATGTATGTGATTGTAGACAGTTAAATCCAAAAATCCGAGCCACAAAACATACCTGCAATTTCATCAAAGAGTCAACCTAAACGTTCACGCACTACACTGGGTCAACTTCAACCATTCTCTATACTCATACCCCCTCGCTTTAGCCATGCAAACCCCAGTCTTTGCCCGACCTTCCATAATTAAATATCAGTACCTTTGTTAAATGACCATTCAATAAAAGTCTGGGTAAAAAACCTTGCTAAAACAATAAAAAAACCACCAAAAACCACCAGGGCTAAAGCCTTTTAGGTTGAGTGTTGAAGATAAATTGGAGTTGAGTTGTAGACCGACGAATCGACAACCGACTTGTTATCTGTGATAACAGAAGGAGTTTTAATCGATATTTGTGGAGTTGATTATCCTTCTCGAAAAGATAGATTTGAAGTGGTATATAAATTATTGAGTATTCACTATAACTCACGTCTTCGTGTACATACACGTGTAGATGAAATAACTCCCATCTGTTCAGTAGTCAAAATACTTCCGGCAGCTGGTTGGTGGGAACGAGAAGTAGAGGCTATGTTTGGTGTGTATTTTTCAAATCATCCTGATTTATCCTTATAGAACCAAACTGAATCTACGTCAAATCTTGAATCAACAACCAAGAGGAAATGTAACACAATACAAGCCAATCCCCAAGCTAAATCTTATAAGTGTATGGAGAATAAAGCTCCATAGCACATTCTCACCCAAGGTTTTCTCCAAAGTGTAAGCCTACCTCTAAGCCAATATCCACCGTAAGGTAGACCTATGGCAACATTTTTCCTACTCAGGGTGGATTATCAAAATCGTCACCTGTTAATATATAATCTAACTTCCTTTAAACTAAGAAACTTTTGGTAGCGTTCCCCGTAGGAAAAATGTCTTTTAAAAAATTATGGTAACTCAAATATGAAAACAAAAACAATCTCTACTTCTGGAAAGTTAAATTTTGTATGTCCCTGAATTAGTAAAAATTTGGGCAGCACTCCCTTCAGAAAAGAAGCCTTTCCAAATTTCTACTACGTCAGATATGAGCTTAGAAGCAAGACCTCGGTCCAACTAAGACAAAATTTAACTACCTCCTTAAATTTGTAGAAATTTCGACAACATTCCCTTTAGAAAAATGTTATTCCAAGATTTATACAAAGCTAAGTTCAGAATCTAACGCGACTCTGACTTCTCAAAGTCCACTTTTGTCCAACTCTCTGAATTAGCAAAAATTTGAGCAGCAATCCCTTTAGAAAAGAAGACTTTCCAGATTTTTACTAAGCCATATACAAAAGTCAGACAAACTGAACTTTGAAAAAACAAAATCAGCCTAACTCCTTGCTTTTGTAAAAAATTCGACAGCGTTTCCCGTAGAGAAAGTAGCTTACCAAGATTTATACATGACCAAGTATAATAAAAAATCATAGAAAATGCAAAAATCGATCTAAATAAAATAAACTTAGCTCATAAAATGCAAAAATCGAAATTAACTCTTATGACTCTAGCACGTCGGCGAGCATCTAAAGCGACTACCTATCAACTGAAATTTAGACCAAGTAGTAATCTCACTCATTCACATACAAGACCAAACCACAAAGGTAAGTACTCTCACCATCCCCCAAGTCAACCTTGTCAAATAATAGTTAATGGTCTTTCAATGATTTGTCTCTTTGTACCAAGCTTACATAGGGCATAAAGCTAAACCATCAAAACTTATGGAATCTTTCTAGCTCAGCCATTGAGTATACACAAACACAGGGCACAACAACTTTTCTTTTCTTTGGGCATATGGCTGGGTCACCCTAGTCGCCCTGAATTGTTTAAGTATCCACATTTTATGTAATTATTTGCACTTCGTCTTTTGAGATAGCATATAACTGAACCGATCATCTCTAGCTCGAGATTCAGTCTGCCCCTTCGTACCTCAAATTTATTCTTAGTTCATACTCTCTTCAGTTTGTGATAAGCTATAGTCAGACCACCCAAACTTATGGAACTCTGTCTGACTAGCCTGTTCATAAGTAGGATAGTAATAAAATATAGTTAAGTTATAACCTTCTGGTACCAGCATGTGCGTGACATTGGACCAAGACCACCCAAGGGACAATGCCTGGTTTCTAAAAACTCAATCACAAACAACCCTCGCAAGTCAGAGCAACCAGACCACCCAAACTTATGAAACATGTCTAGCCCTTCAGGCAATTCAAGAATAAACATAGCACTTGACCTCCCCAAACTTACGGAGACTTGCCCAGCCTTTGATGGACCCAGTCAGACAAGCAATATTGCCTTCCTCCATACCTTTCCCCAGATGCAATCCCACAATCTGCTTTAAGTTAACACAATAAACACTGAAATCGGATTTACACAATCATTCCTTTATTAAGTCTAGTATATGTCATAAAGTCAAACTGAAAGTCAAAGTAGGGCGACATACAATATACTCAGTCAAACATAGCCAGAAATATAGTTAGGGGTTATACTAGGTTTATTTAAAGAGAGCAATGATTACCTTTCGGTTCCCTGCCTCCAGAACCCATCCCGAGTTTCGTCAGAGCTCCCGCAATCGGTGGGCTGACTCCCCACAGAGTCTTGCTGCGGTCATACGGGTTGCAATACCGCCTGCTGCCTTCCTCTCTGAACAAGATTAGACTTAGATTGAGAAGGGCAAAACGAGGGGTTTGAGACTCTCGAGATACAGGAGAAGGACAAGTCAACTCCCAGGAGAGGGCTTTGATATTTTGATACGCCTGAGAGTCTCACAATGGTGGTCAATAAACGCAGCTGACACAACCAAACTAAGACCCTGGATGCCTTATTAACCTCATAGGGATCCTTCAGACCTCAGCAACAACCGCCCCTGCCCTCTTCAACCCCGATCCAATCGCATAGCCCCCGATTCAAAATGTAAGGGCCGTAGGTAAACTCACTAGCTTACGACTCTCCTGAGACCACTTCGCTTGGTAGGATAATCAGCCCACCGGCCAATAGCCAAGGCTACACCCTATGGATGGCTTGTTGTCGCTCTATTCAGCAATAGACAGCATCGTCAGTTGAAAAGTGAGCCTGCAGCCTTCATAACTCACCTTTCGTTACTCGCTTAGTCAGACCAGCAGTGCGACATCAGTAAAAAAACATGCAGGCCTACAACTTACTCCACACAATTTTAACCGTTGCTTTGAACAACACTTCAATTGACAGGCAAACCTTATGCCCTGCAGCGGTCTCCTTATTTCTTCCGCTTAGTGGGATGGGCAGCGAACCAACCAATAGGTAGATCTCCAAGCTTGCGGTCTACCTCCTCCTATTCTCTTGATCAATGAGATAAGCAATGCCTCCAATCGTGAGTAAGTCTTCAGTGGGCGTGTCCAGTACGTAAGCCTTGTTCTTTCCCTCTAGCTCTCCCTGCGACTTCTGCTGGGGAATTGGACTTGACCGTACTCGCGACCAACTTCATTCAAGACCAGCGGTAAGCAATCGCAGGTGAATGGCTGCAAGCGAACTAAACAACAGCATGCAGGCAGAGGTCAGCGAACGGGTCTTCCTTGAGGATGTAGTCAGACTCTACGGAGGATAACAGGTGGTACGAGGAGCATAGCAACTGGCGAGGCGAATGGCACAGTCAAATGAGTGAGGATGCTGAGATTGCCACCACCACCACTTTTAAGTACAAAAATCGGCTTCTTGATGTCGTTTCCCGCTTTTATGGGAGCAATCCAAACGAAAATACTTGGAATAATGAAAATGTTCTCCTGAGTCACTTTCTCCCAAATCTCTCCCCTGCGCGTGCTTTCCGCTACATCGCCTGGTCCTCAACCTTAGTCCGCGAAATCACATGCCACTCCCTCCTGCAACAACGCTAACACATAGGAATGCATGTAGTCGATAGCCCGACAAGGTCCGACTAGCTTTCGAACGAAACACGAGTGTCGACGAGCTTATCAATAGTGGTGATAACGACGGAGGGGCTACGCATGATAATGGAGATAGCCCTTGGGAACGAGAAAGATACTGTCCATGAGCCTCCCCTCTCATCACACGTACAAAACGTAATTGAATCTTTCATTCTATATATGGATACATACATGTGTCATCCTTCCAAGCGCAACCCCCAACACCTATACTAACCAAACCGCTAACTTATAGCTGATACCGACAACACTATTGTATTTGCGATGGTAAAAAACCCTCATTTCGCATCATCACCCGCCTAGTTTCGTTCGGAAACGCATGAGACAAGCAGCTCCCTCCCTCCTCCTTCATTTCCACCATCTCCCGCACACCCCTTTTTCGATCTTACTCCAATGTTACTAACTTTCTTCCTAATCCGCCTCCACGGTCATGTTCACCCGCCCTCAAAGCCCCAGTATCGCATCTTTACCCGCCTGATTCCTCGAAGAATCAGGTAAACAACCCATCTATGGCTGCGCCTGACTAGTCTTCCGCCATCATCACTCTGAATGTACCCGACGCGAATCTGAGCCAGGTTCATTCCATCGTTTTCATCACTCCTCTCTTCTCCCCGACTAGCGCTATTTCCCCGACAACAATCGTCTGCGCAGCGTCCGGAGTTTTCGGAGGAACCTACTACTAGCTGGTCCGAGTAGTCTATCGCCCCCTTTCCCAAGTCCAACGATCGATTTGCACGGCAGTATAGCTACTCCCTCCGTCGAGTCTCTCCAGGTCGTTTTGCCTTAGCAGAACCCACCGCCTCTCGGCCCCTACACTCGATTCGCAAGCGCCTAAGCGCAGTAGCTTTCCCAGTTGCTCTGACCAGCCTAAGGAATACTTAGGGAAAAATCCGCCACAATGTGGTTGGATTAGTCTTCCGCTCATATTCCCGAACGCCGACGACCGGTTGGCTTGGTTGTTATCGCCCCTGCCTCCGCCACATTCTTCTTCGGGTTTCCATTGACCCTCCCGTCCTTCAGTCAGGCCCCGCCACCCCTTCAGCCTTTCAATGGACAAGCCCCACGCCAACTTCTCATAGCAGGCTGCGAAACCGAGGGCGGTGGTCTGTTGTATGCCCAAACGTGAAACTAGGTGAAAACGGCCCGTTGCAGATCTTTGTGGTAGAAGTAAATATTCAAACGAGAACTATGAATACCAAGGTCCACTCGATTGGGCGCGGTGCCCTGCCAGCAGCCATTGCTACTGTGCTTTGGGCTGGCCTACCTAGACACAACTCGTCACTTTTCCAGGCCCCCATGGCGTGCTCATACTCAACCCTTTTGCAACAAAAAGTGACCGATGGTGGTGCATCCGCAAAATCCCCTGCCACTCACTTTCTCCTGCCTAATGGGCTAATCACCTCTCCGCTCATGTATATGTTGAACTCCTTAGTCCGCACTCCAGGAGATTGGAAATAGACGAGTTTCGTTAGCATTTCTAACTCACAGAACCCGTAGGTCAACCAAAGTACGCGCACTCTCAAAGTCCTTGACCGTTGTGACGGTCTCTAATCCGGCGTCACGTCTAAGTGAAGGAACGCCCGATGCAAAAATAAAATAAAATAACAAGGATAATAATTAATAAAAATATTTATGAAATTTTAATCATCAGAATATGACGAATGAGGGAAAAAGGAAACGCAAGCACCGTTCTGATGCTGCCGACGACAAAACTAAGGGGGATAGCCCCGCCGGACCCTCAACCCCTCGTTCCCTTTGTGCTATTCTGATATCCCGCGTCGTCGCCGCTCGATCTCGATCCCTGAATGTCTTTGATGAAAATCTTGATGTCGTAACCACAAATGCTAGGCCTAAGGCTGGGTCTAACTCTGACGAACACCTAAATAAACCGATGTTATGCGACGCATCCACCTAATGAAATATTTTCAGAACCACATTATTGTTGACGTCGTCCTCCGCACGTACACATAAGTCATAGGCAAACACAACAATTAAAAAACAATCTCTTTAATCCTAGTTTCATCAAGAACACAAATCTGGTTGGCGATCACGCCAACTCTTCAATCATCGACAAAAAATAAAAAGATCATGCGCGCCTCAAATTTGCGCGCCCACACACTTTCTACTTCAGTCAACCATCCAGTTAACGTAAACCACAGACACTGCCATCGCTTCACGCGGTACATTTAAACTTTAATTCAAACTTATTCTTTGTCGCCTGTAAAAACCCAGGGCGGATACCCTTGTAAGGGTGTTCGCACCAACACCGGAATCCTGCACAGGGGTCATGCCCGACCAAGCACCCGAACGTGTATCCGCGCATAAGTTGGGTGCCCGGACGCCCGGAAAAACAACCTAGGTTTTTTTTTTTTTTTTTTGGCCGGTTGGGCAAGTGATCCGAGACCACTCTGGTAGCTTACATCACGACATATTAGGATATAAAAATGTATCACGACATAAAAATCTCTTGTGATTGCGTCGAAATTTATCATGATACTCCATATTTCATTTCATATTTGTCATTATTGTTCACCAAAATGACTTCATTATTAATTATTATTCTGTCTAGTTTTGTTGTCGACTGTTACAGTACGTGATATTACTTTTTTAAATCGTAATAATCTCGAGATTGTATCGTCTCAAAATATGATATTCCTTTGTGTTTTTTACGTCTCTATTTTGAACTAATATATATTTTTTGAACTTTCTATGTCATAGTTTGTCTCGTTATTTTCAAGAATTTTATTTATGCAGTTCGTCATACTATTTTAACGAGTTCGAGGTTGCAAAATTTATAATTCATACTCAAACTACTTTGGTAATTTCCTTCAACCCTTGGCTACCAGATTGGACAAAAACCACTGTCCCGACCGGGCAAAAACAAACATTTTAATTTTTTTTTGGCCTAGTCGGGCAAATGGTTACAGACCACTCTGGTAGTATAGTGTTTAAGATTATCACAAAATATATATATATTTATTATTTTTTTAATTTTTTGTTTCAATTTGATAAAGAACTTCAATAACACCATGAGGCAAAAGTTGTTTTGTTTAGTTTTCTGCATAATGTTTTTTTTCCAATTTTTTTTTTTTTTTGCTATGAACTTAATTTTCCTTGCAAGATCGGGCCGCGGGGAAAATAAAATCACTTAGAGCTAGGTAGCACCACGAATGCGTATGCGGTGCATTCGCGTACGTATGCGCGCGTACGCGTACGTGCCCAAAACCCAGCATACGCGTACGCGTTTTTTTTTTTGTTTTTTTTTGTTTTTTGTTTTTTTTTTACACAGATATATAACGTATACATAATATATATAGTCAGCATTTAGTGACATCTCTCCTCCTCCTCCTCCCGATCATGATTTTCCTCCTCCTCCTCCTACCCATCCTCCTACCCCTCCCGTGGTACTGTCTGTCTATCTGTTCTCCCCCTCCTTTCTGTCTGTCTGTCTGTCAGTCTTTCTGTCTGTCCTCCCCCTCCTGTCTGTTTGTCTGTCTGTCTATCTGTCTGTCTGTTTGTCTGGCTGTCTGTTTTTCTGTTTGTCTGTCTGTCTGTTTGTCTGTCTGTCCTCCGCCCGTCTGTATGTTTGTGTATCTGTCTGTCTGTCTGTCTGTCTCCTCCTCCTCCTCCTACCCCTCCTCCTACCCCTCCTACCTCCTGTCTGTTTGTCTGACTGTCTATCTGTCTGTCTGTTCGTCAGGCTGTCTGTTTATCTGTTTGTTTGTCTGTCTGTTTGTCTGTCTGTCCCCCGCCCGTCTGTATGTTTGTGTATCTGTCTGTCTGTCTGTCTTTCTGTCTGTCTCCTCCTCCTCCTCCTACCCCTCCTCCTACCCCTCCTACCCCTCTCATGCTACTGTCTGTTTGTCTATCCTCCCCCTCCTGTCTGTCTGTATGTTTGTCCGTCTGTCTGTCTGTCCTTCGCCCGTCGTACTGTCTGTCTGTCTGTCTGTCTATCTCCTCCTCCTTCTACCCCTCCTCCTATCGCTCCTCCTCCTATCGCTCCTCCTCCTCCTCCTACCCCGCCTCCTACCCCTCCCGTGGTACTTTCTGTCTGTCTGTCCTCCTCCTCCTTTCCATCTGTCTGTCTGTCTGTTTGTATGTTTGTCTCTCTCTCTCCTGTCTCTTATACACATCTAGAGGGGGAAAAGCTTCCAGCCGCGGAGCGGCACGGCGGGTTACGGCAAAAAAAAAAAAAAAAAAAAAAAAAAAAAAAAAACCCGGCCATATGCCTGACTGAACTGCTAGAGTTTCAAACTGCTAAAAAGCAGTTTCAAATGCAATTGAAACTCGGGCCCTGACAAAACTGCTAAAACGCAGTTCCAAATGCAATTACAAACTGTAACTCTGACCGCGTCGTAGTTTTCTCTTTTATTTTTAAGCTCAGAAGCTTGTGACATTCGGTGAGAGAATTGGGAAGACCGACAGTATGGCTAGTTATATTCCGCTTTTAGTGAGCACGATGCATTGTTAGGCCGTCGGAATGATAAGTCTAACTCCCATCCTAGTGAAATAATGATGCGCAACTACTAAGCCGCGCGATCCAGAGCCTAAGGGGCTAACAGGAACTACCGTGCTAGGGTGCACGGTCGTCGTAAGGGTTGAATAAGCATGCGGTCGTCAGGGCTGTGACTCAGCTAATTGAAGAGAAAACCCACGTCCGACGTTAGTATATTCTTTGACTGTGAGACGGTGAAGACAGGGCGCCTGACCAAGGGGCTCAGAGCCCAGCCAATTGAACGGTGGGGGGTGGCCTGCCAACAGGTCTGAACCTCTGAGCCTGGTGGGCCTCGTTGAGGGTAACTTGGTGAGTGGGCAAGCTCTTCTTATAAAAGAGTTGTTGCTATCATGCTGTGATAAGAGCTAGCCCAGCAGGTAAGCCACCAGCCTTATATCCCATAGGTGAGGTGATCGAAGTTAGTAACCCCACTGAGCTAGCTCCTTTTGACGGAGCGGTTTGTGGGCCTAGGAGCATGGCACGGTCATCTCGCCCATGCGATTGATGAATTCACATGACCGAAATTGGCCGCACGAATTAGCATGGCCCTTGCATAAGGATGACACACATAAGTTATAAATTATTCAATTTTTTAATCTTTATCAATTCCCTTTGGGAATCGAACTTGGATCTGTATTTCAACAATTTGTGGGTTCGCCATGATTGAAAAAAAAAAAAAAAAAAAAAAAAAAAAAAAAAGCAAAAAACAAAACAAAACGGGAAGTTCATTTTTTATTTTTTTTTTTTTAAAAGGGGGGAAGAAGGAAAAAGGAAAAAAATGGGATCAAAATGTAGAAATTTCATATTTTCGAATTTGCGCCTACATTTTTTTTAATGACTGAAATCATTTTTTTCGGCCCTAAAATATATATTTTTTGAATAGGTGGACACCTACGCCATATGTATTATTTTTTTCACATTTTTGTATCATATGAGTTTTTTATTACAAATCTTCAAAGTTGGGGTATTTTTTTGCACCCCCTCTGAGGCTGTTGGGACTCGATCTCGTGAATATCATGAGTTGCTTGTTGCCCCCCCTCAGCTTGTGGACTAAGCAGGTGGTAGGCAACGAGGCAGAAACACTGCCCCGTTAGCAGGGCTCCAATCCTTATGTCAGTGTGCCTTTCCATGATTTATCAGGAGATTCATTTCAATTGTTATACTCCTGTCTCTTATACACATCTAGATGTGTATAAGAGACAGGGACAGTATAAGTATACTTGGCGCCCTGGGAACG